>CM053029.1:543298412-543633412 GCA_028564925.1 Lithobates sylvaticus
AAAAAATGGGAGCTGGTCTACGGGCAGGACTACCCATCTGCTTCACTGTTTAACCCTCCCTTTCCTTCTCAGCTATAGTGGATAGGTAGGGGCACCAACCAAGTTGGAAAGAAGGAATGAGCTCTGGGAAGACAGGGATGTGTCTGAGCCAGGATAGAAAAGCACAGGGTGAGGATGGGAGAGAAGGACTCTGGTAGCAGCTTCATCTATATAGGGCATGGCTCATAAGGTAAGAGAAATTGGCCGCAGTAATTCCCCAGGTAAACACTCAGCATACTAATTATAGGCTGCCCCATTATCAAATCAAATATCAGTCTATCCTCTCACAATTGTAAATGCCCAGTTAACATTGTCCTCCATTGTCCCATTGTACAAGGTGGTTAATTGTCAATTTATTTGTAGGCAGCTGACCAATAATGACAAGACAAAGTGAAATATATTTTAGAGGGTTCCTAGGAACATGGATATTTTATTTTATATGGCTCAGTCATTTATGGTTATTACTACTGACATATGGGGGGAAATTTACTAAGAATGGAAAAGACAGAATATGGAGCAGTTGTGCATTAAATCTTAAGCTTTTCCAGTTAAGCTTTGAAGATGAAAGCTAGAAGCTGATTGGTTGCACAGTCAGATTCTGGTTGCTCCTATCATAGTAAATCCCCTTCATAGTCTATACTGCCTTCATAAAACAAAACTAAAATAGTATGTCATGTTCATTAATGTCACCCATGCCAGAATATAGATGTGACTAATGTTAAAACGATTGTAAACCTTCATTTTGTTTTTTTCTTCTTAAAATACTAAACAGGTTTTTCTTATCTCCTCTGTGGCATATTAAACAGAGCGATCCTTTTCCTCTTCTTCTGGCGTCCCCTGCAAGCGCTCTTGGCTACTCCTCCCTTCCGAGTGTGCCCATAGAAAGCTGCTTGCTATGGTGGCACTTGTGCATGCTCGATCCTGAGCTGGGCTGCGTATAAACAAACACAGCATGACTTGGCCCTGTCCTCTCCTCACAGGATTTGACTGACAGCAACAGGGCCAATGGCCCCACTGCTGCCTCCTGCGAGGATAGAGCAGCACTGCTGCTCTTGGGCATAGCACTGGATGGCGATAGGACTCAAATAAGTATTTGGGGGAGCTGACCATGGAAGTTTTTTTTATCTTAATTCAGAGAATGCATTATGGTAAAAAATCTGTATATCTTTACAACTACATTAAAAGGGTAGTAAACCCTGGATTTTGATATTTACCTACAGGTACAGTTATAATGATGCTTACTTGTAGGTTAAATGAATATCTCCTAAACGTGCACAGTTTAAAAGACATTTGCCTGGTTGGCAGCCAGTGACGTCATCTCTGTGAGCTCTGTGCCGTGCCACAGTGGTCGGAGCCCGCAAACTCAGAAGGAAGAGCGAGTGAAAAAGGAAATATCTGCAGTGGTGACAGCTCGCTGCTTTTTTTCCCCCCAAGTTTACTACCGCTTTAAGAATTACCTTGTTTGTCTCCAGTTAGGATCCAAAGCTTAATGTTGGCCAGCAGGAGACTAGCAATAGTATCTGTCACTCCTTCTTGCAGCTTGTCTTCTATTGCAGTAGCACCTAGTAGCTGTAAGAGAGAAATCAACGATGCCCACTTTTTAACACAGTAAAAAATGGCATTTCATTAGGAAAAAGCATTCTAAAATATCAAATAACTTTACAATGCCACTTACTTTTGAAGAATGATGGTGGTATTTTTTCAGAAAAGATAAAGCACTGTACCAGTGCCATGTCTATGTAATTTTGAATATTCCCTTTTGGAGGTTAGAATGTAGATGTAGACAAATCTAGAAGTTTTACGCAAGCTCAATCGCTATGTTTTATATCCAGGAGCTGGAGTCCGGTGCTCTGGCTGGGGCGTTCAACTCCCAAGGTAGTAGATATCAATGAGATTAAAGCCAGCGATTCGGAGTGCTCTTGTGAAGAAAATTCTTTATTGGCTACATGTATAAAAGCAGGATACAAAAGATGTTAACGTGTTTCTGCTTCTCATAGCATACTGAAATGTTTAAAATACTGATATAAATATATATATATATATATATATATATATATATATATATATATATATATATGTCCAACATACATTCCTAGAAGGGGAGGCAGTGTTTCATTAATTAAAAACAATCAAGGTATTTACTACCACATGGAACAAGAAATCAGACAGAGGAAAAAAAAAAAGGGGGAAACATTTAGGCACAAGAAATCTCCATGAAAGAAAACAGCATACATTATATAAATAAAATCTGTTCAATAATCACTAGCATTAATTATAGAAGTTCATTTAAAAAAAAAAAGATTCATATCGATTCTATTATTCATGCCCTGGGGCACCCTTGTATTAGGGTATGTATCCACCACACCTCACGCTTAAGTAAGATACGATGCACGTTTCCTTCACTCAGGGGTCTATTAACCTGTTTTTCATGGTTTTGAGACGTTGGAAATATTTTTTGCATTAATATTGGTGGTATCAGAGAGCGCATAGTACACCCAACGTACTGAAAATTACATATATTACATTCATTATACATATAATACATTATTATTCAATGTAATATAATGCATAAAATATCTCCAACGTTTCAAAACATTTCCGTGAAAAACCTAAAGGAAATTGAGGCGTTCTTTTTTTGGTATTGAGCAGATTAAGAGACCTCTGAGAGGAGGAGACGTGCATCATATCTTACTTAAGCGTGAGGTGTGGTGGATACATACCCTAATACAAGGACGCCCCAGGGCATGAATAATAGAATCAATATTAATCTTTTTTTTAAATGAACTTTTATAATTAATGCAAGTGATTATTGAACAGCTTCTATGTACAAGTCCCTCCCTTTTTCATATGATGTATGCTGTTTTCTTTTATGGAGATTTGTTATGCCTGAGTTGTTTCTTGTTCCATGTGCTAGTAATTACCTTGATTGTTTTTAATTAATGAATGAAACACTGCCTCCCCTTTTTGGGGATGTATGTTAAACATTGATTGATTGATATATATCAATCAATCAGTATTTTAAACATTTCTGTGTGCTATGAGGAAGGCTGCAAAAGCCAAAACGCGTTAACATCTTTTAGAGCATGCTTTTATACATGTAGCCAATAAAGAATTTTCTTCGCAAGAGCCCTCTGAGTCATTGGCTTTAATCTTATAGAATGTAATTAAACCCACAACTCTAAAATCAGTCTGTATATTCAGTAAAGCATGATTGTTACAGTATCTCACAAAGTGAGTACACCCCTGGCATTTTTGTAAATGTTCTATTATATCTTTTCATGTGACAACACTGAAGAAATGACACTTTGCTACAATGTAAAGTAGTGAGTGTACAGCTTGTATAACAGTGTAAATTTGCTGTCCCCTCAAAATAACGCAACATGCCATTAATACAGATCAGGAAAAATGGGAAATACCACGCTCTAAACAAAAAACTAAGACTAAGCAGCAGCTAATATGTGAGATACACACATAAAGACAAATAAAGAACAGAAATACCTGCGCTGATTATAGTGCAAAAATTACAAAATACAACAATATTTGATAAAGGATAATGATAAATTATCAAACATAACTCTATTGCATTCTGAATGTGACAAAAAGCAATAAAGGTGAAAATGTCCAATACTGAAATTGTTTTAAATAAATTGAAAACAGTCCATAATTCACATAATGGTGCACAAATAAGTGAATAAATGAAACTTGGAAGGGAACGTGATCTTTCACCACCCGTATGTGCCAAACACCAAATAAAATGCACATTTACCAAAAGGCAAGCTAATTGAGCTTGCGGCTATATACCCAGCCAGGGCCTTTATCCAGGGGATACAGGGGCAACAACTCCAAATGGCGTCAGCACAGTAGAGGAGAGATGGGCAGCCAATGGCCGGTTGGCTCGGTCAAACATAGTGTAAATCAGATAGTACCGTTTAATAAAATAAGGAAAAACACACTTACAGGAAGCACAGTTAAAAACAGCAAGAGTAGCCGGCCTGCTTGCGAAAGCCCGTTCACTCAGAAGCACAAAGGTGATGACGTCCGCACTTCCAATCCTCCCACCTAGTTGATTACATGGAGGACCAGCAGAAGCCTAGTCTGCCATGTTATAAACTGGCAAACAAGTTGAAAATATAAAAAAAATATGTAAAAAGGTGATTCGTTATTAGCTAGAGGATGAGAGAAATAACAAATGGGTATTTTATTGTCACAAGTACCGGTATATATACCAATATATTAGGTTGATGGTAACATATGGGCAAACCTATAAACTAAAACCCACAGTGATAGGGGTCAGTATTTAGTATGCAGTGTCCACAAAAAATACACAATAGGAGATATACAAATTATTACTGAAAAGGGAGATAGAAAGCATTAGTTAAACTCCAAAGTAATAAATAATGCAAAAAATAATATTTTATGAATAAAAGATATTAAAAGATTAATTTGGGTATGGCAGATACAAATTGAAGTGCCACTACTAAAAATATATAATAAGTTCCTACTTAATAGAGTAAATATGATACCTACAATGACAGGTAATATACTCTTATTGTGAAAGATTGACCTGTTACCAAAATATCAAAAAACATCTCTGTAGAAAAAAATATTTTTTTGGGGAAAAAACAAGTTAAGCTGAAATAGAGGTGGTAAATTGATCATGAGATCTTGAAATGGTTAAATCTAAAAAAAATTATGCTAGATTGGCTAGCCTCAAAATTTAGGCGGATACCCCTGGTATTGCTATTGAGATGTTCCATAAAAAGCTCCAGGTCATCCCGGCCACCATCCCAAAGGAGGAGGATGTCGTTGATGTACCTAGCCCACAGCTTGAGCTGGGGTTTCCGGCGGCAAACATAGACCGCATCCTCCTCCCACATGGCCATGAATAAATTGGCCAAACTCGGGAAATATTTGGCCCTCATCGCAACCCCTCTATCCTGGCAAAACAATTTGTTTTTAAAACCAGAAACAGTTGTGCGTGGCCACAAATTCCAGAAGCTCCATAATAAAGCAAATCTGTTTGTCTAAGGCCTGAGTCCCATCTAAGGTAAAACTCCACAACCAACAAGCCCAAATTGTGGGGTATTATTGTATAAAGTGACATCATGTCAGCAGTTACCAACCACATATTGTCAGCTGGAGTATAGTTACACAAAATATTGGTCACATGACGTGAACCTTTAGGTAGGAAGGCATCTTGGAAACCAGAGGTTGAAGATAAGTCAATGTACAAATTATTACTAAAAAGGGGAGATAGAAAGCATTAGCTGACAAACTCCAAAGTAATAAATAATGCAAAAAATTATATTTTATGAATAAAAGATATTAAAGAATCATATCAACAGCCAATCAATATAATGTGAGTGGTAAGCCCCAATGAGGCACAATAGATGTCACGATGGAGGTATCCCAATCATCAACTCACACCAAGTTCACATCAGTATTGGTTAAAGAATGAAAAACATATAGATTAAAAGTTGTCTATGAATGCATTTACATCCATGTCCACATTCAAACCAAATGGGGCATAGCATTTTATTCTGTGGATCCAAGACATTTCGCGTCTCGATATACTCCTCACATGGAATCAATCCCACTCACAATGAGATGTCCAGGGGGGGGGGGGGGAAGTAAGATGCTTGTGGATCTTAGGTAAATAATATATTATAGGTGTACGTAGTGCCTTTAGAATGAGAAATAGTTTCTCTTTTTTGTTAAGAAAACCCTGTTCGAACAGGGTATTCTTAATCTATTGTGCCTCATTGGGGTTTACCACTCACATTATATTGATTGGCTGTTAATATGAATCTTTAATGTCTTTTATTTATAAAATATCATTTTTTTCATTATTTATTACTTTGGAGTTTTTCAGCTAATGCTTTCTATCTACCTTTTCATTAATAATTTGTATATCTCCTATTGTGCATTAATTAGTGTATTTTTTGTGGACACCGCATACTAAATACTGACCCCTATCACTGTGGGTTTTAGTTTATAGGTTTGTCCATATGTTACCATCAACCTAATATATTGGTATATATACTTGTGACAATAAAATACCTATATTTGTTATTTCTCTCATCCTCTAGCTAATAATAAATCACCTTTTTACATATATTTTTAACTTGTTTGCCAGTTTATAACATGGCGGACTAGGCTTCTGCCGGTCCTCCATGTAATCAATAGGTGTTCCCATTCTCAACTCAGACCGAGGCTTGTTTCATCTGGTTGTGTATTTAAACGTGATATGTCAGTGCGTCGCCCGTGCCCCAAGACGACGTCATCTTATGACAAAACGCGCATCGGGAGGATTGGAAGTGCGGACGTCATTGCGTTTGTGCTTCTGAGCGAACAGGTGTTCGCAAGCCGGCTGGCTACTCTTGCTGTTTTTAACTGTGCTTCCTGCAAGTGTGTTTTTCCTTATTTTATTAAACGGTACTATCTGATTTACACTATGGAGAGCTCCCTTTTCTCATTTTTTGGGTGACATCTGGTATCTATCCGTGAACTTTGTTTGACCAAGCCAACCGGCCATTGGCTGCCCATCTCTCCTCTACTGTGCTGACGCTATTTGGGGTTGTTTCCCCTGTATCCCCTGGATAAAGGCCCTGGCTGGGTATATAGCTGCAAGCTCAATTAGCTTGCCTTTTGGTAAGCGTGCATTTTATTTGGTGTTTGACACATACGGGTGGTGGAAGATCACGTTCCCTTCCAAGTTTCATTTATTCACTTATTTGTGCACCATTATGTGAATTATGGACTGTTTTCAATTTATTTAAAACAATTTCAGTATTGAACATTTTCACCTTTATTGCTTTTTGTCACATTCAGAATGCAATAGAGTTATGTTTGATAATTTATCATTATCCTTTATCAAATATTGTTGTATTTTGTAATTTTTGCACTATTATCAGCGCAGCTATTTCTGTTCTTTACACAGCCAAGTGAAAATGTCTAAATTGGGCCCAATTAGACTTTTTCCCTCCTGGGTGTCATGTGACTTGCTAGTGTTACAAGGTCTCAGGTGTGAATGGGGAGCAGGTGTGTTAAATTTGGTGTTATCGCTCTAACTCTCTCATACTGGTCACTGGAAGTTCAAAATGGCACCTAATGGCAAAAGATCTCTGAGGATCTAAAAAAAAAAAAAAAAAAAGAATTGTTGCTCTACATAAAGATGACCTAGGCTATAGGAAGATTGCCAAGACCCTAAAACTGAACTGCAGCACGGTGGCCAAGACCATTAAGTGATTTAACAGGATACGTTCCACTCAGAACAGGCCTCGCCATGGTCTACCAAAGAAGTTGAGTGACCGTGCTCAGCATCACATCCAGAGGTTGTCTTTGGGAAATAGACGTATGAGTGCTGCCAGCATTGCTGCAGAGGTTGAAGGTATGGGGGGGGTCAACCTGTCAGTGCTGAGACCATACGCCGCACGCTGCATCAAATTGGTCTGCATGGCTGTTGTCCCAGAAGAAAAGAAAAGATCTTCTAAAGATGATGCACAAGAAAGCCTGCAAACAGTTTGCTGAAGACAAGCAGACTAAGGACATGGATTAAAGGAAGATAAACTTATTTGGTTCAGATGGTGTCACGCATGTGTGGTGGCAACCAGGTGAGGAGTACAAAGACAAGTGTGTCTTGCCTACAGTCAAGCATGGTGGTGGGAATGTCATGGTCTGGGGCTGCATGAGTGCTACCGGCACTGGGGAGCTACAGTTCATTGAGGGAATCATGAATGTCAGCATTTACTGTGACATACTGAAGCAGAGCATGATCCTATCCCTTTGGAGACTGGGCCGCAGGACAGTATTCCAACATAATAACGACTACAAACACACCTCCAAGACGACTACTGTCTTGCTAAAGAAGCTGAGGGTAAAGGTGATGGACTGGCCAAGCATGTCTCTAGACCTGAGCATCTGTGGGGCATCCTCAAACGGAAGGTCGAGGAGTGCAAGGTCTCTAACATCCACCAGCTCCGGGATGTCATCATGAAGGAGTGTAAGAGGACTCCAGTGGTAACCTGTGAAGCTCTGGTGAACTTCATGCCCAAGAGGGTTAAGGCAGTGCTGGAAAATAATGGTGGCCACACAAAATATTGACACTTTTGGCCCAATTTGGACACTTCACTTAGGGGTGTACTCACTTTTGTTGCCAGCGTTTAGACATTAATGGCTGTGTGTTGAGTTATTTTGAGGGGACAGCAAATTTACACTGTAATGCCCCGTACACACGGTCAGAAACTCCGACGGAAAATGTCCGATCGGACCATGTTGTCAGAAAATCCGACCATGTGTGGGCTCCATCAGACTTTTTCAGTTGGAATTTCCGACGGAAAAAATTTGAGATCCTGCTCTCAAATTTTCCGACAACAAAATCCGATCAGACTTTTTCCGATCGTGTGTAGAGAATTCCGACGGACAAAGCATGCTCAGATCAAATTACGAGACCAAACCTATTGGCTAATAGCCTCTACGTAGTTCCGGCGTACGCGACGAAAGTCACCACGTTCAGAATGATCGGATTTTCCGACAACTTTGTCCGACCGTGTGTATGCAACACCAGTGTCGGACAAAATTCGTCGGAAAAAGTCCGACGGATTTTGTGGTCGGAATTTCCGACCGTGGGTACGGGGCATTATACACAAGCTGTACACTCACTACTTTACATTGTAGAAAAGTGTAATTTCTTCAGTGTTGTCACATGAAAAGATATAATAAAATATTTACAAAAATGTGAGGGGTGTACTCACTTCTGTGAGATACTATATACTCACTGTGGATTACTCCTCTGTATTGTGTAAAAAGGCTGTTTGATCCTGTATTCTCAGATCCCCCCTTCTTTTATTGTCACCAATCCATCTGCTGGTAGCACAGAGCCCTAGGAGTCACTCTGGACATGCTCAGTTTGGTGTGTTTTGCTAAAGTTTTTTTTATTTTATTTTTTTGGGGAGTGTGCATGTCATCAGAGCAGGGCCAATCAGTACTTTCTAGACAGAGGGGTCAGGGGTCATGCAGCCTCATAGGACAGTCATAGAAGAATGAAAACTCTTCCTACAAACTTTAACTAGTGCTCGGCCGGACACTGATAGAAGTCACAAGGCTGCTATATACTGCTAATGAGAAAAGGTATATAGCAGTTTGGTGAAGATTGTGACATCTGCCCCTCCTCTCAATCTCGTCCAATCAGAAAACACCTTGTATTTATTGAAACTAAAATACAAAGTGTCCCCTGAATGGTGGTAGTGCAGAACTATCAACTTCCTGTGTTCAATGTGCGGAGGGGAAGCCACTGAAGCAGCACCCAGAAAATCATTCCCATAGCCCTCTGGATAAAATGTGCGTTTTACCAACCAAAGACTGTGATGTCCAAGCTGCTAACAACTCTTAGTTTTTTTGGTACCTTTACAGCTCATTTAAAGCGGATGTATACCGCTGGGTGTTTTTTTTTCCTTGCAAGGTAAAGTCATAAGGTGCTAGTATGCAGAGCATACTAGCACATTATATGAAACTTACCTTAAAACGAAGCGATTTCAGCACTGCAGCTGCTTCCGTCTTCACCCGTCTTGCTTCCGGTTTGCGGGCTCTGTGACTGGCCAGAGCAGCGATTATGTCACTCCCGTGCATGTGCGCAGAAGCCGCTGTTCGCGGCACATGGCTCGGAAGGAATGGGAAGGGTGGCCGTTCCTTCAGAGCACATGTGCCAGTGATGTCACTGGCTGCATGTAATGTAAATATCTCCTAAACGGTGTATATTTAGGAGATATTTACACTACCTATGGGTAAGCCTTATTATAGGCTTACCTATAGGTAAAAGGCAGTAAAGGAAGTTTACTTCCTCTTTAAACAATTCTTCATTCCTCCTAACAAATTAAAAGCAATTGTATCATGTATACCTACGTACATTTGTAAATCAAGTACGAAAGAAAGTATGAATAAAAATAAATTATAAACGACACCGCTTTTGTGAAAAAATATTATATTGTTGCTGTATATTGTGACCCGCCTGGAACTTATTAATGCAGACTCTAATGTTTCTAAAAGATCTTCTTTAAAAGAGAAGTATGTTTTTGTTTTTTTTATTAATTCTTACCTAGGAGGAAGCAACACCAGGTTGGATGCTGCATCTGTCCCCTGGTGCCTCTAACACTGAGAACCGAGTGATCGAACACTGCCAATCGCTCGGTTCTCACAGCTCCCAGAGCAGAGAGCTGCTGTCAGTCATCGCTCTCTGCTCTGCCCCCTCCTCACTCATGGGAGCGCTGAGCTGCGGTGGGGGTGGAAGCAGCCAGCTCAGGGATCTGGGCGTATCCCGACTCCATGGTCGTGATGACACCGAACCTGGACCGACTCTGTGACTTCAACAGAGAGCGGACTTCAGCCTGCTCTCTGCTGAAAACGGGTCACAGGAGTGCAAAACTAACTGCACTGCTGTGTTCCACAGGAGAAGTACAGCCAAACGAGCCCAGGCTATACTTCTCCTTTAACCGCTTCCCGACCGCCTAACGCAGATATACTGCGGCAAAATGGCACGGGCAGGCAAAATCACGTACCTGTACGTGATCGTGCATGTGCCTGCCTGTGGGTCGCGCGCGCGCCGCCAGCGGCGTGCTCGCAACCTGGTCGGGAGCTCCGTGACCCCGGCCGCAGGACCCGGACCTGATCGCCGCTGGTGTCCCGCGATCGGGCTACGGAGCTGAAGAACGGGGAGAGGTTTGCGTAAACAAACCTCTCCCCGCTTTCCTACTCTGCCTGTCATTGATCGGCTGTTCCCTGTCATCGGGAAAGCCGATCAATGACGTCAGACGTCAGCCCCGCCCCCTAATGTAAAAAAAAAAACACACGTCACAGCCCATAACCCCTCCCCTCCCCCTAGTGGTTAACCCCTTCACTACAACTGTCATTTATACAGGAACCAATGCATTTAAATAGCATTGATTGCTGTATAAATGACAATGGTCCCAAAAATGTGTCAAAAATGTCCGATGTGTCCGCCATAATGTCGCAGTCACAATAAAAATCGCTGATCGCCGCCATTACTAGTAAAAAAAAAATATATTAATAAAAATGCTATAAAACTATCCCCTATTTTGTAAACGCTATAACTTTTGCGCAAACCAATCAATAATCGCTAATTGCGATTTTTTTTTACCAAAAATATGTAGAAGAATACGTATCGGCCTAAACTGAGGAAAAAAAAAATGTTTTTTTATATATTTTTTGGGGATATTTATTATAGCAAAAAGCAAAAAATATTGCATTTTTTTCAAAATTGTCGCTCTATTTTTGTTTATAGCGCAAAAAATAAAAACCGCAGGGGCGATCAAATACCACCAAAAGAAAGCTCTATTTGTGGGAAAAAAAGGACGCCAATTTTGTTTTGGAGCCACGTCACACGACCGCGCAATTGTCAGTTAAAGCGACGCAGTGCCGAATCGCAAAAAGGGGCCTGGTCCTTTGGCTGCCAATTGGTCCGGGGCTGAAGTGGTTAAGCATCCCAATATTTCATTTGTGACAGTTCAGCGGGGATCCCTATGGTTCTTTAGAATCAAAAATAGTTTGCCACTTTCATCTCCTAGTTTCCTTTCATCTCCAAATCTAATTCTAGAGCATTTAACCGCTTCCCGACCGGCGCACGACAATATACGTCGACAGAATGGCATGGACAGGCATAAGGGCGTATATATACGTCCCCTTTAAGATGCCGCCGCGCCATCAGGCGCTCGTGCCGGTTGGGACCACCGTGAGGCCGGTCGCGGGTCCCGCGGACTCGATCGCCGCGGGGACACCCGCGATCGTCTCACGGGAAAGCTGAACAGGGAGATGCGGAAATAAACAGCAGCTCCCCGTTCTGCCTAGCAACTAGTGACGCCGATCTCTGCTCCCTGTGATTGGAGCAGAGATCAGCATTCACTAGCTGACAGCCACGCTCCCCCACAGTAAGAAACACACCTCTAGGCATACTTAACCCCTACACTGCCACCTAGTGGTTAACCCCTTCACTGCCACTGTCATTTACACAGGAATCAATGCATTTAAATAGCATTGATTGCTGTATAAATGACAATGGTCCCAAAAATGTGTCAAAAATGTCTGATGTGTCCGCCATAATGTCGCAGTCACAATCAATAATCGCTTTTTGCGATTTTTTTTACCAAAAATATGTAGACGAATACGTATCGGCCTAAACTGAGGAAAAAAAAAAAGTTTTTTTTATATATTTTTGGGGGATATTTATTATAGCAAAAAATAAAAAAGAATGCGTTTTTTTTCAAAATTTTCGCTCTTTTTTGTTTATAGCGCAAAAAATAAAAACCGCAGGGGCGATCAAATACCACCAAAAGAAAGCTCTATTTGTGGGAAAAAAAGGACGTCAATTTTTTTGGGAGCCACATCGCACGACCACGCAATTGTCAGTTAAAGCGACGCAGTGCCGAATCGCAAAAAGGGGCCTGGTCCTTTGGCTGCAAATTGGTCCGGTCTGAAAGTGGTTAAGGTGGTATTAAACCCAAAACCAAAAATTTTATATATTGCAGCTTACCAATCATTAGATGTGGTGACTGCATTTGTTTTCTTATTTTAGGCTTTTTTCCCCTTTGTTTTCACCTGGTGACCTGCACAGGAATACACCTCCTGCATTAGAGTGCCCCCACTCTGGATGAAGGAGCACATTTGGAAAGCAGTACTGTCAGTCTGGGGGGAGGGGAGCGTTAGAGGCACTAGCTTATTTATATACACTATTAAATTGAAGCCAAACGCCAGCTAATACTGAAGTTGCACAAGCAGTTCAAGTACGGTAAGTTTTTGTTCTTTTGGCATAACAGTTTTACATGAATAAATAAAAGGTGATCATTGTAAGCACCCCTGTTAGTGTTAAACAGTTTTTCCCAACATTCTAACATATGTAATGTTACAACATATAAAAAACAATAGACTTAGACCCCTTTCACACTGAGGCAGTTTGCAGGCATTTTAGCGCTAGAAATGGAGCCTGTAAAGCACCTGAAAACTGCCTCCCATGCTGCCCGAATGTGAAAGCCTGAGTGCTTTCACACTAGGGCGGTGCGCTTGCGGGACGTTAGAAAAAGTCCTGCAAGCGGCCCATTGCATCGAATGGACAGCACTTCCGAAGCACAGCAACATGGGCGTTTTTAACCCCTTCTCTCGGCCGCTAGTAGGGGTTTAAATCGCCCGCTATATGCCAAAAAGAGCAGTTTAAACAGCGCTAAAGCACGGCTAAAACGGACGCACGGGCGGCCCCAGTGTGAAAGGGGTCTTACTAGCCAGATCACCAGTTGAAAATAAAAGAAAGGCTAAAAAAGAAAACTAATGCAGGCATCATATCTCCAGGCTGGTTCACACCATAATTTCTATGTTCCGGATGTGCATTTTGATGCAGTTTTGATAGGTTCCAGTGTGTTTTTGATGCATTCTAGTGCATTTTTGCTATTTTTTCTTCATCTCAATTGAGGACAACTGAAGACACGTGCGCCCTGGTGCATTTTTGTTGCATTTTGCAGCGTTCTAGATGTGTTCCATACAGAAAAAAGAGAAACATGTTCTACTTTTGTTGACTGCACTGAAATGCACTGCACTGGTGTGAACTAGGGCCATGGGAATCCATGTAAAACACAGTCAATGCGTTTTGATGCAGAATAAAAATGCACTGGATTGCATCTGATTTGAACCAGCCCTAAGAACTAGTAAGCTGCATTATAATAAATGTTTGCTTTTGGGTTTAATACCACTTTAAGGTCTGCATAAGGACATTGATTTCTACATTTCACTTTTATTACATGTTCTCTTGTGTTAATTACTAGCTATTCACAGGCTGAAACTAGGACTTTTTGCTACTTAAATAAATATAAAGCAAATCTTTCAGAGGGACGTTCTAGTATGTGACTCCACCTAACCCTTTGTGTATTACCGGTATTTTAAAGACCAAATAAGTGTATAAAGCACAGTTGAATTGAGGTTTGTGTTGATGTATTGGATCCCATATTAACTCAAAATGATAAATAATAGCTTCATCCTGAACCTTCGTTCGGTTTTTAGTCTTCTACACATTCTCTTTCAACAAACTAAGCTGGAACATACCATCATGTCACTCTCTATCTGTTCATAAGCGTCTGCCAGCCGTTCCTCCCTGTTCTCCAAAGCAATGCTGGCTTCATGATGGATCTTCAGCCACCATTTAAAGTAATCTTCACTGAGGTCTTTATATGCCAAGGCTAATGTCCGCAGGCCTTCCCCGGCACACTCCTAGAGAAACACAATGCCACATTTATAAACATGAGCTGAAAATAAAATACAGTAAAACCTTGGATTGAGAGTAACTTGGTCTGAGAGTGTTTTTCAAGACCAGCAATTTTTTTTTTATACATTTTGACTTGATAAACGAGCGATGTCTTGATATACAAATAGTGTTACGTCACAACTAAGTATAAAAGATAAGAGAGGCACTTCTAAGTGTAGTAATATGGTTACATTTAATGAAGGTACAACATTTATCAACTCACATGGTTAATGAACAAAAGAGGCACATCCAAGTATGCAGGTATCCGGGGTAAAGCTGTCCACATAGATCATCCTCCGCACCGCCATCAACGTCATCCCTTCCATGCTGTGCTCCATGAGTGCTTCAAGCCTCGCTTTCAGATCGCTCTACCACAGGGTAATATTCCCAGTGACGATTGGAGACTGACAGCGGTGAGAGCTGGCTGTGTGGAGGATGGTCTGCTTTACCCCGGATGGTGTATGGAAGAAATTCCGTCCACCAATAGTATCACACCAGTGGGTATTAGGTCTTTGGGAAAATGGCAGCGACCAGACTTCCTGGTGACGCTAATACAGAAAAATGCATAGAGGTCGGATCGCTGCTGACACATGGACCGCAGGTGACTTCACATCAGTTTGCCAGTGGAACGCACACCGCAGCTTGGTAAGAGGAACGGCGGTGCTGTTTGAACTACTTGGTGGATCTTGAGGATTTTAATCTATACAGATGTGCTGATCGAGCTGGTGGTGGTGCTTCTAATGTGTAAGTGTATAGATTGTGGGATGAGTTTTTAAAGGGGATCTTTTTGATAAAAATGTGTTGCACGACTTTTTGATTTTGTTTCACGTTTTTCATAAATGTGGATATTGATTTCATGATTTATTGTATGGTGTTGAATCATATGTGTTTGTATCACATGTTTTTCACAACTGTCGATATTGATTTTATGATTTATTGTAAGGTGTTGAATCATGTTAATTGCAGTGATATTTAGAATTTTTTTAACACGTTATTTTAGGTTGGCGCCATTTATACCAGGGTAAAACTTGAGCGTATTGCTATGGTTGGGCTGACGGGTAGTTTCAGGCAGTTTCAGGCTGCAAAGTCTTTAGCCGCCCAATGTAGGCAAACACTAAGTGATTACCTGCAGACATCTGCCCCTAAGGCTAGCCATAGATGGACCAAATTTCTTTCCTGCAGACAGTGTTGACAGTGGAATCCCTCTTGTGGAGCCATTATGTTCTCCCGGCAGCAGCGGTGGCTGGGGGTAGGGAAGCCGTCCCCGCTGGGAGAACACTGTGATTATTGCTAGCGGATACAACAGCCACTAGCAATAATCGCATGTAAAGTCTGGCAGGCTGATTGTACTCAAGTTGATCGATGGATCAATTTTGATACATTCAGCCTGCCCCTACATGGTTCAAATCTCTCCCGGTTCCTGCTGAACCGGCCGAGATTCATCAATGGCGGACTTAACTGCAAGTAGTGGTTTGATGGATGTGAAGATCAGTGGACACCGGCGGCACCTGTCAGCCTGACATTCGTTTGTACAGGCTGAGAGGCCACAGCTGTGCACAACCACCTGCCAGTACTCTGTCTTTTGCTGCTTTGCATGTTTGTCCATGTAAAAGGAGGCTTAACTCCTACATAAAGTTTTATTAACCACTTCAATACCGCACAAATATATATATAATTTTTTTTTTTTTTTTTTTTTTTTAGCAGAGACCCTGCCGTCATTGCAGCTTTTTATGTCACACAGTATTTGTGCAGCAATTTTTTAAATGCGTTTTTTTTTTTTTTTTTTTTTTGGGAAAAAAAATATTCATGAATAAAAAGGTTACAAAAAACAGTAAAGTTAGCCCAATTTTTTGTATAATGTGAATGATGATGTTACGCCAAGTAAATAGATACCTTCTTTATGGTTAAACTAGATGGACTTGTGTCTTTTTTCAACCTATGTAACGCTTTAAAATTGCGCCAAACTTCGGTACTTAAAAATCTCTATAAGCGACGCTTTAAAATGTTTTACAGGTTACCTGTTTAAAGTTACAGGTCTTGGGCTAGAATTATTGCTCTCGCTCTAAGGATCGTGGTGATACTTCACATGTGTGGTTTGAACGTTGTTTACATATGCGGGCGCGACCTACGTATGCTCTTGCTTCTGCGTGCGGGCATGCAGGGACAGGGGCACTTTAATTTATTTCATTTTTTTTGTTTGTTTTAATTAAATGTTTTTATTTTTGCACTTTCCCTTAAAAATATAGGATTTTTTCATCATACTTACCTGTAAGTATACGTGTACTTTTCTTTGAGTATGGGACACATAGCTCCCATCCCCTCTTTTTTTTAGGATTCAGTGCTTGCTACAAAACTGATGTACTTCCTGTATGGGAGGGGTTTCACAGGGGATCACTTCCTGTCTAAGACTTTGTCTACCAGTGTCCATTCACCTAGAGATGGCGTATAACCCAGTACGTAATGAATTTTAGCCTAACTCTCTGTCCCATGATGTATTCAAAGAAAATGATTTTACAGGCAAGTATGATAAAAAAATCCTATATTTTTAAGGGAAAGTGTAAAAATCCTATTTTCTTTTTCATACATCATGGGACACAGAGTTAGGCTAATATTCATTACCTACTGGGACGTCCCAGAGCAATAGTCTTGAGGGGAAGGAGACACCCTGAACAATAGCCATCAGACCTTATACGGCAGCCCGCAGTACACTGTGGCCGAAAGCCGAATTCTCGGCTGCTCGAACATCAATTTAACCAGTTCGCGCCCGCACTATAGCCGAAAGACGGCTGCAGTGCGGACGCTCCCTGCCGGGAGGACGTCCCTGGACGTCCTCCTGTTTACAAGCTCCCCGCACGCCCTCGAGGGCGCGCAGCGGGGAAAATCTGTGTTGGCCGTGTCCATCGGACACGGCCAATCACAGATCACTGTAAACGGCCAATCACAGCGGCCGTTTACAGCGCGATCTCAGCGGCCAATGAGAGATGATCTCAAACATAAACATATGAGATCATCTCTCATTGCCGGCTTTCTCTCTCCTCACACAGAGACAGCGTGTGAGGAGAGAGAAGCGATCTGTGTCAATATCAGTACAGTGAGTAAAAAAAACACATTTTTACTGCCTCAGTACCAATAAAGTGCCATCTGCCAGCCCCATCTGTCAGTGTCATCTGTCAGTGTCCATCTGTCAGTGTCCATCTGTCAGTGTCCATCTGTCAGTGTCCATCTGTCAGTGTCCATCTGTCAGTGTCCATCTGTCAGTGTCCATCTGTCAGTGTCCATCGGTCAGTGTCCATCTGTCAGTGTCCATCTGTCAGTGTCCATCTGTCAGTGCCCATCTGTCAGTGCCCATCTGTCAGTGCCCATCTGTCTGTGCCCATCTGTCTGTGCCCATCTGTCTGTGCCCATCTGTCTGTGCCCATCTGTCTGTGCCCATCTGTCAGTGCCCATCTGTCTGTGCCCATCTGTCAGTGCCCATCTGTCTGTGCCCATCTGCCAGTGCCCATCTGCCAGTGCCCATCTGCCAGTGCCATCTGCCAGTGCCAGCCACATCTGCCAGTGCCAGTGCCATCTGCCAGTGCCATCTGCCAGTGCCAGCCCCATCTGCCAGTGTCATCTACCAGTGCCATCTACCAGTGCCATCTACCAGTGCCACCTGCCAGTGCCATCTGCCAGGGCCATCTGCCAGTGCCACCTGTCACCAGTGCCACGTATCAGTGCAATCTGTCAGTGCCACCTGTCACCAGTGCAATCTGTCAGTGCCACCTGTCACCAGTGCCACGTATCAGTGCAATCTGTCAGTGCCACCTGTCACCAGTGCAATCTGTCAGTGCCACCTGTCACCAGTGCCATCTGTCAGTGCCACCTGTCACCAGTGCCACGTATCAGTGCCATCTGTCAGTGCCACCAGTCAGTGCAACGTATCCGTGCCATCTGTCAGTGCCATCAGACGTCAGTGCCACGTATCAGTGCCATCTGTCAGTGCCACCAGTCGTCAGTGCCACGTATCAGTGCCATCTGTCAGTGCCACCTGCCAGGTTAGTGTCACCTGCCACATCAGTGTCACCTGTCAGTGCCAGCATGTCACAAAGGTTATATTCAGCCGAGGAGGCTTATGACATTCTTGCGGCCGACGAGAGCAACGGGGAGCTCTCCGCTTCGGATTCCTCCTCCTATGCAGGTTCCGATTCTGACATGGACTACGAGCCTGTCATAAGTAGTGGGACAATGACAGCCTCAGAGGAGGAAGATGAGAGTCCGCCCGCCAGACGAAGGCGTACTGATGAGGCAGTGCCATCCACCAGTCCCGCAGTGCCATCCACCAGCACCACAGTGCCATCCACCAGCACTGCAGTACCTCGGCAAAGGCCAAGTTCCAGTGGGGTGTCACCTCGGCCCCAAAGGGTTAGGTCCCATGCAAGCCTTCCCTATGCCCTTCAGAACCCCTTGTGGCTTCCTCCTAATTCAGGAGAAGCTATTGTTCCCCCTTTCACTGCCCACCCAGGAGTCCAGGTGGACACAGAAAATTTTTCCCCGATGGATTTTTTCAATTTAATTTTTACCAATGACATGCTTGCATCGATCGTGGCCCAGTGCAACCTATATGCACAACAATTTATTGCAAGTAATCCCACGTCCTATTATGCCCGTCCCTATGAGTGGAGACCCCTGACAGTGGAGGAGTTTAGAATTTTTTTGGGCCTCACGTTCTGTATGGGACTAAACAACAAAAACGAAATCCGAGCTTATTGGTCAACCCTCCACATCTACCACATGCCCATCTTTTCTTATGTAATGCCCAGGACCAGATATCTGATGATTTTGAGATTCTTACACTTCAATGATAACACCCAGTGCCCTCCCCGCAATGACCCAAATTTTGATAAACTATAAAATTCGGCCGCTAATAAACTTTTTCTCAGATCTTCCCCCAGTTGTTTACCCCAGACCAGCACGTATGTGTGGATGAGTCCCTGGTCAAATTTTCTGGCAGGCTGGGCTTAAAACAATTTATTCCTTCCAAAAGGGCCCGCTATGGGGTGAAAATGTATAAGTTGTGTGACCGAGCCACAGGTTATACATATTCCTTCATGGTGTACGAAGGGAAGAACACCCAGCTACATCCCCCTAATTGCCCAGAATACATCGGATCGAGTGGGAAAGTGGTTTGGCAACTCATAAACCCACTCCTGGAGAAAGGTTACCATCTCTATGTGGATAACTTTTATACAAGTTTGCCACTGTTCCGAAACCTTCACAGGAAGAACACGCCAGCATGCGGCACCGTAAGGACGAACCGGAAGGGCTTTCCTCAAAGCCTCGTCAACAAGAAGCTGAGAAGAGGGGAGGCGGCGAGCTTACGCAATGAGGAAATTCTGGCTGTGAAGTGGAGGGACAGAAGGGATGTGTATATGCTTTCGTCGATCCACAACAACACATTTGTTGAGATCACCAGGAGGACTGGCCCAGTCGTACAAAAGCCACTGTGTATCCATGAATACAACAAGTTCATGGGAGGTGTCGACTTCAACGACCAGATGCTCGAACATTATCTTGCCACAAGAAGAACATACCAGTGGTATAAAAAAGTTGCTATTTATTTCTTCAATTTGGCCACATACAACAGTTATATTATCTACCGCAACTCCACTGAAAGACCCAGACCCTTCCTTGGCTACCAGGAGATAATCACCACTGCCCTTATATTCCCGAACGGCCCACCACAAAATATTCAATCCGATGTCATAAGCAGACTCTCTGAACGCCACTTTCCCGATAAAATCCCTCCCACTCCAACAGGCCAAAAACGTCAGAAAAAATGCTGGGTGTGCTCCAAAGGAGGATTGAGAAGAGACACCACTTATCATTGTGTAGATTGTCCTTCCCAACCAGGCCTCTGCGTAGTTAACTGTTTCCGCCGTTACCATACTTCACTGAATTATTAGTGAAGTATGGTAAACATAACCCTCACTTCCTGCCATTTACCATCACCCCCCATAATGCCTCTGCTTGCTCTGTAACTGACCCTGGCTTGTTGTTCGACCATGCTTCTGCCTACTGATTCTGTTTATACCTTTGCCTGATTTGGAACTGACCCTGGACTGTTATTTGACCATGCTTCTGCCTACTGATTCTGTACATACCTCTGCCTGATCTGGAACTGACCCTGGACTGTTTGACCATGCCTTTTGCCTGCCTCTTGGACTGATCTTGTACCCTGCCAGTGGACTAGTGGGGTTCATAACACAGGGGTCTCACATATGTGAGGGGCTCCAGAATTGTTTTTCTGGATGAAGAAAACTTTCATTTGTTTTCTCATTCCTAGATTAGGGTCTGGAGGCTCGGAGGCTTCAAAGAGATTTGGGTGGGAGAAGCCTCTACCCCTGTCCCCATTCTGTCCTGAACGAGGCCCTACTTCTGCCTGCTTTGCCTGTAGGACCTATGCCAATCATGCCTCTGCTTGTCGCATGTACTGACCACACCACGTGGATGGACCATGTTCCTGCCTACTACCAGGACCAATATTTTGGCACTGCTGACAATCTCTGCCTGCACTGACCCTGGACTGTATATGGACAGTATCCCTGCCTGCTACCTGTATTGACTATGGACAGTATTCCTGCCTGTTGCCTGGAAAATTGTGTTCGCTTTTGCTGACCAAGTTCCTGCCTGCTGCCTGGACCAGTGCTATCCTCCTGTGGACAACTGCGCTACTAAACCCACAGGTAATCTTTTGTTTACTCTTTGCTAAGCAGAATGTATTTTTGGGGTGTAATTCTTGGTATGTGCATGCTATGCGTCCCTGGTACACCTCATGGTGTTCCTTGCATGTTGGGCCTCTGTATGTGGCCAAGCTGTGTAAAAGTCTCACACATTTGGTATCGCCATACTCAGGAGGAGTAGCAGAATGTATTTTGGGGTGTAATTTTTGCTATGTACATGTTATGTGTTGGAAATATCTTATAAATGAACAACTTAGCGTAAAAAAAAATGCGTTTTCATTTTTTTTTTTTCCACATTTTCCCAAAACTTCTGGAAAAAAATGAATCGTTCAAAAGACTCATTATGCCTCATAGATTATACGTTGGGGTGTTAGCTTTCCAAAATGGGGTCACTTTGTGGGCGTTTCCATTGTCCTGGTGCTCCAGGGCCTTCAAAAGTGTAATAGGTGGTTGAGAAATGAGATGTGTCATTTATGCTTGTAGAACGCCTGGTGGTGCTATTTCAATATTGGGCCTCTGTATGTGGCCAGGCTGTGTAAAAGTCTCACACATTTGGTATCGCCATACTCAGGAGGAGTAGCAGAATGTATCTTGAGGTGTAATTTTTGCTATGTACATACTATGTGTTGGAAATATCTTATAAATGAACAACTTAGTGTAAAAAAAATGCGTTTTCATTTTTTTCCCACATATTCCCAAAACTTCTGGAAAAAAATGAATTGTTCAAAATACTCATTATGCCTCATAGATTATACGTTGGGGTGTTAGCTTTCCAAAATGGGGTCACTTTTTGGGCGTTTCCATTGGCCTGGTGCTCCAGGGCCTTCAAAAGTGTAATAGGTGGTTGAGAAATGAGATGTGTCATTTATGCTTGTAGAATGCCTGATGGTGCTATTTCAATATTGGGCCTCTGTAAGTGGCCAGGCTGTGTAAAAGTCCCACACATGTGGTATTGTAATACTCAGGAGGAGTAGCAGAATGTATTTTGGGGTGTCATTTGCGATTTACACATGCCATGTGAGAGAAATTACCTATTACAATGAACATTTTGTGAAAAAAAAAAAAAAAAAAAAATCTTCATTTTGCAAATAATTGTGGGGAAAAAATGACAACATCAAAAAGCTCACCATGCCTCTTACTAAATACCTTGGAATGTCTACTTTCAAAAAAGGGGGGTATTTGTACTTTCCTGGCTTGTTTGGGTCGCAAGAAATGAGATAGGTCACCAGTGCATCAGGTGTGATAATTTTTTTATGATTCGCACCACCGCTTGCAGATTATATAACTTTCACAAAGACCAAATAATATCCACTAATTTGGGTTATTTTTACCAAAGTTATGTGGCAGTATAAATTGTGTCCAAAATTTATGAAGAAAAATTAATAATTTGCTAAATTTTATCACATAAACTAAGAAAAATGCGTTTTTTTTTTAAATTTTTGGTCTTTTTTCATTTATAGCGTAAAAAATAAAAAACCCAGAGGTGATCAAATACCACCAAAAGAAAGCTCTATTTGTATGAAAAAAAGGACAAAAAATTCATTTGGGTACAGTGTTGCATGACTGAGTAATTGTCATTCAAAGTGTGAGAGCACAGAAAGCTGAAAATCGGTCTGGGCAGGAAGGGTAAGCAAGTGGTTAATAATAATATTAATATTTTTTTTAAAATTGCGTGGGGGTCCCCCCAAATTCCTTAACAGACCTGAAGGGCCTGGTATGGAATTTGGAGGGACCCCCACGCAATTTTTTTTTCATTTTGGTTCGGGGTTCCCCTTAATATTCATACCAGACCCAAAGGGCCTGGTAATGGTCTGGGGGGATCCCATGCCGTTTTTTTCAATGACTTATCTTTATTGCAGAGTCCGACAATTCATTGTAGCCGCGACTACTTTTAAATGACTTTTTTTCCTTTAGAAATGTCATTTTGCTCTCGGACTGTTCTAAACACGGGAAACATTCGCCCCTTTACAAGCATACTATACGCACCCCCCCAGGTACGAAATTTAAAGGAATATTTCACTTTTATTGTTTCACTTTAAGCATTATTCACACATGACCCAGACCGAACACGTGACACGTGACCCAGACCGGAACACGTGACACGTGACCCAGACCGGAACACGTCACACGTGACCCAGACCGAACACGTCACACGTGACCAGACTGGACTGGAGCCGCGACTACTTTTAAAGTCATACTATAGACACCCCCCAGGTACGAAATTTAAAGGAATATTTCACTTTTAGCATTATTAAAATCACTGCTCCCGAAACACTTTTTATGACAATAACTTGTATATAAGAATTTAAAATGAGCACTTTTGATTATTCACGTTCGTGTCCCATAGACTTTAACGGTGTTCGAACTAATTTCTTGTCTGTTCTGCTGCGAACCGAACGGGGGGGGGGGGGGGGGTGTTCGGCTCGCCTGGTTGCCCCCACATACGCTTGTCACTAGGGGTGCAACGGATCAAAAAACTCGGATCGATCCTCGGATCAGAGTCACAGATCAGATAATTTTTCGGATCAGCAAATAATTGAATTTGGAAAAACCTGTAAAAAGTCCACCACCATATAGTCCCCACTGTAATATCCACGTCAGCCCCGCCCCCCACTTTAATATTGGCTGGGTATGGCTGAGCATGGCTGGGTATTACCGAGTATTGGCAGGGTATGGCAGAGTATTGGCAGAGTATTGACAGGGTATTTGCAGAGTATTGGCAGGGTTTTGGCAGGGTATTGGTAGGGTATTGGCAGAGTATTGGCAGGGTATTGCAGAGTATTGGCAGGGTATTGCAGGGTATTGGCAGGGTATTGGCAGAGTATTGGCAGGGTATTGGCAGAGTATTGGCAGAGTATTGGCAGGGTATTTGCAGAGTATTGGCAGGGTTTTGGCAGGGTATTGGCAGAGTATTGGCAGGGTATTGCAGAGTATTGGCAGGGTATTGGCAGGGTATTGGCAGGGTATTTGCAGAGTATTGGCAGGGTATTGGCAGAATATTGGCAGGGTATTGGCAGGGTATTGGCAGAGTATTGGCAGAGTATTGGCAGGGTATTTGCAGAGTATTGGCAAGGTATTGCAGAGTATTGGCAGGGTATTTGCAGAGTATTGGCAGGGTATTTGCAGAGTATTGGCAGGGTATTGCAGAGTATTGGCAGGGTATTTGCAGAGTATTGGCAGGGTATTTGCAGAGTATTGGCAGGGTATTGCAGAGTATTGGCAGGGTATTTGCAGAGTATTGGCAGGGTATTTGCAGAGTATTGGCAGGGTATTGCAGAGTATTGGCAGGGTATTTGCAGAGTATTGGCAGGGTATTTGCAGAGTATTGGCAGGGTATTTGCAGAGTATTGGCAGGGTATTGCAGAGTATTGGCAGGGTATTTGCAGAGTATTGCAGGGTATTTGCAGGGTATTGCAGAGTATTTGCAGAGTAATGGCAGGGTATTGCAGAGTATTGGCAGGGTATTGCAGAGTATTGGCAGGGTATTTGCAGAGTATTGGCAGGGTATTGCAGGGTATTTGTAGAGTATTGGCAGGGTATTGCAGAGTATTGGCAGGGTATTGCAGAGTATTGGCAGGGTATTGCAGAGTACTGGCAGGGTATGGAGGGATGGCTGGGACTGCAATTGTCACAGAGCAGCGCTGTGGGCAGTACCGATCCGGCCCACAGCACTGCTGCCATCCGATCTCTCCCCTTCACTGTACAGATCAGTACACAGAGGGGAGAGAGGAACCGGCGTATCTTGACGCCGGTTTGTTTACAAGCAATCGCTCCGTCATTTGATGGAGCGATCACATTGTAAACGGCTGACGGGTGCACCAAGATGGCCGCCGCTCCGGAGCTAGGCCGAAGCCACGGCCTTTCCTAAGGCCGAGGCCGCGGAGAGCGCTCCGCGGATCGCGGCGTGTGCCGATCCGAACAGGGTGACCCGTTCGGATCACGGATCGTGACGATCCGTTGCACCCCTACTTGTCACCATCTGAACCAAATACGTTTACCTTGGTCTCATCAGACCACAGGACATGGTTCCAGTAATCCATGTCCTTAGTCTGCTTGTCTTCAGCAAACTGTTTGCAGGTTTTCTTGTGCATCATCTTTAGAAGAGGCTTTCTTCTGGGACGACAGCCATGCAGACCAATTTGATGCAGTGTGCGGCGTATGGTCTGAGCACTGACAGGCTGACCCCCTAGGGTTGCCACCTTTTCTTCAAGCCAAATCCGAACACTTTAGCGGCACACAGCAATTTTATTTTTAAGGGGGAACACTCTGGACTCTGTTGTTAAGGGGAACTCTTCCCAGCATTCCCCCTTAAATTAGGGCCCTTAAAGCCCCCTTTATATTAGAGTCCACAGGGCACCCCTTACATCTGAGTCCCCCTTACCTTAGTTTACTCACTTGCTTGGAGGCATGAGAGAAAAGAGAGGGAGGGGGGAGACCTCAGTTACAGACAATGGATGGTGAGCTCACTCACCCAAGGATGGAGGCTTAAGCATTGACACCTTCCATCCACCATGTATCTGAGCTGAGTTGCTGAGCTTCAAACTTACAGCCCCACACATCCCTTTCCTGGGGCACAGAACACCGGGGATTGGAGCCTGGGTGGGCAGTAAGAGGGGTAGGAATGGGAAGGGGAGGAGCAGATCAAGCCCTCTCTCCTGTCTGAGTATGGGGCCCGTGTGCACACCTGTGCATTTGCCATTTGTGGTACTTGATTACTTGGGGAGCCACGGTCCATTCTGAATATTGTGTCCGGTGGTCTGAAACATGGACACGCGATTCAAAACCCGAACTGTCCGGGTGAATCCCGGACAGGTGGCAACCCTACCGACCCCCCACCCCTACAACCTCTGCAGCAATGCTGGCAGCACTCATACGTCTATTTCCCAAAGACAACCTCTGGATATGACGCTGAGCACGTGACCTCAACTTCTTTGGTGGATCATGGCGAGGCCTGTTCTGAGAGGAACCTGTCCTGTTATACCGATGTATGGTCTTGGCCACCGTGCTGCAGCTCAGTTTCAGGGTCTTGGCAATCTTCTTATAGCCTCGGCCATCTTTATGTAGAGCAACAATTCTTATCTTCAGATCCTCAGAGAGTTCTTTGCCATGAGGTGCCATGTTGTACTTCCAGTGACCAGTATGAGAGAGTGAGAGCGATAACACCAAATTTAACACACCTGCTCCCCATTCACACCTGAGACCTTGTAACACTAACGAGTCACATGACACCGGGGGAGGGAAAATGGCTAATTGGGCACAATTTGGAGATTTTCACGTAGGGGTGTACTGACTTTTGTTGCCAGCAGTTTAGACATTAATGGCTGTGTGTTGAGTTATTCTGAGGGGATGGCAAATTTACACTGTTATACAAGCTGTACACTCACTACTTTACATTGTAGACAAGTGTCATTTCTTCAGTGTTGTCACATGAAAAGATAGAAGAAAAGATTTACAAACATGTGAGGGGTGTACTTACTTTGGTGAAATACTGTGTGTGTATATATATAGTTTTGGGGGTTTCAAGTATCTTTCTAGCAAAAAAAGAAAATGTAAACAAAAGTGTCAGAAAAATACCTGGTCATCAAATGGTTACAAATTCTTATTGTAAGCCACAAAAAGAAATTCTTATTTAAAAAAAAATAAAAAAATAAAAATTAACCACTTCAATACCAGGCACTTAGACACCTTCCCGCCCAGGCCAATTTTCAGCTTTCAGCGCTGTCGCAATTTGAATGATAATTGCGCGGTCATGCTACACTGCACCCAAACAAATTTTTTATAATTTTGTTCCCACAAATAGAGCTTTCTTTTGGTGGTATTTGATCACCTCTGCGATTTTTATTTTTTGCGCAACAAACAAAAAAAGACCGAAAATTTTGCAAAAAAAAAGTTTTTCTTTGTCACTGTTCATTTTTTTTGTAAATAAGTGCGTTTTCTTCTTCAATGACGGGCACTCATAGGCGGCACTAATGGGTACTTATGGGTGGCACTGATGCATATTTATAGGTGGCACTGATAGGTGGCATGGATGGGCACTGATGGGCATTGATAGGTGGGCACAGATGGACACTGATAGGTGGCACTGATGGACACTGATGTGTGGCACTGGACACTGATAGGTGGCATTGCTGGGCATCCCTGTTATATAATGTATATATGAGGTGCCAGTCAGTGCCCATTAGTGGGCACTGATTGGCATATTTTGGGCATTTTTTAAACATGTGGATGGCCATGGGGGATGTACCTGGCCATCCACATGCTGGGGGCTTCCCTGTTGGCCCTGGGGGCTTCCCACGTGGTCTAGTGTGGGCATCTGAGGGGGGGCTGCGCTGATAAACAATCAGCACAGACCCCCCGTCAGGAGAGCCGCCGATCGGCTCTCCTCTACTCGTGTCTGTTAGATGCGAGTGAGGAAAAGCCGATCAACGGCTCTTCCTGTGTACATCGCGATTGGACACGGCTGATCACGTGGTAAAGAGCCTCCACCGATCACCGTGATGCACGCCCCCCCGGGCGCACGGCGTCTGTTATCCTGAAGGACAACATATGACACCCAGTCAGGGTAACGAAACCACTTCCCGGACGTCAATCTGCTATTGACCGGGTCGGGAAGTGGTTAAAGTGTATTTTGAAATACGCAAATACCACGTGACATAAAACATTGTATAAAACATATATATATTTGGTATTATTTCGTGTTTTTTTTCCATTAAAACTCATTAAAGTGTATTTTTTTTTAAATTATGTTTGAAAAAACGTTGCTCAAATACCGCATGACATAAAAAATTGCAGCGACTATCATTCTATTCTAGGGAGTCTCTGCTAATATATATATATATATATATATATATATATATATAGTGTTCGGGGGTTTCAAGTAACTTCCCAAAAGTAAACAAATGTGTCAGAAAAATGCCTGGTCATCAAATGGTTACAAATTCATATTTTTAGCCACAGAAAGGAATTCGTACATTTGAATATTTTTTCTTAAAGAAATAGTGTTTCAAAAACTGCTACGCAAATACCACGTGACATAAAATATTGCAATGGCCACCATTTTATTCTGTAGGGCCTCTGCTAATATATACAGTGGTGTGAAAAAGTGTTTGCCCCCTTCCTCATTTCCTGTTCCTTTGCATGTTTGTCACACTTAAGTGTTTCGGAACATCAAACCAATTTAAACAATAGTCAAGGACAACACAAGTAAACACAAAATGCAATTTGTAAATGAAGGTGTTTATTATTAAAGGTGAAAAAAAATCCAAACCATCATGGCCCTGTGTGAAAAAGTGATTGCCCCCCTTGTTAAAACATACTATAACTGTGGTTGTCCACACCTGAGTTCAATTTCTCTAGCCACACCCAGGCCTGATTATTGCCACACCTGTTCACAATCAAGGCATCACTTAAATAGGAGCTGCTTGACACAGTAAGGTCCACCAGAAGATCCTTAAAAGCTACACATCATGCCGAGACCCAAAGAAATTCAGGAACAATTGAGAAAGAAAGTAATTGAGATCTATCAGTCTGGAAAGGGTTATAAAGCCATTTCCAAAGCTTTGGGAATCCAGCGAACCACAGTGAGAGCCATTATCCACAAATGGCGAAGACATGGAACAGTGGTGAACCTTCCCAGGAGTGGCCGGCCGCCCAAAATTACCCCAAGAGCGCAGCGACGACTCATCCAAGAGGTCACAAAAGACCCCACAACAACGTCCAAGGAACTGCAGGCCTCACTTGCCTCAGTTAAGGTCAGCGTTCATGCCTCCACCATCAGGAAAAGACTGGGCAAAAATGGCCTGCATGGCAGAGTTCCAAGGAGAAAACCACTGCTGAGCAAAAAGAACATCAAAGCTCATCTCAATTTCTCCAAAACACATCTTGATGATCCCCAAGACTTTTGGGACAACATTCTGTGGACCGATGAGACAAAAGTGGAACTCTTTGGAAGGTGTGTGTCCAAGTATATCTGGCGTAGAAGGAACACTGCATTTCAGAAAAAGAACATTATACCAACAGTAAAATATGGTGGTGGTAGTGTGATGGTCTGGGGCTGTTTTGCTGCTTCAGGACCTGGAAGACTTGCCGTGATAAAAGGAACTATGAATTCTGCTGTCTACCAAGAGATCCTGAAGGAGAATGTCCGACCATCTGTTCGTGTACTCAAGCTGAAACAAACTTGGGTTCTGCAGCAGGACAATGATCCTAAACACACCAGAAAGTCCACCACCGAATGGTTGAAGAAAAACAAAATGAAGACTTTGGAGTGGCCTAGCCAAAGTCCTGACCTGAATCCTATTGAGATGTTGTGGTATGACCTTAAAAAGGCTGTTCATGCTCGAAAACCCTCTAATGTAACTGAATTAGGACAATTCTGCAAAGATGAGTGGGCCAAAATTCCTCCAGGACGCTGTAAAAGCCTCATTGCACGTTATCGCAAACGCTTGGTTGCAGTTGTTGCTGCTAAGGGTGGCCCAACCAGTTATTAGGTTTAGGGGGCAATCCCTTTTTTACACAGGGCCATGATGGTTTGGATTTTTTTTCACCTTTAATAATAAACACCTTCATTTACAAATTGCATTTTGTGTTTACTTGTGTTGTCCTTGAATTGTTTTATTGTTTTATTGTTTAAATTGGTTTGATGTTCCGAAACACTTAAGTGTGACAAACATGCAAAGGAACAGGAAATGAGGAAGGGGGCAAACACTTTTTCACACCACTGTATATATATATATATATATATATATATATATATATATATATATATATATATATATATATATATATATATATATATAGTGTTTGAGGGTTCCAAGTAACTTTCTAGCAAAAAAAATAATAAAAAATGCTGAATTTTACATGTATACAAAAGTGTCAGGAAAATGCCTGCTCATCAAATCCTTATTTTCAGCCACAGAAATAATTTTTTTGTGGCTGAAACTGGACTAGACCAACATCTACATGGAGCCACCCAGCTCATCAACCAACTGTCATACAATTCGCTCAAGGCCTACCGCGTAGCTTGGGACGTGTTCAACAAGTTCCTAGCTACCTGCTCCGTATCAACACCAACAGACACCAGGCACGTTCTGGCCTTTGTCTCATATTGCCACACTCAAATAAACCTTTCCTACAACACCATCCGACTGTACTTAGCCGGCATACAGCACTTTCTGGCACTCCAGGATCCCACAAAGCCATCTGTCTTCTCGTCCCATGCCGTTCGAGCCGTCCTGCGCCGCATCCAAAAACAGAAGCCGCCAAGCAAAACCAGATGTCATCCCATTACGAGTGCCATCTTCCGCGAGATGTCCACCATGCTCGCCGGTTCCCCTTTTGGCTCCCAGCCTGGTCATACAAGCCGCCATCTACCTGGCCTACTACGGGTTCCTGCGACCCAGCGAGTTCACCTGTAACAGCTCAACCAGTCAAATCCTATGCAGACGTCACTTGATTCGCCATCAAGACCACTTCATGCTCCACCTCACAGTATACAAGACCAGTGGTGGCTGGTGCTCAACATTTTTTGGGGGGGGGCAAACAAACAGCCTCACTGTGCCATCAAACGCTGCCACTGTGCCCCAAGTGCTGCCATTGTGCCTCAAATGCTGCCACTGTGCCCATTAAATGCTGCCACTGTGCCCATATAACGCTGCCATTGTGCCTCAAATGCTGCCACTGTGCCTATTAAATGCTGCCACTGTGCTCCAAACACTGCCACCGTGCCCATTAAATGCTGCCACTGTGCCCATCTAACACTGCCACCGTGCCCCAAGTGCTGCCACTGTGCCCATCTAACGCTGCCACCGTGCCCCAAGTGCTGTCACTGTGCCCTCTGCCCTCTGCCCATCTACCGGCACTTACCTTGTCTCGGTGTGCAGCTGGTGACGGCGTCAGGCGGCGAGCAGTGTCTCCTCATCGACCTGACATCTTCTCCCGCGCTCCTCCTGTCTTCTGCAATGATTGGACGCCTAGGCGTCCAATCACAGCGCCTGTGACTTCAGCCAATCAGGTGACCGGTAACACAGACCCGGCAACCTGATTGGCTGAGAGGCGGGTCTGTGTTAGGGAAGCGATGTATTCGCTTCTCTAACACAATACTGTGTAAACAGCGAACGTACAGCATTGCGCCCGCTGTTTACACTTATTGAAGCTTATTAGAGCCCACCGCTCTAATCAGGTCCCCTATTAGAGCTTACAGCTCTAATAGGGCGCTTCCAAAAACACCCCCACCGCTGTAATTCAGATGCCCGGCGCCCGACAAGGGCCGGACACCTGAATAGGGGGCGGCATCGGTGACAATAGATAGATTCATGCAATGCATGAATCTATCTATTGGTGATAGAGCGGTGCAGGAGAGGGGGGGGGGCGGCGCTCCTGCGCCCTCTATGCATGCACCGCCACTGTCCAAGACCCAACAAACAGGCCCCGGGGTAGACATCCATCTCTACAGGACTGGCAATTCCTGGTGCCCAGTGACCGTGCTCAATCACCTGCTCTTATTCCTACCAGAACAGAGGGACACCGATCCCCTTCTACCTTTTCCAGTCAAGCCCCTAAGTACCTGCCAGTTCATGAAGCATGTAAGGATTCTCCTTCGCAACCTACGCCTCAACCCCAGCGAATACTCCGGTCACTCTTTCCGCATCGGGGCCGCCTCAACCGCATCACGGCATGGGGTCCCAGACCACGTCATCCAAAGACTCGGCAGCTGGAAGTCAGCCTGCTTCACCTGGTATATCCCTGATCCTCAGGTGGAGATGTCACGGGCCTTCGCCCAACTCACGCAATGAATGGTTCCTGAGAATGAATAAACATCTTTTCAACCCTACCTGAGTTTTTGCCCCCTTATTCTGGCATACCGTCCATTAGACCAAGGCACACTTCAGGTCCATTTCATGTTGTAGATCTTATGGTAAGTTACCCTTGTTCAGACACGTATCGGCCATAGGGCTTCAACCATAAATATATATATATATATATACGCATACACACACATGTATGTATATATATATATATATATATATATATATATATATATATATACACACACACATATATATATATATATATATATATAAATAAATATATTAATAGATAGATATATATATTCTATAAATATATTATATATATATATATATATATCTCTCTATATATCTCTCTATAGATATATATATATATATATATATATATATAGAGAGAGAGAGAGAGAGAGAGAGAGAGAGAGAGAGAGAGAGAGAGAGAGAGAGAGAGAGAGAGAGAGAGAGAGAGAGAGAGAGAGAGAGAGAGAGAGAGAGAGAGAGAGAGAGATAATGTTTGGGGGTTTATCTTTTACCCAAAAATTGGGGTATTATATTGTGTTTTTTTTTCCATTACAATTCAATAAAGTGTATTTTTTCTAACAAACAAAATGCTGATTTCTACATGTAAACAGAGTTCTGGTCATCAAATGGTTAATAATCCTTATTGAAAGTCACAGAAAGAAATTAAAAACAAAAAACAAAAAAAAAAAACGGTTGTTTTCCTCCTGGCAGCAGATTTGAGCCCAGGCTCACCAACTGACAAAAATTCAAATCTGCCGTTGTCATGGTAACATGGTAACTGCTGCCCACAAACCCAGCTAAATATAGAACAGCTCCCCACAGTGCGCCAAGCCAGAGTCATGTGACCTCATTTGCATATCACTGTGATGATGTCATAGTGAGAGAACCTGGTATAGGGAGGTGTGATGATGTCATAGTGAGAGAACCTGGTATAGGGAGGTGTTTACCAGCCGGGAGCTCATTGAGTGTTTGTACTCTGAGAGAGAAGGAAGACTTTTTGTGTTTCTCTTCAATCTTACCGATCGTATTGAAAATGCTGAAGTGGGTTAAACCATTCAGAGATAATTCTGTGCAAATAATGAAAGATCAGCCAGCACAGGCGAGAGCCGGACTCCCAATGGAAGAGCCCAGGCCAGCCGCACTGCCCCCGGTTACTGCCCCACGTAGGGGTGTGTTTGGGGCAATTAGGCGGCTTTTTAGGAAAAAGAAGACGGTTCCCCCTCTGAACAACAACCAAGAGGAATCAGAGGAACGTGGGGGGTCCTCAGCTGAGGTCCCCCAGCCAGCTGTACAGCCCCAGGTTACTGCCCCAGATAGGGGTGTCCATAGGGCAGATAGGCAGCTTTATACAGAAAATAGAGTTGAACCTCTGAACAGCAACCAAGAGAGATCAGCACCGGAGAGGGCAGCAAAGGAGGATTTTGGTGAGTGATATAATATACTGAATGCCCCCTCCCCCCACATACTGTATATACACCGGGGTCACTGCATAGTGTAGGGAGAGAGAACAGGAATAGAGGGGAAATCTTCTGATGGGGACACGGCATCCGGTGACAACGCTCTAGGATGGGGACTGAGATCACATCGGAGAGATTTCTTCCCAAGTCTCGCTGTAATTTGAAATCTATAAACTCAAAAGATTGCGAGTGGAATTTTCCATCATCCCAATATATCCTTTTTAGAGAATCTTCTCATTTGGTGGGAATTTTTGAGCCAATAAAACATTTGAATTTTATAAAAAAATAATTTATTGAAATTTTTGTATCAAATTTTCTACAATTTTAATGATACAAAAATTTAATAAATTATTTTTATAAAATGCAAATGTTTTATTGCCTTAAAAAAATCCCTCCAAAAAAGTCTTGCTGTGATTACAGAACAGATAATGAAGGGAAATATCCCTTCCTGTCGGCGGCTAAAAATAAAATAAACTGTCTTGTAATTAGCAGCCAGCATGTGACAGTTGGCTGACTCTTCAGGTGACCGTTGGGCGGCCAATCAGGTGTGAGGTGACGGGTATGAGATGTGGAAGAGACGCACAGACCTGACAGGCAGCCTAACTGTAAAACCAATGGATTGCACATGGCAGAGCTCCACCCCCAATCACTGCCACCCCCATCATGGGGAGTAATCATTGTGGGCAGTCGTGTTCTGGGCTCTGCAAGAAGATTCCTTCCATTGTATCCTATAGTGACCAGGACATAGAGCTGCCCACAGGACTCATCCCCCTGCTCCTGTAAATAGAAAAACTCCCATAAAAATCTCAAACTTGTTACATACAAGTATTTAAAACATTGTATATTGGAAAAAGAGATACAGCGATACTTTAATCCAACGCGATTCAATAGGTCATGATAATTAGAATCTTCATCATGCTAAACAAACAAAAAAAGATAAAATTAAATTAAATTAAATTAAATTAAAAATTAAATAATAAAAAAAAAATCATGTTTAGTAGTTTGTTATAAAATTTTGCAAACAGGTAATTTTTCTGCTTCATTGATATGCGCTGATCAGGCTGCACTGGTGGGCACTGATAGGCTGCACTGGTGGGCACTGATAGGCTGTACTGGTGGGCACAGATAAGGTGGCACTGATGGGGACAGATAAGTCGGTACTGATGGGCACAGATAAGATGACACTGATGGCACTTGCATAGGGCACAGGTGGTCACCATGGACCTTGGGCACATTGCAGTGATCGGGACTGATGTCCCTCTCACTGCCGCCGGTGATCGTCTTTTTTTTTTTCTCCTCGCGCTGTCAGCGCGAGGAGGACAAAAAGCCGATTACCGGCTCTGTTGTTATCACATGATCAGCTGTCACTGGCTGACAGCTGATCACGTGGTAAGGGGTCGGGATCGACCCCTTACTCGGATCTGTGATCCAGCGAGTCTCGCAGACGGGGGCGCGCAGGCCGCTCGTGAACGGGACAACGTCAATAGACGTAGTCCCGGCAAGTTAGATCTGCGCTGTAGCTGTCATTCGGCTATAGCGCGGATCTCAGGAGATTAAAAAACATGATTAATCAATTCGTAGATGCATTCCCCATGATATCAGCCACAGGAGGTCCCAAAATCACACAGTAAAGCCCAGTTCTCTACAGGACGGCCGGATCTAATATCCAAAAATTGTTTGGCGCTTAACAATTTTTGGATATTCTCTTCCATAGGCGGTGGTCTCAGCGGGGGGCATAATCACCTGAAGGACCACAACATACAGGGATATACAATGTAATACTGACATATAATCACACACATAGGAGGGACTTGATGGACTTGTGTCTTTTTTCAACCTCACCTATAATGCAACTATGTAACTGCTGAGATAAAACCAAATACAAAATATTGAAATCTTTATTAGTTAGGATAAGCAGAATGATGAGATTGCATTGAGAGGGAGGAAGAGATAAGCTGAGTATACATGTGCAGTGAGAGATCCCATTAGGATTTCTACCTTTTGGTGGACAGACGGTTGAAGTCTGGGTATTCGGGGTGAATAGCTGTTAGAGATCCCACAGGGACTCCAACTTACACTTGTATTGTCACAGAAAGCCGTGTCCTGAGAATGGACTCCCAGGGCTGGGAACCCCCATATCCTCTATGTTTATATAGAATTCCCATAACGAGAAACGCGTCACACAAGATCATTTCCATAACTCAGATGACATTCACTTACATATGTTAAAGGAAACCCATTCAACGTCCACAGATTCTGTGAGACGTCAATCAATGAAGTGTAATTAGCGGGAATATAAATAATTTTTTTTTCTCTCTCCCCAGATGGATACAAGAACCCAACCCCCAATGAAATGGGAGAGATTCCATTGGTTGGATTCATCAGTGAAGAAAACCAAGGGGTTCCAATCACCACAGAGGCTGGGAAATCATCAAACGCTAAGCCAATCACCAAGGATGAGCAAAGAAGAGTGACTCCATCCACCCAGGACAAGAATGCACGAGTGGTAGTGATTCCACCCACCCGGGACAAGGATGCACGAGTGGTAATAATTCCATCTTCCAGGAGCCAGCAAGTACAAGTAATCACAATTCCATCAACCAAAGGCCATAAAGTAGAAGTGATAGTAGCCACCATGAAGAAGGAGGGAAGATATATATCAACGTCCACCACAGAGCAGGGAATGGAGATTACAAGACCTACAAGGAACAGGAGAATACTGGTGAATGGGACTCCATCCACTATGGACCAAGAAATTCAAGTGACCCCATTCCCCAAGGAGCAGGAGACACATATGTCATTGTCCACCAAGGAGCGGGGACACATATGTCATTGTCCACCAAGGAGCGGGGGACACATATGTCATTGTCCACCAAGGAGCGGGGGACACATATGTCATTGTCCACCAATGAGCAGGAGACACATATGTCATTCTCCACCAAGGATCGGGGGACACGTATGTCATTGTCCACCAAGGAGCAGGAGACACATATGTCATTGTCCACCAAGGATCGGGGGACACATATGTCATTGTCCACCAAGGAGCAGGGGACAGATATGTCATTGTCCATCAAGGAGCAGGGGACACACATGTCATTGTCCACCAAGGAGCAGGGGACACACATGTCATTGTCCACCAAGGAGCAGGGGACACATATGTCATTGTCCACCAAGGAGCAGGGGACACATATGTCATTGTCCACCAAGGAGCGGGGGACACACATGTCATTGTCCACCAAGAAGAAGGAGACACATATGTCATTCTCCATCAAGGAGCAGGGGACAGATATGTCATTGTCCACCAAGGAGCGGGGGACACATATGTCGTCCACCAAGGAGCAGGGGATACGTATGTCATTGTCCACCAAGGAGCAAGGAACCCAGATTACAAGATCAACGATGAACAGGAGACTGCAGGTGAATGTGCCTAAATCCACTTTGGTCCAGGAAATACAAGTGACCCCATTCACCAAAGAGCAGGAGACACATATGTCATTCTCCATCAAGGAGCAGGAGACACATATGTCATTGTCCACCAAGGAACAGGGAACCCAGATTACAAGATCAACGATGAACAGGAGAGTGCAGGTCAATGTGCCTAAATCCACTATGGACCAGAATATACAGGTGACCCCAATCACCAAGAACAGGCAAGCACAGGTGTATCCACGCACCAAGGATCAGTCAATTCAAGTAGGTCTCTCCTTCAAGAATCAGCATAGACCGTTAACTCCTCCATACAGAGGCCATGGGGCATCTCCACTAGTCCCATCAAGGCGTGATATGGTGGAACAGTTATGCGTACTTTCATTGGAAAGATTCACTTTCCATGGAATACTTGGAGAGGGGGCCTTTGGGAAGGTGGTGTTGGCCTCCCATGCCGCCATTCGACAGAAGCTGGCCGTGAAGATATTAAAAAAGAGAAAACTACTTGATGAAGGTCCCACCATGGCCACCAAAGAGCGTAATATACTGAAGAACTACAAGAGCAATCCGTATATTACCCATCTATTTGGATCATTCCAGACAAAAGTAAGTCTTTCCATCTTCCATTATTTCATCTCTTTTCTGTACTGCGCTCCACTACTACAAAGTGAAATCTTATTTGTCTCTAATGTAACCTTTATCTCTTATTTTCACACAGACTCATCTGTTCTTTGCCATGGAATTCCTGAGTGGAGGGGATCTTCGAAAACTGCTAGCGGCTAACAAAGTACCTGACAAGACCATCGTAAGGTAAGTCCAATGACAGGACCATTATGGAGTCGGGGGTGGCTGGCCAATGAGAACAGGCAGTGACGCAGCCGGGCCCCTCCAACTTTGTCCATCCACACCCCTATGTACTATAGGGGGAAGTCACTTAGCTTTACATTTTCTTGGTCTGTGATGATTTGCTAATTCATATTTTTCTTTCTCCTTTCAGAGGTGTCACTGCGGAGATCATTTGTGGACTGCAGTACCTGCATGCCGCTCAGATCATCCATAGGTAAGTATTGGATTAGCTGACTAACAATCACCCCCTTGGCTTCTGCTATTTTATGATGAATCAGGAAGACTTTCCACCGGAGTTCCCAGTTGTGTTGCCTCCCATAAAGAAGTCTCCCTGCTCATGTCATATTCTGCTTAATGTAACTCTTCACTCTTTTTCTTCACAGAGATCTCAAACCGGAGAACATTCTATTGGACGCCGCCGGTCACGTTCGAATAGCTGATTTTGGCTTGTCTGAGATGGGAGTCTCCGAAGCCAATAAGATCAGAGGACGTACGGGTACAATAACATACATGGCCCCAGAGGTAAGATTGGCGATTTCCTGATATTAGACTTAGTTGTAATGCTTATTATGGGATATAGAGAAGAGCTAAAAGGGGCTCCCCGTTCAAAGTTGTGATTATACGTAAACTTTAAACCCCTCCTCCAAAATTCACAAGCTCCGCCTTAGTTTGAGACAATTTTAGTCATCTGTGTTCTCTGCCTGGCCTACAAACTCGCTCATCCTTCTTTCTCTCTCTTATGTTTCTACAGGTCCTTTCAGGTAGACGGTACTACAACGTAGCAGACTATTTCTCCCTGGGAGTGATAGTATACGAGATGGCCACGGGAATGCATCCTTATAGGAATTACACTTGGAACGTGGAAGAACTTTGGAAAGCACTCTGTACCTTCACCCCTTATTTTATACGGAACAGAACGACTCCCATCCAGGAACTCCTATATAGGGTGAGTATTACCTTCTCCTAACACACAAAACCCTTTCCAGGTTATATACACCTTGTTAGGATTTTAGGAAACACGATTGGACATGCATGTGGGCCACATGAACCGTGGCGGTTTAGGAGATATTAATTTTACCTCCAGGTAAGCCTTATTGTAGGCCTTATCATAGGCTTACCTGTAGGTAAAAATGACCAAGCGGACAATACAACCGCTTTAATGTGTTTAATATATTAGGCATTGTGTATCATCATCCATGAGCCATCTAGATACACATATTGACATTTATATTGTCCTATATACTCCACTTGCCACTCTCCAAGCACCACTGTATACCCCTACCTTTCCAATATAAAACATTTCAACAAGTTCGTAATGCTTTTCAAATAAATTTTTTTGAACTTGACATTGTTTTTAGAATTCTATTTTTTATTTATTTGTTTTAACTGCCCTGCTGGGGGTGGGGGGCTTTGGTTGAAATATCAGGGGTCTACACAGACCCCTGATGTCTCACATTTGAGATAGAGAAAGGGACGGAGGACAGAGCTTCATCCCTTTCTCTGCAGCCTCAGCTACACAAGTGTCAGTGATAAGGCAGTACAGCCGGCCCTCCAGCTCTACAGGTGCCTGGGCCCCCCTTTTGAACTGATGGGGCCCCCGGGCCCAATACAGGAGGGATGGGCTGTACTGCCTTATCGGCGGCCCTGGTGCCAGGCAGAGTGATACCAAGTGCACTCCTCCTTCCAGCAGCCTGGAGAGCGATGCCAGCAGAAGCTGGGAGAGGAAAAGGGAGGTCGGTGTATTAAACAACACATACAATGGGCATATTAGCACCTATAAAAGGGATAACAACTATTAGGCCGCTATCACACTGACCCGCAGGTGCAGCGCAGTGAATGGCAGCGAAAGATCATTTTATTTATATATTCTTCATAACAATTCATTGCCAAATATCTGTTTTATTTTTAGTGACATACTCAGTTTTTCCCGATCCAATATTACACAATAAGGTCCCACACTACGACCCGATCCAAGCATGACATAGTAGGGGGGATTAAAAGCAAGATCACGGGAGTTGAAATATGTCACTGTCAGAATCCAATATTAAAATGGGGGTTGTATTGTTCACATATCACTATTGCTCTCTCGTGGTTTCTTATCCTATTTCTTTCTCCTTTACAGCTCTTACAGTTTGACGCGGAAATACGCTCAGTCCTCGTACGTAACATCAGATGGCTCCCATTCTTCAACCTGACCAACTGGACGGAGGTAGAGAAAGGAAAATCACCATCACCGATTAGACCAGATATGGTAAGTATATGAATAATGGAGGAGTCCATGTACATTGGGGGTGGGGGGGGCGTATGTACTTCACATACATATAAAACATATTTTATGTACAGATTGCGGACAATCACATGGTCTGGGGACAATCACATGGTCTGGGGACAATCACATGGTCTGGGGACTTGTCTGAATGAATTCAGTTTATTCTTGGTGATAATCATTGTGTATGTGTCAGGCACACAGCTTAGACCTGCTTTCATTTACATGGTGATCCCGCCACTAACCCACTTCCTGTCCTAGGGTGACAGGGAGAAAGCCAAAAACGATTTTTGAGACCTCAGCTCAGTGAACGGGAAATTAAACCGGCCTTAGATAGATTGAATCTCAGTCGGTTCAGCAGGGATAAGCCGAGATTCGATCTATCTATGGGCAGGCTGGGGGTACATTGACAGCCTGTCTGATATTTGACTATAGCCACCAGCAGCGAGCATTGTGTTCTGTTGGCAGGGAAGGCTCTATATTTCTAACAGGATTAGCAGGTATTGTTCTGTACCTGCACTTAGCCTGAAAGAAACAAAGAGAGCGATTGCAGCCCCCACATCTAAGGACCCCACAGGAATATGTAACATTTTGGTCCTTGGGTGTGATAATGCAATGTAAAGCTTCTTCTGACCACTAGAGGGAGTTGTGGTTGAAGGAGCCTTCTTGGGGTAATTAGCTGCCATTGGGGGTTGGGTTCACCAAGATTTATTACCATTTCCCGTATCAATCAGAATCACTGATGAATGTCTTTTTCCCTTTTCAGCTTCCCAAGGAACCGGAACATAGAAGAATGGAAATAGCGGAATGTTTGATCTGCAACGACGAAGAGATGCGGATAGCGACGTGGGAGCAGAAGAACTTTGAAGGCTTTTCCTACATCAGCGAAAGTCTGAAGCCGTAGCCAATGGCCTCATCTCCAGCACCATCAGAGAGCCATTAAAGCATATCCACCAGCTTATAAAACAGACAGAAGGGGGTATCCGGGGAACCTGCCGCCTCTGCTCAGGCTCTCTACATACTCCAGCCTGCTCCCCCCCCCCTCCTCAACCGGGGAACCTGCCGCCTCTGCTCAGGCTCTAAGGAACTACATCTCCCAGCATGCACTGTGTAAGTAGTGGGACTTCCGCTCCCAGCCTAGAATAAGATTCTATGGGAGTACATATCCCTGCATGCTTTTTTCTATAGACATATTACAGGTCCCAGCAATCTCTACATACTCCAGCCTGCTCCCCCCCCCTCCTCAGGGGTGATTGCGCCCCACACTCTTCTCCCACCAAGGGTGGCGGGTCCCCTCCCCCTCAGGATAAGGGTGGGCCGGTTGGGCCTGTGGGGGAGGGGAGAGGGCGGTGGAAGAAGAGTGGGGTGGCGGGTCTGGGGGGCCCCTGAGGAAGGGGAGGAAGCATGCTGGGGTATGTAGAAATTGCTGGGACCTGCAATATCTCCATAGAAAAAAGAATGCTGGGATATGTAGTCCCGTAGCATCATATTCCAGGCTGGGAGCTGAAGCCCCATTACTTATGCAGTGCATACTGGGAGTTGTAGTTCCTCAGAGCCTGAGCAGAGGCAGCAAGTTCCCCGGACACACAGACACACTGTGACCCGGCTTCAGTACGGACAATGGCTCCTCCCTTCGGAGCGCAGGCTGTACCAACACAGGTCCCTACACTAGTGGCGGCTGCCACTCCAGTAACTGGAGGGTATTCCCATCAGACCTCCATTTTCGTGTTTGGAGCTTCTGAATCACCAACTATCAACGTAGCTAAACAAACAAAACAATTGACTGTTTCTAGAAGAAGACTCAAAAAGTCTGAGGAACCCTCCCAGGGACCAGGTACAGCTGTACCAACACATGTCCCTACACTGGTGGTGGCTGCCGCTGCCACTCCAGTAACCGGAGGGTCTTCCCATCAGACCTCCATTTTCGTGTTTGGAGCTTCTGAATCACCAACTATCAACGTAGCTAAACAAACAAAACAATTGACTGTTTCTAGAAGAAGACTCAAAAAGTCTGAGGAACCCTCCCAGGGACCAGGTACAGCTGTACTAACACAGGTCCCTACACTGGTGGTGGCTGCCACTCCAGTAACCGGAGGGTCTTCCCATCAGACCTCCATTTTTGTTTTTGGAGCTGTCTCATATCCAAGAGTTGCAGCTTTTGGAGGACTTGGTTCGGTTCCCCCCGGGCCTAGCAGGCTGTTTACCACAAACATCTCAGGCACTTTTTTACAGGTGATTATATTTGATCGCTGTATTGTTTATGTTGTGAACTTTGGAGACTGGTAGCTTTTCGAGGCGTGTGTTGGACCGGCTATGAGGGAGGTTTGAGGCCAGTATGTTTTTGAGGCGTGTGTTGGACCGGCTATAATGGTAGGTTGGAGGCCAGAATGTTTTTGAGGCGTGTGTTGGACTGGCTATGAGGGAGGTTGGAGGCCAGAATGTTTTTGAGGCGTGTGTTAGACTGGCTATGAGGGAGGTTGGAGGCCGGTATGTTTTTGAAGCGCGTGGTGGACCGGTTATAAGGGGAGGTTGGAGGCGATAATTGTTTTTGAGGCATGTTTTGGATCGGCTATGAGGGGAGGTTTGAACTCCTTTTGTCTTCACAGGTGGGAGGAGTCTTTCCAGCTTTCTTTAGGCTTTCTCTGCTGGGGAACTGAGAACTCTTCCCACCAATGAGGTCTTTCATGGAGAAGTCCAAGGCCTTACTCACACGGGGTGTATGAATTTGTAGCCTGTGAGGGGGCTGCGTTTACCCGTAAAAGGACATCCATGCGGGTGCAGCTGCGCGGACGCACCCTGGGTGCGTTCGGGGCCGTGCACCGGTACCCACACAGATGTCACATTGGGTACAGCCGCTGCACCCCAGTTGATAGCAATGGGACTGCCTACACGGGATGCTGGGAACACCTGTGCATCCCCATTCCGGTAAACACGGCCCTCCCATGGGGTATGGATTCATAGCCCTGTGTGTTATATATATATATATATATATATATATATATATATTGTGACGATCCGGGGTGATTAGATCAAGTGGTGCATGCGATTTTTCAGAAACGTGCCACTCCAGACTTGTGTTTTAGGGCATGGCAGCCCACTTTTATTTAAAGGAAACGGAAAAAGTTCAAATCAACAGAAATCTTCCCTCGCAGGGGGTTCCACCATCACTGCATAACCAAACGATAGCCTCCTGGCTTACTCACTGTCAGCTTCGTGCTGCTTTAGTCGCAGGCTACACCTGCCTGCTTCAGACTGCCACCTCCAGTCTTAGGCTCCTGTCTCTATCTCCTGGAACTCTCCCAACCTCCTGGCCAGACTTCCTGTCTGCTGGGCGGAGCCATCTCCAGGTCTGAGCCCTGACTGCATTTCCTGGGATGTTTTTGAACCCAGCCCACAGGTGTGCAATTAGCATCCCTGCCAAAATCAGGCATGTGCTGCTTGTCTGCACCTGTGAGATGGGGCGCATCTCCACATATCCTCCCCCCCTGTTTCGCACCGGAGGGAGAAATACAAAACCCTTCTTCCTAAAGGGGCACTCCACCCACCTCTTTTTCCGGGTATGCTTCCATGCAGACTTCTTCCTAATTTTTGGGAGCTCACATTTCTCACCTCCCCCAGATCTACTTTGCCAAAACTGTAGGGGTCCTACTTTGACATCAGTCTCAACTTTACCCAGTGCATTTTGATTTTCAGGTTCGCTGATACCTGCATAGTTACCCCTGGCAACCGCTTTCTCAAAATTACCCAGTTCAAAACTATCAGGAACTCTGGTCCCATTGCTTGCTAGGACAGTGTCTGAGGAGGGACCACACACAGGGAAGCAGTTACTCTTTATGGGACCTTCCCACAGTTTCACATCGCCCCCTGTTGTCCAACACTCCATCAGCGACTGTTCTTGCACAACACTTTTTTTCCACACCAGTTTTCACCATTTCTGTTACCGCTGGTATTTCCGATACCTCTGCCTTGTCTAACAGGGCTCCAGAGTGCTTGTCATACAGAATCTTTGTATGAAGCAATCCAGCACACTGTGAGACAACTTTCCACATTAATACAAAACATTGCATTAAACGATTCAAACGTTTGCGATTTCTGCACAGTACAGCCTGCAATATCCAGCTCCAACCAGCCATACCCCATGGTACCAGTTCTCCAAACACAGGAGAGGATGGCAGGATATATACTGGCTGTACACTCCATGAGGCTAACATTTCATTAAGCATGTCTGTAACAAAATACACATTTTCTCTTTTTATCATTGTGGACACGCTGGGACCTTCAGTCATGAGAGGATTAATCTCTGCAACAACCTGTGCATCTTGGCCTATAGGCTGTTCTGCAGACACCTCTCCTGGCACAGCAGCCATAGCATCCACTACTCTTTTAGCCACAAAAGCTTCTTCCAGCATTGCTATTAGTCTCTTGGCCAAATCATCCCAGTAGGTATTGCTCTGTTGGACTACATCATCCCAATGAGACCTGGACAGACCAAGAGGCTCAATAGCATCTGAAACACTGCTCTTGTCAGTTTTACACTTCTCAGCATTAAACATATCACTTCGTTTTACCCGGCATTGTGGCAACACATTTTCAATCACACCATGTTGCTGTATCCCACCCTCATCAGCATGAGCAGATGGAGTTTCATTGTAGACCTCAAGCTTTTTAACTTTAACCCTTGCCTCCCCACTGAACAGGGCACAGCAGCAAGGCAAGTCCTTTTTAGCACAAACAGGGGATCTCCCATTTGGGGTCACTTCCACTCCCGTGTGCACAGTCACATAGTCAGTCTTTCTCACCCAGTCTGCAGACTTGGAATCACAGGCGTTGCTACGGGCAACCGCTCTCCTCTTGAATGTCCAGTCAGCCTGTTGCTTTCTCCTGCTGCCTTTCCCCATGCGGTTACCAGGTGAAATGAAAGACTCTCGGGCTTCCCAGCCCTCTTTGTGGGAATTGTGAGCCACCTCTTCATAGGAGCCCCACCATCCAGACGACACTTCACTGGTTGCTATGGGAGACTGCATTCTCCCTGCAGAGCTTCTCCAGTAACGATCCTCTTGAGCCCACCAGCCAGAGCTCTCATCAGGATCATTCCACCATTGGCCATATGTCTCACGCCTGACCTTGCCTTTGTTGCTACGGGCAACAACATGCATCTTTGCAGCAACAGATGCAGAGTTCCTTCAAAAAAAATGTTTTGCGTACTGTCTCCTTACAGCTGAGACACTGCACCCATCACTTTGCTTCACACAGCAACAGCAATACACACAGTCTCTGACACTCACGGTTTCCGGCATGCGAGGATCTGGACCAACGCCATCCGTGCCCAACGCCAATTTCTCCACCAATTGTGACGATCCGGGGTGATTAGATCAAGTGGTGCATGCGATTTTTTCAGAAACGTGCCACTCCAGACTTGTGTTTTAGGGCATGGCAGCCCACTTTTATTTAAAGGAAACGGAAAAAGTTCAAATCAACAGAAATCTTCCCTCGCAGGGGGTTCCACCATCACTGCATAACCAAACGATAGCCTCCTGGCTTACTCACTGTCAGCTTCGTGCTGCTTTAGTCGCAGGCTACACCTGCCTGCTTCAGACTGCCACCTCCAGTCTTAGGCTCCTGTCTCTATCTCCTGGAACTCTCCCAACCTCCTGGCCAGACTTCCTGTCTGCTGGGCGGAGCCGTCTCCAGGTCTGAGCCCTGACTGCATTTCCTGGGATGTTTTTGAACCCAGCCCACAGGTGTGCAATTAGCATCCCTGCCAAAATCAGGCATGTGCTGCTTGTCTGCACCTGTGAGATGGGGCGCATCTCCACAATATATATATATATATATATATATATATATATATAGATTGTAGTTCAGGATAAGTTTGGATTTCTTCTGAAGGCGCTTTGAGTGGACATAACTGATGTACCCCACTCAGCGGGGGCGGGCCTTAGAGAACAGAGGCCGCATATGGGCAGCACAGAGGCTTAGGGGTTAGCCTTGCAGGACTGGGGTCCTTGTTTCAGATTCTGACCAGGACACTATCTGCATGGAGTTTGCATGTTCTCCCTGTGCTTGCGTGGGTTTCCTCCGGGTACTCCGGTTTCCTCCCACACTACAAAGACATGCTACCTTGCGTTGGTGGTGCAGTGGTGAGCATAGCTGCCTTTCAAGCAGCTGACCCGGGTTCGATTCCCGGCCAACGCCATCTCCAATACTTGGAGTCCTCAGAGAGAAAAGCGATATACAAGGTCAATGCTGAGTATATATTTGCGGTGGAATAAAGAATGAAGCGAATGTGTGGAACGTTTGAGGAAGAAAATGTTCCCCCAGAATTTATAAAAGGTGAACCCAGCAACTGATAGAGAACGCTTAGGCTGCGATCACACCTAGGCGTTCCGGATCGCGGGCGTGATCCGGTTATATTGAAAGTAAAGAGATCGCAAGCGTGTGCCGTGTTTTGCGGCGACTCAGGAATCCAGAACACCTAGGTGTGAACAGAGCCTCGCCATGTCCATCATACAACAAGAACTTCCTGCACAGACGTCCCCCCAGCAGGAATATTACACTGATACCCCCCCAGCAGGAATATTAAACCCATACTCCCCCCAGCAGGAATATTACACCCATACCCCCCCCCCCAGCAGGAATATTACACCCATACTCCCCCCCCCCCCAGCAGGAATATTACACCCATACCCCCCCCCCAGCAGGAATATTACATCCATACCCCCCCCCCCCATACCCCCCCCCCCCCCCCAGCAGGAATATTACACCCATACGCCCCCCAGCAGGAATATTACACCCATACTCGCCCCCCCCCCCCCCCCCAGCAGGAATATTACACTTATACTCCCCCCAGCAGGAATATTACACCCATACCCCCCCAGCAGGAATATTGCACCCATACCCCCCCCCCCCCCAGCAGGAATATTACACCCATACCCCCCCCCAGCAGGAATATTACACCCATACCCCCCCCCAGCAGGAATATTACACCCATACCCCCCCCCAGCAGGAATATTACACCCATACCCCCCCCCCAGCAGGAATATTACACCCATACTCCCTCCAGCAGGAATATTACACTCATACTCCCCCCAGCAGGAATATTATACCCATACTCCCCCACAGAGACCACGGAAACTGCCGCAGAGACCTCTTTTATCTTAAAGAGAAACGCACATCCTTCCAGAAAATACTGGGGTTAGGGCAGCAGATAACCCCGGTATTTAACGTCAAAGTCCCGACATACAAGTACGTTATTTTGCGTGAAGTGGTTAGGAGTGTCCAGGCGCCAGACACACAGTGATCTATGGGAAGCTCCCCAGCTTGCAATCAGCTAATTTTCCTGTGTTTAGGAAGTGTTCGGGGAGCAAGCGATGCGCCCTCAAACACTCCCACTTTCCAATGATTTGTCTCTGGCCTCCTGTGCTTTATTTTTATTGGCAGGGACCGGAAGATAGTGGGCGGTGCTTTTTTGCAGCACCGCAGGAATTACTTCCGGTTTCCGGGCTCACTGTGCTGTGGACTGTCTGAGTCCGACCGACTGTGCGAGTTTCCAACGCGTGGTGGATTAGGAAGGCCTGAGTTCAGCTGAGCGGCGTGATTCCAGGCAAGGTAAGGCTAATTTAAGTGTGCCGCAAGACTCAGTCTCTCTCTCCTGACTGACAATGTCCGACTCTGACAGCCGCGATCCGCCCCTCCACTACGCACACACTTCCCTGATCGACTCGCACTCATTCTCCACTCCAGTCTCCACTCAGACAGTGCACACTGAAGGCGGATGAGTGAGGCACGGCTGGACTGGGCACTGGAGCAGCAGGGTGTTAGTGAGTACATCTGTCCTGTGTAGTGTGTACAGCTATATACAGACCCACCTTCTTCCTTTCCTGTATATAGAGACCTTCCTCCATCATCACTGATGGCAGATATACATCATCTGTCCTGTTACTGTATATATAGCTATATACAGGACAGATAATGTATATCTGCAGTCAGTGATGGAGGAAGGCCTCTACATACAGGAAGGAATGTGGGTGTATATAGCTAGCTGTATACCTGCATACCCTGATCTGTGAGGCTGAGCTATATACCCTGATCTGTGAGGCTGAGCTGTATACCCTGCTTTGTGAGGCTGAGCTGTATACCCTGATCTGTGAGGCTGAGCTTTATACCCTGACCTGTAAGGCTGAGCCATATACCCTGACCTGTGAGGCCGAGCCGTATAACCTGTCATGTGAGGCCAAGTCGTATACCCTGTCCTGTGAGGCCGAGCCGTATACCCTGTCCTGTGAGGCCGAGCCGTATACCCTGTCCTGTAAGGCCGAGCCGTATACCCTGTCCTATGATGCTGAGCCGTATACCATGTCCTGTGATGCCGTATACCCTGTCCTGTGATGCTGTATACTCTGTAATGTGATGCTGTATACTATGTCCTGTGATGCCAAGCTGTATACTCTGTCCTGTGATGCCAAGCTGTATACTCCTGTTACTATGGGTGGAAGCAAGTGGAATACAGGGGACGGAGTGGGTGGATTCTGTAAGAGGTGGGGGGTTATGAAAAGTGGAAGGGGTCAAAAAGCAAGGGCGGGGTCTGGCACCCACCCCATCCTAAATACTTCACCAGCTGCCACTCTGACCAGTTATTGGTACTTTTCTCAGTGTGGAAGGTGCCAAGTCCTGCTGGAAAATGAAATCAGCATCTCCATAAAGCTGGTCAGCAGAGGGAAGCATTAAGAGCTCTAGAATTTCCTTAATGCTTCCTTCTGCTGACCAGTTTTATGGAGTTGCCGATTTCATTTTCCAGCAGGGCTTGGCACCTTCCACATTGCCAAAACTACCAATACCTGGTCACATGATCATGGGATCACTGTGCTTGATTGGTCAGCAAACTCGCCTGACCTAAACCCCATAGAGAATCTGTGGGGAATTGTCAAGAGGAAGAAGAGGAAGATGAGAGACATCAGACCCAACAATGCCAATGAGATGAAGGCCGCTATCAAAGCAACCTGGGCTTCCATACCACCTCAGCAGTGCCACAGGCTGATCACCTCCATGCCACGCCGCATTGATGCCGTAATTCATGCAAAAGGAGCCCCGAGCAAGTATTGAGTGCATACTATATACTGTACATGGACAGACTTCTCACCAAGACAACATTTCTGTATGTAGCACTGACCCCGAAGGAGCTGCTGGTTTTATTGGGCTTACCGTTACCAGTTGCTGGGCCTCTCCTTAGATGAGACGGCACCAGACCACTCTTGGATAATTAGGCCCCAATATCCATTCAGGCCTGTCCCTGCAGTTGCTTCGCCTCGGGCTATCCAGCCCCGAGACTTGGAAATGCATGGCTCCGCACCCCAGGCCAGGAGGGCCCTGGGGGCTGGTCAGGAGGACCAGGACCAAACAGACAGAAGATATCTTCTGGACCGGAACCCCGAAACACGTGATCTCAGTACCTTAAATACCCCTTCCCAGAAATCACTGCGGAATAACAACTCCCACTGGGCTATTTCTGAGAGAATGGATGGTATCAAATACACCCAGCTAAACTGCGTTCTCATACTGACAACGACAGTGCAATCCAGCCAGACTGGTACTGAAATCATAATTTGACAGAATTAACCCTAAAACCCAACTGTGGTTTCCGGAATATTAATTACCAAAAACACATAGCGTGTGCTCGTCAGGAGCCAGCGCTACATACTCCCCCCTCCCATTTAGACGATATCCTCATCGTCTGGGAAGAAAAGAAAAACTTTTAGTCCTAGAAAAACTAAGTACCTGAACTTTTAAGGTTGGAAAGGGAAATGGAAAAGAGACACACAAAAACCATTGAACATTGCAATACCTTGAACGGTTGACATAAGCAGGTTACACATTACACAACCCAATTCCTGACTATCTATACCACCCACTTTTGTGCAGACCCACACCACCTAGTGGCAAGAGTCATGAAGTGCAAGTCCTTCTTTAACCACTTCCCACCCGGCCACTGCACATATACGGCCGGGTGGGAGCCGTCTACTTCTGACTGGATGTTCCGAAACGTCCTTCAGAAGTAGCGGGATCGCGCGGGCGCGCAGCCGCGTGATCCCGATGCGCGCGTGTCCCCCGCACACGCCGCAGCTCGGCACGGCAGGTGGGCAATGTATTTGCCCTCCTGATCCGTGCGATGGCTGTGTCTAATCACAGCTATCGCAATGACAACAAAGGGGGAAGGGCGGCAGATGACAGGCAGCGGCGCAATCCCGATCTGCCTGTGTCCCCCAGAGACAGCTGAGCAGTGTGAGACAGGAGGGCCATCTGATTGGCCCTCCTGATCACATGACGACTGTGTCCAATCACAGTCGTCATGTAATGTAAATAGAGAGCAGTTGTAACTGCTCTCATCTCTTCCTCTCCTCACACAGAGCCTGTCAGTGAGGAGAGGAAGAGAGATCTGTGCTGCAGCCAGGAGATCAGTGAGTTATATAGCTGTTTGTCTGCTGTTAACCCACTGATCACCTAGCTAGTATCCCCAAAACACAGTGTCCCCAAAAAACAGTGTCCATCTGTCCGCCATCATCCGGCACATCTGCCCACCATCATCCGGCACATCTGCCCGCCATCATCCGGCACATCTGCCCGCCATCATCCGCAAATCTTCCGGCCATCAGCCGCCTGCCACCATCACACACATCAGCCCGCCACCATCAGGCACATCTGCCCGCCACCATCAGGCACATCTGCCCGCCCGCCATCAGGCACATCTGTCCGCCACCATCAGGCACATCTGTCCGCCCGCCATCAGGCACATCTGTCCGCCCGCCATCAGGCACATCTGTCCGCCCGCCATCAGGCACATCTGCCCGCCCGCCATCAGGCACATCTGTCCGCCATCAGGCACATCTGTCCGCCCGCCATCAGGCACATCTGCCCGCCCGCCATCAGTCGCATCTGACGCCCGCCATCAGTCGCATCTGACGCCCGCCATCAGGCGTATCTGACGCCCGCCATCAGGCGTATCTGACGCCCGCCATCAGGCGCATCTGACGCCCGCCATCAGTCGCATCTGACGCCCGCCATCAGTCGCATCTGCCCGCCATCTGACACATCTGCCCGTCAACATGACTAAAAGGTCATACAGCGCAGAGGAGGCTTGCCAGATACTCCAGAGTATGTCAGACGAGAGTAGCGGGGAACTCTCTCTGTCAGACTCGGATAGCGACTATGAGCCAGTGGACAGCAGTGGCTCTGAGATGGAAACAGAGGATGATAGAATCCTAACAAGGAGAAGCAGGATAAATGAGCAGGCGCAGGCATACACCAGCAGCGCAGCACTCCAGGATGATATGCAGGCATCCACCAGCAGCGCAGCACTCCAGGATGATATGCAGGCATCCACCAGCAGCGCAGCACTCCGGGATAGGCAGCCATCCACCAGCAGTTTGGCAACCTTCCTAGAAGATAGGTCAGATGCTAGCAATGGAGCATCACATCAACGAGGCAGTACTACCCTTCCAGATGTTCCACTGTATCCAACATGGCTGCCCGATACGTCAGTAGAACCTGTAATTCCCCTTTGCACAGCCCAGCCAGGCCCTCAGATACAGACGGAAAATGTAACCCCACTTTATTATTTTCACTTATTTTTTCCCAATGATCTCCTAACCTACATTGTGGAGCAATGTAATCTATATGCCAGCCAACATATAGCCAACAATCCAAGTTCTTCCTATGTCCGCCCTTTTGTTTGGAAACCCCTCACCATTGAAGAATTTTAAATTTTCCCTGGCTTAACCCTCAACATGGGGCTGACAAAAAAAAATGAAGTCCATTCCTACTGGTCTACCCTACATATCCACCACATGCCGATGTATTCATCAATGATGCCCAGAACCCGTTATGAAATGATAATGCGATTTTTACATTTCAATAATAATGCCCAATGCCTCCCTCGAAATCATCCCAGTTATGATGAATTATTCAAAATTCGGCCCCTAATCAATTTTTTTTGCGCCAGCTTCAAGCGAATGCTTACCCCAGATACAAATATCTGTGTAGATGAGTCACTATTACACTTTACTGGAAGACTTGGACTCCAGCAATACATCCCCAGTAAAAGAGCCAGACGTGGGGTAAAATTTTATAAGGCATGTGACAGGGCCACGGGCTACACATATGACTTTATAATTTATGAGGGAAAAGACAAAAAGCTAAACCCCCCTGGATGACCTACCTACATCGGAACAAGTGGCAAAATTGTCTGGCAGCTGATCCAACCACTGCTTGGGAAAGGTTATCACCTATATGTAGACAATTTCTACACAAGTCTCCCACTTTTCCGCCATCTCTACCTAAAGCAGACTGTGGCCTGTGGGACAGCGCGGACCAACCGCAAATGCTTCCCACAGACATTGGTCGCCAAGAACTTGAAGACGGGTGAAAAGGCCAGTATGCGGACTGAAGAGGTACTAGCGCTGAAGTGGAGAAACAAAAAAAGAGAGACGTCTACATCCTTTCCACAATACACAACGACACCTTGGTGGAACTGCAGAGAAGACGAGGCCCCGTCCAGAAGCCAAAATGTATCCACGAGTATAACCTATACATGGGGGGGGGGGGGGGGTGGATATTAACGACCAGATGATGCAGCCCTACTTGGCCACCAGGAGATCGCTTTTTTGGTACAAAAAAGTCGCCATTTATTTGATGCAACTAGCCATGTTCAATTCCTATATTATTTTTTCTAAGTGCACCCAAAGTTCCCTGACCTATCTAAGATTTCAAGAAGACGTACTCACAGCCCTCATCTATCCCCATGGCAAACCCACTCAACTAATTCGCTCTGATGAAGTAGCCAGACTCCATGAAAGGCACTTTCCTGAACTTCTCCCTCCTACCCAAACAGGTCGCAAACCCCCCAAAAAATTTTGTGTTTGTTCAAGTAGGGGAAATCGCCGCGACACCCGATACTACTGTTCCGACTGTCCCTCCCATCCAGGCCTCTGTATTGGAACATGCTTTCGAAGCTATCATACTTCACTGCACTATTAGATGATTTTTTTCCAGTTTCCACTTTCTGCCATTTCTGTGAATGACCCGGACTGTTAACGACTATGCCTCTGCCAAACATCTTTCTGCCTTCAACGTGAATTGACCTCGGCCTGTTAAATGACCATTCTTTTTGCCTGCCTCCTGAACTGATCATTTGCCCTGCCACTGTACAGCACAGGGGTCTCACATGTGAGGGGCTCCAGAAAAGGTTTTCCGAGTGGAGAAAACATTTTTCTCCAGGTTTTGTTTTCTCGGATTAGGGTCTGGAGACTCGGAGGCTTCGTAGAGATTTGGGTGGGAAGAAGCCTCTACCCCTGTCCTCAGGTCTTACCTGACCAAGGCCTAATGTACAAAGTGCCACCTGCTGCCATCTGAACTGGTCATGCCTCTGCCTGCCACCTGAACTGGCCATGCCTTTGCCTGCCACCTGAACTGGCCATGCCTTTGCATGGCATCTGAACTGGCCATGCCTTTGCATGGCACCTGAACTGGCCATGCCTTTGCCTGCCACCTGAACTGGCCATGCCTTTGCCTGGCACCTGAACTGGCCATGCCTTTGCCTGTTACCTGAACTAGCCATACCTATGCCTGTTACCTGAACTGAACTTTGACTGCTCTGGAACGGTATTCCTGCCTGCTAGAACCACAGGTGAGCTTTTTTTTTACCCTTTGCTCAGCAGAATGTATTTTGGGGTGCAATTCTTGGTGTATACATGCTATGTGTTAGAAGCCTAAAGGTGCTACTTGCATGTTGGGCTTCTGTATGTGGCCAGGTAGTGGAAAAGTCTGACACATGGGGTATCGCCATACTCAGGACGAGTAGCAGAATGTATTTTGGGGGTGTAATTTTGGCTATGTACATACTATGTGTTATAAAGATCTTCTAAATTGACAACTTTGTAAGAAAAAAATTGGTTTTAATTTTCTTTCCACATTTTCCAAAAACTTGTGGAAAGAAATTACATGTTCAAAAGACTCATTATGCATCATAGAATATACATTGGGGTGTTTTCTTTCCAAAATGGTGTCACTTTGTGGGTAATTCTATTGTCCTGGTGCTCCAGGTCCTTCAAAAATGTGATAGGTACTCAGGAAATGAAATGTGTAATTTATGCCTTTAGGACACCTGATGGTGCTACATGGATGTTGGGCCTCTGTATGTGGCCAGGCTGTGGAAAAGTCTGACACATGGGGTATCGCCATACTCAGGAGGAGTAGCAGAATGTATTTTGGGGTGTAATTTTTGCTATGTACATGCTATGTGTTGGAAATATCTTATAAATGAACAACTTAGCGTAAAAAAAATGCGTTTTCATTTTTTTCCCACATTTTCCCAAAACTTCTGGAAAAAAATGAACCGTTCAAAAGACTCATTATGCCTCATAGATTATACGTTGGTGTGTTAGCTTTCCAAAATGAGGTCACTTTGTGGGCGTTTCCATTGTCCTGGTGCTCCAGGGCCTTCAAAAGTGTAATAGGTGGTTGAGAAATGAGATGTGTCATTTATGCTTGTAGAACGCCTGATGGTGCTATTTCAATATTGGGCCTCTCTAAGTGGCCAGACTGTGTAAAAGTCCCACATATGTGGTATCGTAATACTCAGGAGGAGTAGCAGAATGTATTTTGGGGTGTCTTTTGTGGTATACACATGCCATGTGAGAGAAATAACCTATTACAATGAACATTTTGTGGGAAAAAAAAAAATCTTCATTTTGCAAAGAATTGTGGGAAAAAAATGACAACATCAAAAAGCTCACCATGCCTCTTACTAAATACCTTGGAATGTCTACTTTCAAAAAAGGGGTCATTTGGGGGGTATTTGTACTTTCCTGGCTTGTTCGGGTCGCAAGAAATGAGATAGGCCACCAGTACATCAGATGTGATCAATTTTTTATGATTCGCACCACCGCTTGTAGACTCTATAACTTTCACAAAGACCAAATAATATCCACTAATTTGGGTTATTTTTACCAAAGATATGTAGCAATATAAATTGTGGCCAAAATTTATGAAGAAAAATTAATAATTTGCTAAATTTTATCACATAAACGAAGAAAAATTCATTTTTTTCAAAATTTTCCGTCTTTTTTCATTTATAGCGCAAAAAAAAAAAAACCCAGAGGTGATCAAATACCACCAAAAGAAAGCTCTATTTGTGGGAAAAAAAAAAAGGACAAAAAAAATCATTTGGGTACAGTGTTGCATGACTGAGTAATTGTGATTCAAAGTGTGAGAGCACCGAAAGCTGAAAATTGGTCTGGGCAGGAAGGGTGTTTAAGTGCCCAGTAAGCAAGTGGTTAATAACATTTTGTGACTGTATGCACTGAAGACCAGGTAGCAGCCTTACAAATCTGAGCCACAGATACCTAATGGCAAAAAGCCCAGGAGGTTACCCCTGGTAGAATGAGCTCTCACCCTAAAGGGAGGAGCTTTAGGTTTCAGACCATAGGCCTGAATAACCAATTGACGGACCCAATTGGCAATGGAATCTTTGGAAGCTGCCTACCCATTCTTGGGTTCTTTTGGTAAAACAAAAAAGGAGATCTACACAAATAAACCTTGACTGCCCGGACAACGCCCAAGGAATGCAGTTGTCTCTCTTCTGCCGAACGAGGTTGAGAGAAAAAACAAGGCAAAATAATGTCCTGATTTAAATGAAAGGCTGACACCACTTTTGGCAAAAAGGATGGAACAGGTCGTAACATGACCCTGTCGTGGTGAAGGTAGCTTGCGTGACAGCAAGTCTAATGGAATTTCCTTGATAGGCTCAAATGGTTGTTTATGTAACACAGACAGCACCAAGGACACATAGGTGACCTAATGGGGGGGGGGACGCAAACGAGTTTCCCCCTGCATAAAGGTTTGGACCAGCTAATGGAAGACTAAAGGCCTTTGGAAGAATACTGACAGGGCTGAAATCTGACCTCTGATTGTACTCAAAGCCAATCTGATTTTCACAGCTGACTGTAGAAAAGAGAGAATTCTCCCAATCACGTAATTCCAAGGATGCCATTTTTTTGGCTTCACACCAAGCAATACAAGTCTTCCAGACCTTGATAGATATTCCTAGTGACAGCTTTTCTAGGGTAGACACCACTGGTCCCGAGATGCCACGGTCCTTCAACACCCCTGGCTTCAGTAGCCATGCCGTCAAATTTAGAGACTGCAAATTGGGGTGGAATATAGGAACTTGTGACAGTAGATCAGGGGGGCCTAGAACCCTCCAAGGCCCGTCTATTGCCAATCTCACAATCTCCCGATACCAGGGCTTTCTGGGCCAGGCTGATGCCACCAGAATGACTGGAACCCCCTCTCTCCGAATCCTGCACAACAAATGTGGAAGGAGAGGGATCGGGGGGAAAGCATAAACCAGGGAGTACTGGCTCCATGGAACTATCAGAGCATTTGCCAGAGAATCCCTTGCTCGGAACACAAACTGCTGTAGCTTGTTGTTGAACCTGGATGCCAATAGGTCGACATCTGGCCATCCCCAACGCTGACAAATTTCCTGGAACACCCCTGGGTGTAGGGACCATTCCCCCGGGCAGATCTGCTGGCGGCTGAGATAATCTGCCTTCCAGTTCTCTACTCCCGGTATATGGACTGCCGATAGAATCGGCACATGTCCCTCTGCCCAGGCTAGTATGTGGTTCACCTCCTTTAGAGACTCCTGGTACCGCCATGGTGGTTTATATAGGCCACTGCAGTGGCATTGTCGGACTGAACCCTGATAGGGCAGTCCTGAAGCTCTACCATCCAGGACCGTAGGGCTAGACGTACTGCCCGTAATTCCAGGATGTTCATGGGCCGGATTTGTTCTGTCCTTGACCATTTCCCCTGAGCTGTGAGCCCCTCTAGGGTCACTCCCCAGCCTGAGAGAATGGCATCTGTGGTCAGTACTCTCCAAGTAACTGGGAGGAAGGATCTTCCCTTTCGCAGGTTCTGATCCTGCAACCACCAGTTTAGGCTTAAGCGTGCCTGAGGAGATAAGAACATTGGATAATCCTGTTCCAAGCCAACAAGATGTCTTGTATAGGCCTGGAATGGAACTTGGCATAGGGCACTGCCTTGAAGGAGGACACCATCCTTCCTAGAAGACTCATACAGAGCCGAATGGAGGGTTGTCTGGTGCTAGTTACCTGACACACCTGATCCTTCAGGGCACAAATCCTTACAGGTGGCAAAAATACCCTTGCTTGGACCATATCTAGAATCAGACCTAAATACTTCAGACTTTGAGCTGGTTTCAAGGCTGATTTTTCGGTATTTATGACCAAGCCTAAGATTTCCAAATACCATGGTGTGCAGGTTATGCTCTGTTCTAGAGCCTGTAGTGAGTGATCTCTGAGCAGGAGGCTGTCCAGATACCCGAGCACCAAGATCCCTTGGGACCTTAAAAGACCCAGTACTGGTGCCAGGACTTTTGTGAATAACCGGGGAGCTGTGGCAAACCTGAAGGGTAGAGCCACAAACTGAAAATGACGCTCCTCTACTGCAAATCGCAGGAACCTCCGACGAGGCTGAAAGGTTCGTGTAAATACTCGTCCTTTATATATCGATGGAGGCTAGAAAATCTCCCATCTGGAGCGAGGCTACAACTTAGCAGACAGACTCAATCCGAAAGCACTGGATTAGTAGATACTAGTTTAGGGATCTTAGATCCCAAATGGGCCTTCTGTCCCCGTTTGGTTTTTTGAACCGTAAACCTGTTCGAATAAAACCCTGTGCCCATTTCAGATACAGGAACCTGTACAATCACTCCTTGATGCACTAAATGATGTAGTGCCTGAAACAGTAAGTTTCTTTTTGGAGAATCCGAGGGAACGCTGGATCTTAGATGCCTCTGAGGGGGAACCCCCGTAACTCAGCTTGTAACCGCGGGATATAGTCGAGGTGGCCCACTCCTCCTGAACTACTGTTCTCTAAATGTCCGCAAAGTGCAGCAGCCTTCCCGCCTCCCAATAGAGTGGGGGCGTCCCCTCAAGGGAGGGCTTGGTGCAGGGTTTAGAAGAGCTTTGGACCCAGGGCTTTTTCTGGCCCTGGCCTTGCGGCTTGCCCCTGGCTCTAGCGTCCTGTTGGCAGCGGAGCTGCCTTGGCGCTGAGACACCTGAGGAAGCAGTCCCTGAGGTTTTAAACAGGGGATGCCTGGTGCTTCTCTTTAGAAGAAGTAGAGAGCTCTTCCCTCTGGAAATCTTTTGGATATATTTGTCCAAATCATCACCAAACAAACGTTCCCCATGAAAGGGGAAACCTGCCAATAACTTCTTATCCATAGGATATAAAAAGGGAAAACCTCTTAGGAGGAACACAAATCCTGTCAGGATGTTCCCAAACAGCATACACCGCCTGTTCCAACAGTGGGTGTAAGGGGAAAGCCTGTGCGACCTGAAGAGGCCTCAGCACATTCGTGACTTTCGAGTGTGCACAACGCCTATGGCGAAGCCGCATGCACCATGGCTGCCAAACAAACTGCTGAGCACAGCAGCACTCTTGCGAATGCACGTGCGCCATGGCGAACCAAGAGGAAAAATGGTGCACCGTTGTGCGCCATCATACAGGTAAAGAACAGCCAGACACAAGCAAAAAAGGTACACTTTTTGCAAACACCCACAGCTAGCCCAAAACTCCCCCGTATGGTCAACACACAGGTGTCCAGCCTCTAGCTAGCTAGACTGATTGTTATAATCACTGGGACACCCCACAATAAGTAAATAAGGGGGTTTCACTTACCTGTCCAGGCACAGGGCAGCATAGAAACTAAAAGTCGAATCTTCACCCATCATGGTGGGTTCCTGTCACTTGAGGACCTTCAAGAACTAGGTACCCTTTTTGTGTTTAGGGTCCACTCCCTTGGACCCATACAGCACCCTGCAGGAGTGCCTTAGCGCTGTGGTGTCCAGGATTCCACTTTACAGGGTTCAGCGCTCGGAGGTCGCATTACAGGTAAAAACCTTGCAGTATCTTCTTTGCGAGGCTTGGGTCCCATTTATCTAAGCATATAGAGCTTGTGTCAAATGGATCCGATCGGTCAATCCCTTGATTCATTTAAGAACCATTTGTGGGACTAGAGACCTGGAGCTCAGAGAGCTCAAACAAACGTGCCCATCCACCTTGCAGACACTGGTAAAAATGTGCTTCCTGTATGGGAGGGGTTATATAGGGGATCACTTCCTGTCTAAGACTTTGTCTACCAGTGTCCATTCACCTAGAGATGGCGTATAACCCAGTATGTAATGAATATTAGCCTAACTCTGTGTCACATGATGTATGAAAAAGAAAAAAAACATTTTGATCACTTTTATTCCTATTACAAGGAATGTAATGTAATAGGAAAAGTGCATGACAGATCCTCTTTATGGAGAGATGTGGGGTCTATAAGACCCCACATCTCTCCTCCAGGCTGGGATAAAAAATAAACAAATGATCTCAGGCTTTCCAGCCGAGTTCCTGGCATTGTTTACTTCTGCCGGCCCAGACGTGATGTCATAATGCCGTGCCCTGGTCTCTGAGAGTCATAGAAACTGCCGGGGGGCAATCTGGCCCTCAGTTTTCTCTAGGGCCAACATCCGGCATCGGCGGATTCTTTCTCCAGCTTGTGATCGCATGGGTGAGCCAGTAGAAGCACTGGAGGGCGGCGGAGGGACGGATGTCCCCTCCTGCAACCTGTAGGAACGATTATGCGGCTGCTATGATTGTCCTTACAATGCAGGGAATCGCCGGCTGAAAAAAATTATATCTGAACGATGCCTGTAACTGCAAGCATAATTCAAATATCACCACTGAAAGCACAGGATGTCATATGACGTTCTGCAGTATGGAAGTGGTAAATTCATAAGACATTAATTATAAAGTAATAGCTACAGTATTTATTAAGCATTATCTACACTTACATGTTGTGATTGCTGCTGCATGATTTCTTTCTCAGGGGCACCTTTTCTGCAGCAAATTAACTTAAAAATCTGGCAAAGTACACATTTGTCTATGGAGTGGCTCCAATGCCTTGCAGTGTTCCCTTGGAGTCACCCCTATTTCCACATCCCTCAGCGCAACTACAGCCACATGAGAACATGTTCATTAACAAGCTCCATCCACCTCTCCTCCGCCAACCAGCTCTAGATTGAAAAGTGGACTGACCAATCTCTGCTCCTACATGTTTACCCTATGTCAGGAGTTCAGGTGGCTCTGTGTGACTGCACTGTGTGCACTTCCGGCCAGACGTTTTGGGGACCAAAGGGAGGTAAACAGCAGCAGTAGTTAAAAATTGTGGAAAAATCTTTTTCAATATATATTTCTAAAAAAATAAAAAGGAGAGTCCCCCCCCCTATTTTTTCTCCCCTAAACTTAAATTTAATAACATCTTTGGGGTCATTTATTTGTTTAAAGGATTGGGGTAAGTGGGACTGGGACATTAGGGGAAGAGGGAAACACAGATTTAGGGTGGAATGGGAGGGAGGTGTTTTTTACAACACTCCGGAGGACCCATCCCTTAAGTTTAAATTTAATTAGTTAACCATAAAAAAATTTGGTGCAAAGGGATAATAAGATTGGAATTTTATAGGTGGGATGGGACTGTCACGTTAAGGGGTATTATTATTATATACACCCCTTTTTTTTTTACTTAATTATATATTAAACAACACTTTCTGGGTTATTTGTTTAAAGGATTAGGTTCAGTGGAATTAAATTATCAGGGGAAGAGGGATACACGGTATTAGTGTGGAACGGGAGGGTAGGCTTTTTGTGCAATCCTACAGAGACCCACCCCTTAATGTTTAATTTTAAATTTAATTCATTATTTATAAATTTTCTAGGTGCACATGGATAATAAGATTGAAAATGTATAGGTGGAACATGGGGGTGTCATGTTAAGGGGTACTATTATTCCTAAAGGGAAGGAAAGCATGTGTATGTATGTGTATATGTATATATATATTTTTTTTCTCTCTCTCTCTCTCTCCATACCCCCCCCCCCCCCCCCATGTAAAAGCTGGATATCAGGAATGGGGAACTTCAGAGTAAGGATCATAGGCCTATAGGAAATGTAATACGGTATGATTTAAACACTTCAGGAATGTTATATGTTATGCATCATGTACATTTTTTTCATTTTGTTTTTTTTTGTGACGATTATGGTCGTATTTTTGTATCTTGAGATTTTTAAATGTTATGTATTGTGTATGTTCTTTTTTTTCACATTTTTTATAAAAAAGAGTTGAAGTAACATGACAAAATGTGAAAATTTCAAGAGGTATGAATACTTTATCAAGGCACTGTGTCCCACGCCTTTGTGTTCCACTGTTACTTTGTAAATTTGTTATAAAAAAAAAAACAATAAAAATTAATCGGAATGATTCATTCAAAAAAATGTTAGTTTGGTGATGAGGGCTTATTGCTACTTTATTCTATTTTTGTTGTTACGCGCTTGTAAAATGCTATATTCATATGCACGATAAAAAATTTTTTTTAGCTATAACAACTATCTTGAGTGATGGTGTTCTACAAATCATTACCAGTGTATAATGCATTATGCCATACATATAAATGTAAGAGTAGGAAAAATGATGGAGAATATCAATGATTAGGCAAATTGGGTACGTTCCCTACCTGGAAAAAAACGATTGAAGTAGGGCCTGTTGAGAAGTGATTATATCTTCAATGAAGTACAAATGCTGGAAAATGCATAAAAAATTAAATAAAATAAAAAAGAGAGAAAACTCACATTGAGGTGATCTGATGTGATGTACATTAATTCTTCACTATTGACATGGAGCCTCTCAAATAAAATAGTGTCTGCTCCTTTACAATAAAGTTTAATCTGTCCTTCTGGGTTTCGTACTGTGGAAAAAGAATCAATATATTAGCAAAAAAAATACTGACCATGCAGAACACTGACACAAATAATCATTGCATTCTTTCCTGTAAATTACTTCTTTCTTTTTTTAAAATCTGTGGTGGTTCGATAAAAACAAAAAATGTTAAGTGTGGAAAAAACGTGCACGCAAACACACACATAAAGGTGCACTAAAGGGTGTGGTTTTGTCCCCCCCCCCCCCCCCCCCAGAAGGAGTAGGACCTTTCCCTGAACCTCTGGGGCACAAGGCTCCTGACAGGGACAAGATTACAAACTTGGTCCACCTAGCCAAAAGGCTGGCGGACCCCTCTCCTCGTGGCCAGCTGAAGCCAACCATCGAGTACTAGGTCAAGGGGCTCTCCTGAAGAGAGACCCCCAGGACCTGATGGCCACACATCCTCCCCCTAGACTTCGAGGCAAGCCCTCCATCCAGTGAGAAAAAACACACACAAAAGTAAAAGATGACAAAAGTAAAGAGAAAAATAAATATATAAAAAGTGGCTGTGCAACATGCACTGGCTAGGCCCTGCGGCTTGGTAGCAAAGATTGTCCAAAAGGCCTAGCCCATATAGGCGCAGTGCAGAAAAAGTATTTAGTGCTGTGACCATGTGCCTGTTCACACATTGGGGTCCCAGACCCAAGTGTTACTAAAAGCACCCCCCAGGGTGACCACTGCCAGGGGGCACAGACACCATGGACTATCTGCCTTCCCAGCCAATGGCCAGACAAGGTAAATCCACTCAAACCAAGAGGAACTGGGCCCATCCATTACTCCTGTGTCCTAACTACCTGTGGTTAAGTTTTCCACCTAATTACTATTGAACCTACTAAACATTATCAACACATTACAAAGCAAGACTACACACAATGTTTGTGGCTGCTTTAACCGCTTGCCAACCAGCTGTCGTCATTATACTGCGGCAGAACGTTGGTCTTTGCAAAGGAGATAGCATGGAGATAGCATGTGCATGCCCGCGGGTCCGGTGGACTCAATGTCCGCTGGTGACCCAGGATCACGGTGTACAGAGGCAGAACGGGGAACTGCCTATGTAAACAAGGTGATTCCCCATTTTGCCAGATGATGTCAGAGATCTTATGTTCCCAGTGATCGGGAACAGCGATCTCTGTCATATCCCTGGTAGCCCATCCCCCCTACAGTTAGAACACACCCAGGAACACACTTAACCCCTTGATCTCCACCTAGTGTTAACCCCTTCCTTGCCAGTGTCATTTTTACATTGATCAGTGCATTTATATATCAGAATAGTCAGATTTATATAGTCAGATTTGTCCACCGCAATCCCGTTAAAAATGTCAGATCGCCGCCATTACCAGTAAAAACGATAAAAAAAGTCCCTAAATCCATCCCATAGTTTGTAGGCGCGATAACTTTTGCGCAAACCAATCAATATAAGACTATTGCGATTTTTTTTTACCAAAAATATGTAGAAGAATATATATCGGCCTGAATACATTTTTTATATATATTTGTCTTTTTTTGTTTATGGCGAAAAAAAATTAAACCGCAGAGGTGATCAAATACCACCAAAAGAAAGCTCTATTTGTGGGGAAATTTTTGTTTGGGTACATCGTCGCAAGACCGCGCAATTGTCAGTTAAAGTGACGCAGTGCCGTTATCGGAAAAAATGGCCTGGTTATTAAGGGGGCAAATCCTTCCGGGGCTGAAGAGGTTAAGTAAAGGTACTATGATTGGTAGTAGATGAGAGAGTATGACCTCTTAAATCAACCTGATTCACAAACAGGTGTTCTCAACAAACAGGTATCAGCCATTGCAAGTATAGTGTACAAATCCTCTTACAAACATTCTCAGAATGCAGGTAAAGGGTACTTTAAAGCCTAAATACAGCTTTTAGCCTTTTCCCACCCACCCAGCTTCCCTTTAAAAAGTTCTGAACTCCCGGGGGCGGGAAGGACCAGTAATCATGTGACCACTGTCAGTATCCTGGCTGTCACAGTGGTCTCATGATTGGGAGCTGGTCCCATTGCCTACTGATCGTTAGTGGGGGCCGAGAGCTGTCTTTTACAGCTTGGTCTCTATGCTGTAAGCATGTTCTCAGCACAGAAACATCAACCGTCCAAGGGTGCATATGTGTGATGTGTGGGCATTAAAGTTGCTCAGCCACCTGTAGGAAGCCTTGTTATTTATGACTGCATACAATACTCCATCTAAATGGCTGAAGTGGAGAAAGAGACCTCATCTACTCAACTCTCTACCTCAGCCAATCGGAGGAAGGCTTGCATTCTTTCATAAAATACAAAGCTAACTCTGAGATTTACTAAAAACTGGTGCACACAGGATTTGGTGCAGCTGTGAATAGTAACCAATTAGCTTCAACCTTTTATTGTCAAAGCTTAAAGTGGTTGTAAACCCACAAAAAACAAACCAAAAAAAAAACCCTGCAAGACAAAGGCATAATGAGCTAGTATGCATAGCATACTAGCCCATTATGAAATACTCAATTTAGATCGAAGCCCCGGCAGCGGTCCCAGTACACAGCTCCTGCCAGCGACGGAGTTGCTTCCGGATATCGCTTTGATTGGCTGGAGCCGCGATGGTATCACTCCTGCACATACTCGCAGGAGCCGCCAGTGACGGCACACTAGCTGAAGCAACAGCATGGATGTGCAATTGCTTCAGTGTGCCTGTACCGATGACGTTTGCACATGCTGATACAGGGGATATCTCCTAAACTGTGCAGGTTTAGGAGATATCCGGGGTAGCTACAGGTAAGTCTTATTATATGCTTACCTGTAGTAAAAAGTGGATTGTAAGGGTTTACAACCACTTTAAGGCCCCTTTCACACGAGTGGACCGATTGGGTCTGCCTGAAAAACAGACAGGCAGACCCCATCGGACCACCCACTTTTATTTATGGGGAGGCAGATGTAAACGGACATGTGCTCATTTACACCCGCCTACATCCGGTCCGCAGACTGATAGTGGATCAGATCGGATCGATGACAGTCAGATGGGAACGGACAGCCCTGGAAATAGCTTAAAAAAATGCAGAAAAACTCCCATTCATTCAAGTGCGACTTTTCACACTCGGGCTGTGAGCTTGCGGGTAGTTCCGAAATGTCCTGCAAGCAGCATCTTTGGGGCAGGTTGGGAGTGCTGTATTTAGCGCTCCCAAAACGCCCTGCCCATTGGAATAAATGGGCAACGCAACACAGGAGTTTTTAACCCCTCTTTGGGGTTAAAAGCTCCCCGCTAGCAGCCAAAAAGTGCCGCTTAAACAGTGGTAAAGCGCTGCTAAAACAAGCGGCTCTTTACAACGAACACGGCCCCAGTCTGAAAGGGGTCTTAAGAGCAGCCAGCAGGACCACTTCTTAGAAGTAAGTTATTTTACCAGTGCTGTATCTGCACCAAAAATGTTAAACAAAACTTCAGCTTTAAGGGCATTAACATCTTTATTCAAAACTTGCTGCAATCTTTGTAAATGTTTTGTAAATGCTTGCAGTATGCAATTTTTTAGACTAAGGTTTTCAAGCTAAGGTCTGAAGCCATCCAGCTGCATATCTCATGAGAAAATCAAATGCAAATCCACATTAAAAAAAAAATCATAGAAATTTCCATCATATAATTGCTTGTTGAACTGCTGCCTGTATATGGTAGTGCTAAGGAAAACTGTGCATGTCCCAAGCTGTAAAACAGTAGGACAAACCCTGATGCATCTGTCCACATAAAATCAAACCATCCCCTGAATTTTCTTTATTTCATGCCTTACTACACAATTTATTCCCACTGACTAGAGAAACATGTTTACTGGCCTCTCTAGTCTCCATGTGGATTAGCAGACACGAAATGGGTGGAGAAAGAAATGTGATAAAGAACAGAATTCTCTATCTAATTATGGTTTTGGTTAGGAAATCTCTGAGGACAACTGCAACTTACAGCCAATTTGTGTTTTAGAAGCTGGATTTTTTTTTTTCCACATAGCCCATATAAACCTTCCACATCTAAGCTGGAAGAAACTTTCTCTATATGTAATGGCCTTCCTGGCTCACAAAGAACAATAAATCGGGATATAGGGTTATGGGGGATTAGAACTCTTTTCACTTCTAAAGAACACGAACACTGGAAAACAACTTCTTTTACAAAAGAGATTTCATTTGTTTACAGTCTAAACTTTATTACAAATAACATTTATTAAAAGACTGTGCCAATTGTTTATATCATTATTAAAGTGATTGTAAAGGTACATTTTTTTCAAGTTTTTGTAAACCTTAAAAAAAAAATTGAACAGGCTCATTAATTTGTTTAAATTACATTTGTCCTGTCATGATTACATTTTTATGTTAAAAAGGTAACGAAAACTGCGCTTAATCAAGCTAAAATCCAAAGCAAACAAACTAAACAGCTGTAACATACCATGGAATATAATGACATAGCATCAGAAATGAAATACAAAATTTTGTGCTAAAAAAGAAAAAAAGGAGAGAAGTGACCTCCTATCACCTAGATGGTGATAGTAAATAAAGGAATAAAGTCCACAATAGTCCCAGTTATCCAATATCGATATGCGATTGTTGAGAAAAATCATAAGTGCAATGACAACTCCTAACGAAAACACATGTGTTGTGTCCAGACCTCCACCCAGTGATCAAACACGAGGCTTACCAGACAAAATTGACCATCCACTACAGATAGGTCAGTTTGGGCATGTAATGTAGCAATATCCTTTCATCCTCAACGATGGTGGACCATCACGGGCAATACCACTGTACACCTCGATAATCAGATGCTCCACAATGTATATGTTTAAAAATAAGCAGAGAGATCTTGCATAGCGTAACTCCACATATAAAACGTTTATTGAATAGAGAAATGGTTACACTCACATATCTTCCAAGTAAAAAGCACCTTTTCATATGTAAAATCCGCGGGTACACATAGGATAGGTTCCCAATCGCTTCTAGCATTGACTTAGTGACATCACAACAAGCTCCGCGATTGGGAAGCTATCCTATGTGTACCCACGGATTTAACGTATAAAAAAGCAGTGGTATTGTCCGTGACGGACCACCATTATTGATGATCAAAGGCTATCTCTACATTACATGCCCAAATTGACCTATCTATAGCGGATGGTCAATTTTGTCTGGATCTGTTTGATCATTGGGTGGGGGTCTGGACACAACACATGTGTTTTCATTAGTAGTTGTCATTGCACTTCTGATTTTTCTCAACAATCACATATCATATTGGATCACTGGGACTATTGTGACCTATTCCTTTATTTCCTATCACCATCCAGGTGATAGGCGGTCACTTCTCTCCTTTTTTAGTGCAACATTTTGTATTTAATTTATGATTAAATTTTTGGCTGCCGATTCTCTGTTTTCTCTGGTTGATCCCGCCTGTGCCGCACCTTCTGAGAGTAAACAAACCATGCTAGCATGGCTGCTGGTCCATACTAGCGCGGTCCGTTTACGTACTGTGTCATCATATTGAAGATACAGGCATGTGCAAGAACACAGCCATGCCCCCCAGCTACTGCACTAGGCTGGGAAAAAGGAAAGTGACATTATGTTGCTGGGACGGATGATGTTCCACTGCTATGGAAACGCGAAACCTCAGTGGCAACGTCACTTCCGGTCATGACGTAATGCCCCCCGGATTAGACATGCCCGCCAGCAGGCACGTGCATCGCTGTAAAAGCTAAAGCGAGCACATGACCTGCATTAATACAATCAGGGAAAGCAGTAAAGGAACGTTTTAAAAAAATCAAGCACATAGTAACATAACACGCTTACAATTCCCTATTAAATATGATTGTATCATGAGTAAGTTTTACAACCACTTTAATTGAAATAAAAAGCATTTAATACTTACCTATACAATTGCATTGAGCAGCCCTCCTCTTCTGGGTCCCCTGCCCATGCTGTCCACTCCTCCTCTTCTCCGAGTGCCCCCAAAGGAAACTACTTGCTATGGCAGCACTTGAGCAGGCGCACTCCCGAACCAGGCTGTGTGCATCTATAGACACTCACAGAGCAGTTTAGCCCCACCCCTGCTCCCTCCTCAGAGAATATGACTGACAGCAGAAGGAGCCAATGGCTTCCACTGCTCTCAGTAAAGCCCATTAAATCAGGAAGAGAACAGAGTGGGGCTGACAGTGCTGGATCAAGTGCTGGATCAAGACTGGTGTCAGGTAAGTGTTAGACAGTGGAAATTTTTTCGCCTTAATGCAGAGAATGCATTAAGGTAAAGACCATCTTGCCTTTAGGAATACTTTAACCACTTGCCGACCAGCCGCCGTCATACTGCGGCAGGTTGGCTCTATTACACGAATCGCCGTAGCTGTATGTCGGTTTGTGTAATAGATGCAGTGGCGCCGGAGCCGATGTGCATGACCAGTGGCCGCGATGTCTGCCGGCCACAAGCGATCGCTCCACAGAGAGCCAGAATGGGGATCTGTCAATGTAAACAGACAGATCCCCATTCTAACAGGGGAGTAGAGAGAGATTGTCTGTTGCTAGTGATCAGGAACAGCGATCTCTCTTCTCCTCCGGTCAGTTTACTTCCCCCACTGTTAGAAACACCTCCCAGGGAACACATTTAACCCCTTGATCGCCACATAGTGGCAACAACCTCAAATGGTTAAGAGAAGGTGACCAAATCTAGATGGATTGGCATACGCTGTCCAGGGTTGCCAAACTCTAAGGAATCTGTCATGCGAGTCTGTTACCATAGCCGTCAGCCGTTTTTTGTTAACAATTATATCATTCACTTGGTTCTTCTCCATCTAAAAGCTGAGGACAGAGGATTTATAAGCGCCAGAGATGGTGAGCTTAGTAGCTGTAAAGATGTGTGTGGCAAGCATTCATTCAAAATGGAGGAGAGTGTCAATAGGTTTATAGTGTAATGCCTCAAAGGTTTTTTTTTTCGAATTTCAGAGTGGAGGAGTGTACGGAGCAATTTAAGAACTGGATCCATAATTTGTTATGCGTTATGGTCCCTTCTAGGGGACATCCTCGAAAACATGTGGGATAATCAATAGGAACGAAGCGGGCTAGTCAGGCTGGTGTATAATACTATTGGTATAGCATATTGTAAGCATTCTTTATTATTAGGACATTTTTGGAACATTTCATTATAGTCTGAGTCATGACTTTCCAGTCCTCCAGGTCCAACAACATCACCAGTTCACTTTCCCATTACTGTTCGTATAAACCAGTGGTTCTCAACTTCTGTCCTCAGGACCCACTAACAGGCCAGGTTTGCAAGATAACTGAAATACGTCACAGGTGATATAATTTGCTGCTCTGCGATTGTAGTATTCTAATCTGCATCTCCCCAAGGTAATACTTCTGGCCTGTTAGTGGATCCTGAGGACAGGAGTGGAGAACCACTGGTATAAACGTAAAGTATAATCCTAAAGAAGACTATGGAGGAGTACAAGACGGAATTTTTGTGTGCTGGTTCTTCTATCCATTATTATTTTTTCAGCGCTAAAAAATTAATATACTTTTCTATGCGCCGGTTTTCCAAGCCAATTTTGCATACAATTTTCCTCAAAGATAAATACACCATCTACCTCACCCCCCTTCCCTCACCCACTCCATATCTTGAATTAGTCCATTGATTAACCACCTATTGATTGGTCGGAATAGGGAATACAATTGATCCCACACCACTAAATTTAAATGTTAATAAACGTGTGGTAAGAATGAACTAAAGCAACCTGTCCGGACTTGTTCAGTGTTGAGTGTATTGTTTTATGTTTGTCCTGCCTGTCCAATTTGTTTGTAGTAATCTAATTCAATGTCTGATTGAGCATAATCAGTTTTAAGATATTGCACTTTTATGATATGATCTTTTTTGATACCACAATAAATTGCTATAGAAATAAAGTTATTCAAAGTTATTCAAAACTTGATCTAATTTAGCTTGATCAATAATTTGTTGCTAATAGTAACCCTTTCTAGCCTGGTTCCATCGGGCTAACCCCCCCCCCCCCATCCTTTTTTCATATGCTTTATGGTTACAGCAACAACCCCCTAAAGGGTGAATGATCTATCATTGGTCATTTTATGTACCTGACCGTGTACTAGTGGTCAACTTGCTTTCCTATTCCCCCTTTTCCTCCCGTTCCTTTATGGAGGAGTACAGCAGGGAAATAAGACCTGTTGAATGTGGATGAGACCTATGTATGCTTTCAAATAGTGTTATGCCCCGTACACACGGTCGGAGATTTTTTCCGACGGATTTTGTCCGACACTGGTGTTGCACACACACGGTCGGACAAAGTTGTCGGAAAATCCGATCATTCTGAACGTGGTGACGTTCCTTGCGTACGACGGAACTACGTAGAGGCTAGTAGCCAATAGCTTTGGTCTCGTAATTTGATCTGAGCATTCGTGGCACTTTGTCCGTCGGAATTCCCTACACACGATCGGAAAAAGTCCGATCGGATTTTGTTGTCGGAAAATTTGAGAGCAGGATCTCAAATTTTTTCCATCGGAAAAAGTCCGATGGAGCCCACACACGGTCGTATTTTCCGACAACATTGTCCGATCGGACATTTTCCGTCGGAATTTCCGAACCGTGTGTACGGGGCATTAGTCTGTACAGGGAAGGCTGGGAGTGAAGTAGTTTAAATAGGAAATGTCTAAGTTGAAGGTAGCAGTAGTGTTCTCTCAATGGGAAGATGACCTAAGAGAACTGAAAGTAATCATTCTAGCGGGGGTGAGAAGGTAGCAAATGTCTAGGAATCTGTGGTCTGACAACTTGAACTGTGCAGAGTTTTTGTCACCTGGGGGGGAATTTACATTTATAGTAACGAATACAGAGCTGTAATTAAATTGGGGTTTTTATATCTGGTTGGTGTTTAGCTTTCAGTTAATATTGATTATTTGCAAATCGCTTTTGTGCTAATATGAAACTTTTTATTATAATCTGTACATAAAAAATAATCAGATAACACTAACAGAATGAAGATCAGACCAGCACAGAAAACACAAAGGGAGACTTAGACAGAAGTTCAAGAGGAGCCAAAGGGGAGAATATGAGAGAAAGAATATGGGATTTGTCCAAAAAGAGGTAGACAGTGCTAGGAGAAACAAACCGAAAAAATGTGGAGACAAAAATCAAAGAGAAGAATACACATTTTCGAAATAGAACTATTTTATTTGAGGGAAGATCTGATTTTGATCAGCTTCGGAATTTTTATCTATCAGAACAAAGCAGCTAGTTCTTGTCTATTGAGAAAAATTTCCAAAGAAATCAGAGCAATTTGTCACTGCTAGCTTAATAGAAAATTCTAATTTTGGTAAATAATTGAAATGGAATAAGTACATAATGCCATGCACTTTTTTGCATTTTGATTTAAAGGAAACTATACAAAACAAAAGTAAAGATTGTCTCCTTTTCTAACAGCATATATTCACCTTTCCTTCACTAACCCACCAATTTGTTCAGGCACCAGATGAAACAAAACGCCAGATACTTAAAGCGCATGTCAAGGCAAAATGATCAAAAACATATTTTGTACATCTCTGAAATACATGCAATTTTTTTTTCCTTTAAACACGCTGAAAGTACAAAAAACAACTGATGATGTGCCAGCAATATAGTCTGTTTTTTGTATAAAATCTTAATTTTACCAATACCCATATTTTATAGTGTGCATTCTCTGTTTGGTGAGCATGCTTTGCCAACAGAGAGGGAGGGGGTCACCCTCCTTTGACAAATTCAGGACTACTTTTAGCACAGGAGCTGTGAGGAAGCGACTTTACATGGCACAAAACTTGCACAAAGCTCCATCTGATAGTTACAAATGATAAATATTAAACATTAATATGCAATAATACAAACTTACCTGAATAAAAATAATTTCAAAATGTTATAATTGTTAGTACTAAACATAATAAAGAAAGCCAATTTGAACACAAGCACAAACATTTCATAAAACTATGCCCGATGACTTAATATATTTACACAAGCTCCACAGATTTAAAAATTATTAAAGTGCTTCCTCTATACTGTCAGACAGTGTCCTGTCTCACTGTGCTTTACCATGCTGTCTAGGAAATGCTCAGTAATGCTGAAACTGCAGCACATTTTATGAGTTTTACAATTTACCTAGGCTTTCGATTGGTAAAAGGAAAAATGGTATACAGTAAGCCAATAAATAGTTAGAAAGTGCAAGTCTTGTTGATCCTAAGGAATACATACAAGCCAATTTGGAATTTACTTAATCCAGAAGGTCATGTGATCTGGTGTGTGAGGCGAGGTGGGGGTCAGCAGGTCCAACACAGATCAATGACATAACACATGGCTTTAATGGCTGGCCTGAATGGGATGAATCACTGAAAAAGGGCAAATGATGATGACATTTCTCTGACATCATAAGCATTTCCCGTACAGATTCAGGGTTTGTACTGATGGCAATTGGAAACCATGCAGTGGTGCCCTACCTCTCCTTGTAGTTGCAGGTCTACAACAATGACCAATGGATACTATTATCGAATCCATTCTAACTTGATCCAGTTACCCATGAACAAAATTATGCAAAAAAAAAAAAAAAAAAGTAAAAGATTAAAATAAAATTATTATATAACACTTTTGCTACCAAATAAACTACATATTTGCACAAAGCATGATAACACGGTGGCTTCTCTGGATGGTACTGATGATTTTGTGTGAGCACTGAATGATCTCCCATAGACACATCTCTTCAAATTTAGTTCAAGCCTATGTAGCTTTAGCAAAGGCTTGAACTATTTCCAGACAAAAAGAAGACCAACAAGAAGGAACAGGAAGACACATTATGAAAAAAACAAAAAACGTGCAAATAAAAAATACCTTACCTATGACAGACATTCTTTTCCTGACATTGTTAAAATCTAATATTGCTAAGAGTTGATATGTTACAATTCTCCCCATTTCTTGCACAGTAATGGTCTCAGGCGTTCGGGACTTGAATATAAATCCAAAGTTTCGAGCAGCAGTAACCAATGCACCTTCATCCGGTGATTGCACTTGGTAATTCAGTATCCCTATGTCATTACAGGAAAAAGAGCATAGCAAATGATTCTGGGTAAGAGAAATATGTTTAAAATGATTTTAGAAGCATTAAAGATTTTCTCAGACAATAACAGGAAATATGGTATCTGCAGTGTTAAAGTGATTGTAAACCTTTGTGGGTTTTTTAAAATAATAAAAATAATACACTTACATGTTCTGTATTTTGCACAGAGCAGCCTCGATCCTCCTCTTCTGGGGTCCCCCACCAGTGCTCCTGGCTCCTCTCCTTCTGCAAATACCCCCAGAGGAAGCCGCTTCCTATGGGGGTACATATGCAGGCTTGATCCCCATGCCGTGCTGTCTGCGTCTACAGACAGTGCGGCATGCCCAAGCCCCCTGCCCGCTCAGCACAGAATGTGATTGACAGTCATTAGCTCTCGTTGCTATCAATCTGTCCTATGAAAAGGCAGATAGCGGACAGAGCCGCTGCTCTCGGACACAGCGCTGCATGAAGTTCAGGCTCAGTTAAGTATAAGGGGGGCGGGGGGGAATCATCTGCACAAAAGATTTTTACCTTCATGCAGAGAATGCATTAAGGTGAAAAACATTAAGGCTTTATAAACACTTTAGAATATAAATTGGAAACGATTATACACAATTTAAAATTGATTGTATTTTTGCATACATTATCTTCAAAACTAACTTGTTTACAGTAAACGGAAAATAAACTATAATCCCTTCACTGGCCACCCCACCGTATAAAATTCTAAATGGTAACCACAACATACAAGGCCATCCACAACATCGTCCCCAGCTATATCACCAACCTAATCTGCAGATATCGCCAAAATCGTCCCCTCCGCTCCTCCCAGGTCCTCCTGCTCTTGAACTCCCTTGTTACCTCCTCTCATGCTCGTCTTCGGGACTTCTCCAGAGCCTCTCCCATCCTCTGGAATTCCCTGCCCCGGTATATCCGATCAGCCCCTAACCTGTCCACCTTTAGGAGATCCCCGAAAACTCACTTATTCAGGGAAGCCTATGCCACACCCACCTAACAAACCCATTAAATAATTCCCTGCATCTATTACCTTTTGTACCACCACCCCCTCCCTTTAGAATGTAGGCTCTACGAGCAGGGCCCTCCTGTCCCTTCTGTATTGAACTGTACTGTAATTGTGTAGTCCCCCCTCTACATTGTAAAGCTCAGCGTAAACTGTTGGCGCTATATAAATCGTGAATAATAATAATATTAATTTATTTGTTCAAATAAATAGAATATACTGAATTTCTCGTAACTACAATAGCAGGGCAAGCCTGATTTTATGTCTAATTACCTACTGTATTTTAATAATAAAGGAAAGAGAAAATGAAATAGCGGTTAATCAAAAAAATGGAAAACATCCTTTTTTGGTCACATAAATTCCAGTGAGAAAGGTCAGGAGGAAGATGTGTGGGACCCATCTGTAAACATATACACCATGAGCAATTCTTCTGGAATCAGGTCTGAGTCATAGCAATCCTGAAAATTCCAGTATTGCAAACACGTGTCCGATCTAAAACCCACAACGTAGCAAAATTATAAATACTGGGAGTGCTTCTTTCAATAAGTGTTCTATAATGTGCAACTCCGAGAAGTCACCAGCAAGTGAAATTCAACATTTAAGTTAACTCCTTCAACTAAAAGACATCATTCATTAGGCAGTACTTTTTACCACATTGAGATTAATTCCCATACATTTTTTTTGTTATTTAACTGAAATCTCAGATTACCTAGATTTGTTAGGATAGTGTAAAACTGAGGATTTCCACCTGGTTCCTGGAATGGAGGTTAGCAGACTATGGAAAAAACCTGCTGCTGTAGTAATCTCAAGCAGAGGTGGAACTAATGTTACATAAAGAATCATTAAACAACATTATTATGTAAATTTGTATCCTATGGCAATATATAGCGTATCTTTTGAATGGTTTGGAGTCGTAAGTGGATTACCCCAAGACTCTGTCCTTGGACCAATTCTGTTTAAAAGAGAAGTAAATTTTTTTTTTTCCAGTGTTATACTTACCTAGGTGGATGCAGCATTGGTTCGATGCTGCATCTGTCCCCTGGCGCCTCTGCACTGAGAACTGAGCTATCGAACACTGCTGATAGCTCGGTTCTCACAGCTCCCCGAACAGAGAGCTGCTGACTGTCAATCAGCAGCTCTCTGCTCTGCTCCTCCTTGCTCACTGTAGCGCTGAGCTGTGGAGGGGCGAGGAGCAGTTCTGTCATCCTCTCAGCGGCTCGCTGAGAGGCCGAGACGGGTGTCGGTCCTGTGAGCCATAGGAGAAGTACAGCCAAACGAGCTTTGGCTATACTTCTCCTTTAACTTGTTCATAAATTATATTGAGGTTGGTATACTGTAAATAGCTAAGTAATTGCTGATGATGCAAAGCTAAGCAGGGGAATAACTTCACAATAGAATATAGAAACTTTACAAGAGTACCTTTATCAAACAAAGGGGTGTGTAACTACATGCAATTGAGGTTTAATATTGAAAAATGTAAAGTATTGTGGGCTAAAAATATGAATGCAAGGTACGTGCTAGGGTGAACCTCTGGGGGAATTGAGGATGGAAAATAATTTAGGGGTTAATAGAGCAAAAGCTCAGCAATAGTATGCAATGCCAAGCAAGCAAGGCTAGCAGACTATTAGCATGCATTAAAAAGGGCATTTACTCAAGAGATAAGACTATAATTCTACCACTTTACAAAACTCTGGTTGAGCCATCCAGTTCTTCAAGTCCTCAGGAAGGATGTACTGGAACTGGATAGAGTCTGGAGAAGGGCAACAAAGCTAATATGGGGACTGGAGGACCTTAGTTATGAGGAATGACTACAACTTTTATACTGGCTCTCCCTGGAGAAGAGACGGTTAAGAGGAGATATGATTACAATATACAAATATCTAAATGGTGATTCTAGCATAGGGAGAAAACTATTCAGTCTTATGTCTCTTAACCACTGCCGTTAAAGTCGATTCTGACAATTCTGACATACATGGAAAATGCATTTATTACTAGAAAATTACTCAGAACCCCCGAAGTTCATATATTTTCTGAAAACAAAGACCCGGAGAATAAAATGTTGGTTATTACACTTTTTTATACTCAATATTTGCGCAATAGTTTATTAAATGCAAATTAAAAAAAAAAAACTAATACATTTTAGCACACACAAACAAAATAGAATACACAATTTTTTGGATAAAATATAAAAAATAATGCTATGCCAAGTAAATAGATACTGAACATGGAACGTTTTAAAATTGTGGAATGGTGACAAACTAAGGCACATTAAATTACTGAAAGATGACAATTTAAAAAAGCCTTTACAGGTTACCAGTTTAGAGTTAAAGAGGACTGGCACTAGAATTGCTGCTCTCACTCTGATGTTCACAGCAATACCTCACGTGTGGTGTATTCGCCATTTATACTACACATTCTTTTTTGTTTTATATATTTTTATTTATTTTACACTGTTTCACTATATTTTTTTATTCAACTTTATTGCTATCACAAGGGATGAACAGCATCCCTTATGATAGCATGGGCAGTGACAGGTACTCTTTCATGGAGATATCTGGGGTCGACTAGACTCCAAAGCAGTTAATCAAACCGAGATCAATAAACAATGGAAAACTGGAAGTGACGAAATCCTTGTGGTTCCTCCTCTATGGTAAGCTGGCCAAACCACCCACATCGGTCCTGGGCTTCCCAGTGGAACCGGAGACCTCGGCAAAGGAGGGGACAGGACCCCTTTCTGCCTCCTATAAAAATGATTTGGGGTTGAGCATAAACTTAGCTCACCTTTACAGAAAAGTGCATCACCTACATAAAATGTTGAAGCCAGGATCATGGCTCCAGCCATGATCCTGGTGTAACCACTTAAACCTGAGGATCTACCAGTACAGTAAGAAGACACACAGTCACTAAATGAAGTTTGACAAGAAGCGATTTAACCTTAAACTGCGTAAAGGGCTCTTTACTGTTAAAGCAGTAGAGATGTGGAAATCCCGCAACAGTTGGTGATGTCAGCAAGGAGTGTCGATAATTTGAAAAAAAAATTTGGGATGCATTTCTTAGCGAATGCAATATACAGGGATAGGGGAAATGGTAGTGACATAGACACATACAAACACACATACACACACACACACACACACACACACACACACACACACACACACACACACAGGGTAAACTGGATTTACTGGTGTTTTTACTCAGCCTTGCAAACTATGTACTTATATGTTTACATTTGTACCATCAAATGTTTATTTCATCCACTGAAACATGTTCTATAATAGAAGTCGAATGGTTTCCATTACTTTTATTTAATCCTTTTTAATAGAAACGTACTCCTTTCACTTTTTTAGACTGTGTGTATAGAAAAGATCAGCTTGATGTAAACAAGAAATGATGTACCTGCTCAACTATAGTTGTTCACTACACCAGCAGGCTTTCTATTGTCCAGTGTAGTACAATAATAGTTCTTTGCTGCTGCTGCTCAAAATGTCAGCCTAGGAGTTGACCCAATGAAACCAAAGTACTCCCCATGGATAATTTTGTTAACAGTTGATAAAACAATGAGACATTATGTCTGCGGCTAGAGATTGGCTCTAGAGGCAATCTAGAAAATTCTATATTTAATTGATTACTTTGACTGGCTATTTGCCAGTTTGCTATTTGCATCTCTGCAGCCTCCCACCCTCCTGACTTTCTAAAGTCTCTCACTCTTTCCTCCACTGTGTGAATTAACATGTAAAAACAATCATTTGAAATAAGATTTAAAATGTCTGCCCATATTATGCTAGTCACATGTTACAATGAAGAGGTGGCTCGCTGTTCCCACAAAGAGGCCTGGGATGCCCAAAAATCTGTTGATTTATCCTGTGATCGCATGGGGAAAGGCACCAGGAAAAGCTCTATAGGGAGAATGGAGTCTCCCATAGCGACCAGTGAAAATGTTTTTGGTAAAGTGCCTGTCGTTACCGCTGGCGACTGGAAACCTGTTTGGCCTGCAATGTTGCCCTGCAACCAGGTGGAGGCATTGGCCTGTGAGAGCACAAGCAAGGAGGGACAACGCCTTCAACTGAAGGTTCAGACACCTGTCACCTGGATTGGTAAGACTATTTCTGTTTCTTACCTGAAAGAGACTGATCATGTATTTAATGCCGGTGAAGTGGTGGCAAGTCCAGTGGGGAGATACACTTCTGAGAAGGACTTGTTGTGATGCAGTGTAAATGATGAGTTACTGCAATGCAATATGAGGATTGATAAGGACTTGTCTTCAGGCAGTCTGCGGTATAGCAGGAAGACAAGTTGTGAAAATGTGCTGTTGCAGCCAGAGATGTCAGAGGTGACCATTAAGAGATGTATGCCATTGCTCCTAGCAACCGTGGAAGTCATAATAGTGAGAATTGGATTTCTGACAATGCTGATGATGTTCTTGAGAAGTGTAGTACTGACAAGAACAATGTTTCAGATGCTGTTGAATCTCTTGGGCTATCTAGGTCTCATTGGGATGATGTAGTCCAACAGAGCAATACCTACTGGGATGATTTGGCCAAGAGACTAATAGCAATGCTGGAAGAAGCTTTTGCAGCTAAAAGAATAGTGGACGCTATGGCTGCTGTGCCAGGAGAGGTGTCTGCAGAACAGCCTATAGGCCAAGGTACACGGGTTGTTGCAGAGACTAATCCTCTCATGACTGAAGGTCCCAGCGAATATAAACGCACAGCAGAAGTTTTGTCCACAATGAAAAAAGGAGAAAATGTGTATTTTGTGACAGACATGCTTAATGAAATGTTAGTATCATGGAGTGTACAGTCAGTGTATATCCTGCCGTCCTCTCCTACGTTTGGAGAACTTGTACCACAGGGTACAGCTGGTTGGAGCTGGATTTTGCAGGCTGTACTGTGCAGAAATCGCAAATGCTTGAATCATTTAATGCAATGTTTGGTGTTAATGTGGAAAGTTGTCTCACAGTGTGCTGGATTTCTTCATACAAAGCTTGGGTATGAGAGGCACTCTGGAGCGCTGTTAGACAAGCCAGAGGTATGGGAAATACCAGCGGTAAAAGTTCACAATCTGTTTTCTGCTGAAGCTAACAAGTAAACTCACCCATCATCCTAAGGAAATTAACAAGCTATTTTGTTCATTCTACGCCACACTATACAACCTCCCCCCCATGCCCTCATAACATGCCGCCTGAGGATTTTCAATCTAAAATTGACAAATATCTTCCCACCACAGCACTTCAGACTATCACTACAGCTGTAGTGCAGGATCTTGAGCAACCATTTATCGAGGACGAACTTGGCAATATCTTCTCTCAAACCCAACGAAAACCCAGGCCCGGATGGCTACTCGACCCGTTTATATCTCATACTCATATCATAGTCTTACCTAAACCTGGGAAAGATCCTACACTGTGTGGTAGCTTTCGCCCCATTTCACTCCTCAACACTGACATTCGCTTATACTCTAAACTACTGGCCAATCGCTTTCTGCCATTGATACCCGAACTGATACATCTTGACCAAGTGGGGTTTACCCCCCAGGAGGGAGGCCAGTGATAATATCCTTAAAACCATTTCCTTGATGGAATATGCCCAAAAATGCCAAATCCCAGCTTGCTTGATCTAGGTCGATGCCGAAAAAGCTTCAGCAAGTGGGCCTTGGGCCTAACATGCTATGCAAGATCCTGGCTCTTTAAGGCAACCCCCATGGCAAGGATTCGTTCTAATGGCCTCCTATTTGACCTGATATGGATTTGTAATGGAACCCACCAGGGATGCCCCGTCGCCATTATTATACATACTCACTATGGAAAATCTTGCCATGGCCAATCGGCACAACTCTAATATCCAGGAACTTTCTATTGGCCAACATCATTATAAATGATCCCTATATGCAGACGACCTCTTATTATATGTTACTAAGCCTCACATATCTGTGCCAGCCATTGTTGAGGCATTCACAGAGTTTGGCTTGGTTAGTAACTTCAAAGTAAATTACGATAAAACGGAGGCCCTTAACATTTCCCTACCCAAACCTACTTTATCCCGGTTTCAATCTTCATTTGGATTTAAATGGCAGCAAAAGGCTATCTTGGAATCCAAATTCCTACCTCTTTGTCTACCCTGGCAGATCTGAATTATATGCCCCTAATAAGAAGAAGAATAAGAACAATGCGAACGTGCCTTGAATCTTCTGATAAACCTAACATCTCCTGGTTTGGCCGAATGAACGTCGTCAAAATGGACATTCTGCCTAAATTTGTATACATTTTTCAGGCGATTCCTACCCCCCCCCCCCCTGGTGGGGCCATCTTCCCCTCATTTGTCTCCATGCCACATAGGAGAAAGGATGCGATCGCCTCCGCCGTTGCCGACAGCTCCGGTAAGCGGCAGAGGGCACCGAAGCGTGGTGGGAGGGGACCCCCTATCCCGCCGCCTATAAAAGTGATCTTGTGGCGAATCCGCCGCAGAGACCACTATTATCAAAAAGCAGCTAGCTGCTGCCATAACAACGATATTCCTCTTCAAAATTAGGACGTATATCGGCGTGCATCGTTCCGGAAGTGATTAAATAAAATTGGGCTGCCGTGCCCTTAAAAATTGTCTGGACTGACCGGTGTCCCTGAAAATGCATACACCACTTAATATTAAAGCTTTACCTAAGAATAGAGGGGGTGTTGCTCTTTCTGACCTACTGTTGTACTTTCACGTTGTGTCGTTGATCAGAATAGTCGATTGGTACCGCGGTTCCTCTACTAAACTGTGGACATCATTAGAAAATGACCGAATATCTCCCGACCTCGCATCCCTTCCATGGACGTACCCGATACACAGACCCCCACCCCTTACTTACCTAATGCCCCTTGTGACTTCCGTTACGTTGCGAATTTGGGACAGTTACCTTACCAAAGGTTTACTGTCCTCGAGACCCAGCCCCTTGACCCCACTATTTTGTAGTAACTCTTTCACTCGGTCTTGTACTAAATCTAAATTTCTTATATGGCAAAAATCAGATGCTCCTCTATTGAGCCATAAGCGCCGTGGAAATTGATTCCTCTACCTAACATACTCTCTTCCTGCCATAACCCTCCTGTGGCCTGGCTTGAACATACTCAATTAACACACTTTTTAGACAAAATACCAAACATGGACAACTTGAATAGACCACATTCAGCCTTTGAGTCATTGTTATGCCAGTCGGACAGACCAGAGCACTCGCTATCCCAGATATATCAGATACTGATTCAGATTTCTTATCCAAATTCACAGCCATTCCTTTCAAAATGGGAAAGGCAGATGAATGCATCTCCAGATGATATGGAATGGGGCAAAACACTGGCGCTTTCTTTTAAATTATGTATCTCATCGCATGCCCAAGAACGGAATTATTGTATTTTCTCTAAGTGGTATCGCTGCCCCACTAGTCTACATAAATTTGATCCTAATGTATCGCAGATATGCTGGAGATGCTTGCAGGCCCCGGGCACCATGACACACATTTGGGGTACGTGCACAGGTGTTACTCCCTTTTAGGATAAGATTCTCCATCTCTACGACAAACTAGGACAGCTGCCCGTTCTGTTATTGCTAGATCTTGGCATCAACCGGTGGTCCCCTCTCTAGCTGATTGGGCCTGTGAAGTAGACAGGATCGAAAATATAAAACTAATGGTAGCGTGGGATGCTGATAAAAGTGAGTCCCACACTATTATGTGGACTGGTTACACTTCTGGTTCCCCTCGGATTTTGATTCTTTTGTATCGGATACAGCTAATGCTGTTTCCCATGGGCCCTCTCATGAGTAGCTTTATATACCCTCTCCCCACTTTCCTTCTCTCTCCCCTCACCCCCCTCTTTTTTTTTCTCTTCTCCTTTTCTACACTTTTTTTCTTACCTTTATAAGATTATGGTGATTTTACAGATAGTGCCACCACATTTTCAGGCCATATATGTTGAGCCTAGTTTTTTTCTCTTTTATACACCGTTGTTTCTAGTGGACTCCTGATTACTTGATATAACATTACTTTGCTTATTTCTCCATGCCTTAATGACATACAGTATAATTGATTCTGCTTATGTGATATATGTTTTATTGTTCTTATGATATTAATGTATACTTGTACACTCATTGGAATTGTGTTATTCTTTGCCTGTGTTTATTCATTATTGTTTAACAATGTTTGAAACTTAATAAAAACAAATTCAACATAAAATCAGGGTGTACTGTGCATGCTCAGATTTAGATTTACTAAAAACATTATGCACAAATTTACTCAACAATTTAGAATATGCCTAACTTTTACTTTTGTGGAAAGTTAGCCACATAAAACTTACAATCTGAATGTACATTTTACTAAAGCTGGTAGCAGATGGATCAAAGTTCAGCTGGTTCAACAGGGACCTGCCAAATTTCGATCCATGTGTGGCCGCCCCTGCTTAACAGAATCAAATTGATAGATTGATTCTGTTGAATGGGAACGTTGGAAGTTGCAATGTCCCGGCGGAGGGATTTCTCCATCCACCTCGCTTGTGTGGATGGAGAAATTTGTTCTTTTTTTTGTTTAGCCAACAGAAGAAATTACCCATCTATGGCCAGCTTAAGTTTAGGGTGAATGGCACAAAAGCCACTGTTTTAAATGTTTAGAGACTTTTTGGTGACTGGCTTTGTACCAATGAACTGTTGCAAAGTAAAAGTGGTAACAATTTTTAAAAGGGATTAAGGTCTTCACTCAACTGCAGACCTGTTGGTTTAACTGCTGTTGCTGGTAAGATATTTTAAGTGGGTAAGGGCCCACATAAAAGAGCATGTGTTGTAAAACAATACAAATGAAAGCCAGCACAGATTTATGAAATACAGATGTTGTCAAACAAAGTTAACATTAAGAACCTTAGATTTAGAAAATGAATTCAGTAAATAGATACAAAACTTGCTTAAGGACTGTCTTCAGAAAATTGTAAATAATAAATGATATACTCTGTATGATCTAGGGTTTGTTTTCAGTTGGTGTACCCCAAGTCTCAGTTCTGGTAACCAATACTTTTTGCCCTCCCAGATCTAAGTTGCCCCCTGACCACCCCCTCCACCCTGCATGCTATGCCTGGCTGCTAAGCTCCTTTCCCATTACAGCACTCTATACTGTTCCTCCTCCGCAAGGCTGAAATCACATTCCTTTACAACACAGTTAGTTAGCCATGATCTGCACAGAGTGCATCTGCCTACTGCAACTACACTGCCGTTCCGACCAGCGAATTGATTTAAAGTGGAAGGTACAAGTTAAGTGCGAAGATTATCAGCTTAGGTGAACCAAAGGGTTGTTGGGGAAGGGAAGAAGGTGGTAAAGGTGCAAATGAAGAAAGGAAATGTCTAGCACGGAGAAGAAGAGGAGGAGCAAGGGAGGGGGGTGGGAGTAATACTTTTAATTGATTTCTAAATAAAAAAAGAATTTGGGATTAAAAGTATAATTTCTGCTCTTGCAGCAATGTATTATACAGTCCTTGCAAGATATATTTAATTTACAAGCCAACAGTAACCCAGTGCACCGGATGACTGAACAATTAATTGGCAAACGTTTAATGTGCATAAATGTGATGACTTTGGGGGCTAAAAACATTCATACAATCTAGGGGCAGTACAACTGGGTAAAGCAATCATGAAAAAAGACCTGATAGATCACAGGGCAATACAGAATGTGGCAATAAAATGTTGAGACTGAACTCTAGGATCTTCATAAATGTATAAGAGTCTACAAATATATCTAAGCCAGCAGCTGTGGCTATGCTGCATATATGAGGTATAATGTTGAAAAGGGCAAAGCACTGCAATTATGACTGGGCTAAAAACAATTGATATCCCAGTATTAGTTCTTGTTGCATGTAATGATCTCTCACTTATGTAGCAAATTAAATGTACATGCTGGTATATGCTTAGTTCCATACAAACCTTCATTTTTCTCTTCAGACATGACGGTATGACAGAGACACAACAATCTGAAAAACTCTTGCACATGGGGCTCCTCCAGCTTTATAGACTCGATTAAGCTGTGATCATAAAACTGAAACTTGCTATCCGCAAGAGTATTGAATGAGAAGTCCACTGGTGGTGTTTTCTGGAAAATACAAGGACAAACATACACAACTAAATTAATAATTTAAACAGGAAAGCACATCTGTAATATTTACATAGAAAACTCACAAATGAGAAAATACTATACTAATCAGTATAAAAATACCATATAAAAAGTGCACCATCCATGTAGTGGGTAGGCTAAATTCTAACCCTCACTTCTGATTTTAATAAAAATGTATTGCATACACTTTAAATGAGAAGTATGGCAAAGCTTGTTTGGACATACTCATCATGTGTTTCCTTGCTTGTGCACTTCTGTGACCCAGAGTCAGCCAGCAGTGAGAAAAAAACCACCCACATTCCTGATCAGCAGCTGGCTAAGACCCTGTTCACATCTAGCGATTTGGGATTGCAGGCAGAATCGCTGCGATTCCAAATCGCACTGCAATGCTGGAAAAATGCAACACGTGTGTTCAAGTGCCATTAATTTTCAATGGCACCTAAAACGAAGTGCGGTTTTGCCCTGACTGTCGTGCGATAAATTGTGCTGAAATCGCAGGAATACTGCACCAAATAAAGCTTGTCACCTAAAAGGAGCAGGAGCTTCTTTTGGGTGACAAGCTTCACACGCGATGCGGTTTGCTGCAATTGCAGGGCATTTTTTGGTGTGACAATTGCAGCAAAACCACACTGCATTTGGGTGCGATTGAAACTAAAGGGGGGTGAGTTTTGTCAGCATTGCAGAGTGATTTGGAATTGTGGTGATTCCGCCTGCGATCCCAAATCCCTAGATGTGGATGGGGTGCCTCAGCCTCTCAGTGAGCTGCTGTGAGCCTAAGCTAGCCGTTCCTACCTGCTCTACGGTCTGACGCTCCAGTGAGCGCTGAAGGGACAAAGTACAGAGTGATGACTTACAGTCACCTCTATCTGCTTAGAGATATCAGCGATCACATGATCGCTCAGTTCTTGGGCTTAGAGGCAGAGGGGGAACAGCTTGCAGCATTGGACAGATGTTGCAGCATGTATTTAAGTATGTACGTTTGCTTTTTTTTTTTTTTCAATCCCACACTTCTCCTTTACTTTATACGATGACTCTGGTGCTAGCATCTTTAACTCTTGGAGTGATAAGCTACTTTTGTTCCTGGCCGCATTCTTCCTGGCTATACCTATTGCATTCTCCCTCATATTAAAAAAATAGCTGAGATTGGAAACTCATCAGTTATGGCTGAATTGACTCATCAATACATTTCCAGCAACTTAAGAGTGATAGCAGTGTGTCAGAATGTAAACTAGCTGTGCATGCACAGCTCAGTGTACATTCTACAGTGTATAGCGAACAGGCAGCTAAGTGTATTTTACTGTTGAAGAGTGTGCATTTTTTTTCTGTTATTAATTCTATATTCTTAAAAGGCAGAGTTGCTTTCTGGCATATAAGATGGGAATAATTCTTCAACTATATAACACCAATTCACAAGTGATGCCTGTTGTAAAATTTTTTTTTTTTTGGCTAGGAATTCACCTTAAATATTACTTTTGAGTGGGTAAATTAAATTATTAATACAAGAAGAGATATTACAAATAGTCAACATTCTTAAAGGATACCTTCAACTTTGGGAACATGTTACAGGGTCAATCTGTTTTTAGGGTGGAACATGAAACACTTTCCCAATGCTGCAGCCGCTGTCCACTACCCCCCCTCCCTGTGACAACAGTATGGGGATAAGTTCCCCATACTAGCTGTCACTTTTTGAAATCAGCACGACTGTGCGGGGCTCCACCCACACGGCTGCGTCATTCATACACACAGCTCTGTGTGTGAATGAACTGCAAACCCTGACATCCTTTGTGACTTGTAGTTCTCCATGTTCTCTTCCTTTCAGTGTATCTGCTTACCCATACGCGATGTATGGGCACATGGATACACTGACAGAGCTGCAGGAGACCGGCAAGGTGCCAGCAATCTGCTGATCGCTGGTGCAATGCTTTACAGGCTTAAAATAAATGCAAATTTTTTTTACCTGCAAAAAAAATGTTCATTTATTTTTTTAAATAAAACGTATCCTTTAAGGGTACATGTTACAGACACCAATATTGCAGAAAACTGCAGAATTTGTTACCTCTGTAATTTCCATTTTTCGACCCAGTTCATCCCGTACCTGACCTACAGAACAAATAAAATAAATACAATTATTTATTAAATAAAGAAGTCAATAGCTTTTTTCTTAAAAACATTCTGAATACAAATTCTAAACAGATCTTATATGCACCTTAACTTAGAGCAAGACATATACAACATTATACAGTAGTTTCTGTATATTGTAAACTATTATCCTGTAACGGCGGAAAACATAAATCTGTTTTCTGTTATTATTATCCCCTGCATTGGGAATTTTTTGTATTCCAGCTGTACTTTCTACGTATAACCATTAATAAAATGAATAGCAATTAACCATACACTGCACAGTGTATTATGTGCTGAAGCTTGTCGGCTGATTAAAGTCTTGCCTATGAAGACATCATTGGAGTGCTGCTTTTCTTTTGGATTATACTGTACACTGCACAGTGTTCAATTATAACAAATCATGTGCTTACATGACCTACACAATTACATTGTTTTTCCCAAAATGTAAAAATTACATACAAATTATTTCATAAAAATTTCTTCTAGATGTATGAGTAGGGCAGTGAAGGGAAGGTCTCCTTCATAATGGTAGTAGACCCAGAGGATGGAAAGTTGTCACTCTTTTGATGTACTGTCAAATTCCTGCTCATACATAGTGAGCAGTTTCAGTGCATGTGCCCACTGTGCTGTCTGGAAGGCCTGTGTATATTTTAGGAAATTAATGGACAGCGATAAAAATCCTTTGGCAGGTGAAACAGTTCCCATACATGTTTGACTGGAGTTCTGCTTTAATGATTTGGATCTCAATTTAAGTCTAAAAAATAAAGGTTCACAAAAGTCCCCCCTTTATATTTGCATGGGTACTTTCTTTTCTATCAATATATTCACAGACATGTTTTCTACTGCCTTCCACCAAAACCCTTGGTTCACACTTATGCATATTTTAGTGCATTTTGCATAAACGCACTACAGTCCATTTAACATGGTTTCCGATGGATCTTTTTTGGAAAAGGTCAGGGACTTTTTTCCCCGCAGCAGATTGCATTTTGCATGTAACAGATTTCAATGGATCCGTACCAAAAACGCAAATGTTGCATTTTTCTTGCTTTTTGCATTTTTTTTTTTTTGGCTAATGGGATGGTATGACAGTTCTGTTAATGTAGTGCGACTTTGCACTCTCTGGCACTCAAGTAGCATCAAAGTAGTGCAGGAACATTTGTGTGTCCAAAGTCTCATGTTAGGGTTAAGGTCTAGTGTAAGGGGCTAGAGTTATGGGTTAAGGGCTAGGGTTACTCTAACGCTAACAGTTAACGTTTGGACATCGCTGGATAGAGACGAGGCTCAGGGTACGTATTAGGGGGCGCTGGGGAACCTGCTACACACAAAAGTTTTTTTTATTTTAATGCATAGAATGCATTAAGATACAAAAAAAACTTCTGCCTTTACAACTCCTTTAACTTACACTCAGCTCTCCTCCTATGCCGTGTAGTGTGTGGAATCAGATCCCCACCACCTGCCTGCCTTAGTTCTGTGCGTTTTAGGAGACTGTAGAGAAAAGAAGGCGTAGATAAACAGGTATAAATTACATAGGAGGATCTGTTTCATCTTTGAGTATCACCTGAGGCTTGTCACTTCAGTGGTATATGTAAGGGTTTAGAGCCATGTTAAATAAATGCAATACACAAAAGAAAAAGCTATAAGTTATATTTTTACTTACCATATAATCTTCCATTGATTGAACATTTATTAAATGTCATTATATTCTGAGTAAGAGTCCCTGTTTTGTCAGAGAATATATACTCTATCTGCCCCAATTCTTCATTTAAAGTAGTGGTCCGGGCTTCGGCTGGAGTCCCTCTTTTAGAGTAATACATTTTACGGTCCCAGTTGATAAAGTAACTGTGTCCCAGGCGAATAACTTCAACACTTTGAAAAAGAAAACGAAAAATCAAACAATATACATGAATACAAATATTTAAAAAGTTTAAAAAAATACCTAAAAATCAGAACAATAAAATATTTGTTCACTTGCATTAGACTAAAATTCGGATTCATAATGAAGGTGTGATGCATAGATAACTGGTATAAAAAGAAGCATGCCTTCAGTATAAAAAGAATTTGGTAAAGCGTGATGGAGTGTTAATTACAGAAGGAAAATAAAAAAATGGACAATTCTTGGTAAAAATATATATAATACAAATTATTTTAGAATCTATCAAAATAGGTGTAATATTAAAAATAACTAGTGGAAACTAATACTACTAACTACACATTCTGAAATCTTTTTTTTCCCCCGCATGGTATTTCATGATGCAGATCTTGTCAACTCCCCTTTTTCCATACACTTTTCCTCTTTTCCTTACTTTTCACAAAATGTTTCCCTCTTTTTATACACTATTTATCACAACTTTAGGAACATAACAGAAGGAGGAAAATGCCTTAAAGCGGAGGTTCACACAAAAATTGAACCTCAGCTTTTCAGAACCCTCCCCCCTCCAGTGTACTGGAGGGGGGGGGGGGGGGGGGGGGAGTCTTATAAGCGGAGCTTACAGTTTTGGGTGGAATTCCGCTTTAAGTTGAGGGAAATCATGCCTTCGTATCAAAGTGAAACAAAGTCTGGGAGTGGCACAGAAATGGCTTTTATGTTTAATGTGATTCTAAAGGCTTAAGGTACTTTACCTTAATGCATTGCATGCATTATGGTAAAAAAAAAAAACTTCTGAGTGCAGCCCCCCCCCCCCCAGTTCCCCCTTATACTTACCTGAGCCCCATCTGGATCCAGCGATTTGCATGAAAGCAACAGCTCTCCGGAGTCTCTCGCTCCTCATTGGCTCCTGCTGCTGTCAATCACATCCAGTGAGCCAAGGAGGAGAGAGTGGAGGCGGAGCCAAGCTCCATGCGTGAATGGACAATGTCCATTCACAGGAGCGTGATTGGGGGCACTCTGCAGGGGGAGGGCCCCCCCCCCCCAAAAAAGGATTTTTTTTAAACTTGCCTTTACAAACAATGCATCAAGGTAAAAAAAACTTACGTGTGCAGAAGCCCCACCCAGCCCCCCTAATACTTAGCTGAGCCCCCTCTTGATCCAGTGATGTCCACGAGAGTCTTGTCTATCTGGGGACTCACACTCCTGATTGTCTTTTGGCAGCAGCGAGAGCCACTGTCATTGAGGGTGCCATTGTCAATCAAAGCCTGTGAGTCAATCAGGAGACAGAGGGGATGGGGCTGTACCACGGCTCCGTGTGTGAATGGACAGACAGAGCTGCAGCTAAGGGAGTGCACCTGCTTTGGTGCCCCCTAGTGTGTGCTTGTGGGTAAAGTCATCTGCAGAACTGAAAGTTGCCAGAGAAGTATGCTCTGATATCAGCTCCCTGTAATATTCTGCAATCAGACAGACATGAACAACATGGTAAGCCAATCCGGCTCTTCTGCAGTTGTTGTCTAGCTAACACTTGGAACTTCTTGAGGAGTAGAGAGCAGAATGATAGTTTGATTTACTCAGGGTGCTTGTATGTGCAATCACAGCTGAAAGATTAAACAGCTACTACAGTTCAGCTGGGTGGCTGAGTTTTCCTAGGGGTCCACATATTGTATATATGTGTTGAAGTACTTTATTCCTCTATATCAGATAAAAGGGGAAACATAAAATCCCACGAGCACCAAGCTGCCTAATGAAAAACACCAGTTCTTATATGATCAACGTGGCCCTTTACAGTAAATGGATTTTTGGCTACAAACAGAGAAACTTAAAGTGGTTCTAAAGGCTTCAGTTTTTTTTTTTTTTTTTTACCTTAATGCATTATCTGCATTAAGGTAAAAACCTTCTGTGCCACAGGATACCCCCTCAGCCCCTCCATACTTACCTGAGTCCAATCTTGATCCATCTCTGTGCCTTTGAGAAGTGGCTCCCACAGGTCTTTCCCTTCTCACAGGGCAGACTGATTGCAGCTAGAGACATTGGTTCCTGCTGCTGTCAATCAAATCCTGTGACGATAGAGCTGGGGGCGGGGTTAAGCCATGCTGTCTGTATCTTCAGAAACAGGCAGCTCAGCTCAGGATTGAGCCTACAAAAGTGCCCCCATAAGAAGTGGATTCCCATAGGTGCACTCGCCGAAGAGGTGGAGCCAAGAGTGCTGGCGGGGGACCCCAGAAAAGGAGGATTGGGGCTGCTCTGTGAAAAACCACTGCGCAAATCAAGTATTACATGTGCTTTTAATTTTCTTGTTCAATATTTTTATTGAATATAAGGAACCGGATACAGCATTGTATAATTTCATTCTGTGTATGCTGCCTTATAGTCAGAAAACAATAAACGATGCACAAAAGGTTCATAAACAAAAATAATACTGATATATCATACAAGTTGAAGCGAAGTGCTAAAGCACATACATATACGATATATGCGGACAACCCTGACTCGTGGGGACAATTGCGCTTAAGAGCTCCATGGTACCAGAAATGGAAAGCAGCCTATCAGGCTTACACACTTGAAGTGATTGGTCAGTAAGGTAAAAGAGCAGAAGAAAAGTAGAAGGGGAGAAGGAAAACCAAAGTATCCAGTGGTTATGACAGCAAACCAGCTGTTAGCTAGGAGTACCAGTGAGTACCCATACGGGTCTTAATCAAGGTTCCAGTAATAACCGGCCAAAGTCCCACAGTAAATATTTGTCCACCCATGGCTGCCAGATTTTCAAATGTTTAGGGATTCGGTCAAGTAACATGGCCTTAATTTTGTTGTGGATCATAAATTACATTATGCTATGTTTTGTCTGTGTCAGATTGTGTGTTTTCCATGCCTTGGCAATAAGTCAGGTAAGCGTTTATTCAGTAGGGCTGTAGTAGGGTCAGTTGTTAAGGTTACTACAGCAAGCATAGATAGCATATGAAACCCCTCAGCCCAGAAGGCCAGAAGGCCACCACAACAGGTCAAGACCACCAGACATGCAAGTGGGTTCCCGCATTTGCGCAACCCCAAAAGCATTGTATTATATAAATTGGGGGAATTTTGGCAATTCTTGCCGGTACCAAGTACCATCTAGTGAGCACTTTGTAGTTTGCCTCTAAGGCTAGTATGTTTACCATGGAAGACTTGATGAACTGCCATATGGTGGCCCAATCCTTCGAGTCCAGCCGGATGCCGAGGACTGAGGCCCAGCGGTCAGCATACATAGGTAATACAGAACTAGATGTTGAGGTTAGATATGTGTATCGTTTAGAAATTAGACGGGGGATCATGTTTTTTTTTTTATTTAAAAAAAAATAAAGTTTACTTTAATAAATAAATTAATGTGCAAAATGTTTTTGAAATCTTGAATATACTACACAGCAAAAACAAAAAGTAAGGTGAATTCTGCAATATTTCAGAAAAACAACCTCAAATGAGCACTTCCAAACTAAACATGACTCATATTCAAGAACATGAGGCATTTACAGAGCCCTTGTATTACAGGCATTCCAAATTCCAAATCTAAGTTTCTGAAATGGTGTGCAGAAACCAGAAGCTCCTGCTTATACAATAGTTTGACATTTGTGGTCTGTGACTTGTGTCCAAAAAAACAAAACAAAAAGAATGATAAAACACAAGATTTTATTTTTGAAACGGAACAAAGTCTATTCTGACAACTTTGAGAGGCAGGAAGAGGACAGAATCTTTGAAGAGTAACTCTATTGTTGAGAAAAAAAAAAACATTCACCCCTGGGTGATCTATGTACATTGCAGGAATCATTTTACCAAACTGTTGCAGATTCCTACCTTTTGTTATTCTGAAGAAATAGCTGTTTGTCTGTGTCCGTGTGCCGAGTGAATCTGTATGGGAGCGATTTTATAACTACCAATCAGCTGCTGCACTTGCAGGGTTCTAATGTGGAACGTGGCCAGGTCTGCATCCCTTTAGACATGATTTCCCTTTGGGAGTACCTCACCAAAAATTACATTTGATGGGATGCACAAAATCTGACTTGTATCTTTGTGCTGCCTTCTGGGAAAATCAGTACACCAATCACACAAGCAGGAAATTTCATTTCTGGGGGGCATTGTGTGCTGTGTAAAGAACGCCTCAAGGGTGCCATACTGCATTGCATTTGACAGAAAATGACAGAGCTGCAGATTGAAAAGGAAATTTTTTGATAACATTCAATTACAATAGGACTTGAGTCAGAATTGTATATGCTATATGGCGGCGGACAGATCGGACACTTTTTTGGGACCATTAAAATTCATACAGCGATCAGTGCTATAAAAATACACTGATTACTGTGTAAATGTCACTGGTAGGGAAGGGGTTAACACTAGGGGCGATCAAGGGGTTAAATGCGTTCCCTCGTGTGTGTGTTTCTAACTGTGGGGGGATGGGACTGACTAGAGGAGGAGACATATCGCTGTTCCTACTTAGTAGGAACAGACGATCTGTCTCTCCTCTCCTGTCAGAACAGGGATTTGTGTGTTTTGGCTCTCGTGCCCACAATTGCGTGTGGCTGGCGGGCATCGGGTCCCCCACCGCAGCACGCATTAGCTCTTTAAAAAGCTGACGTACAGCTACAGCGATTTGCGGGAACGAGTCAACCTGCCACAGTATAATGACGGAAGCTGGTCGGCTAGTGGTTAAAGCCCAATAATAAAGATTAAAACATGATCCCTCGCAGTGGGGCTGAGCCTGCACTGCAAGGGTTAATAGTCTTGGGGCAGGCGGCGCTCCTTCACTGGCAGTGGAATGTCCCTCAGTGTCATTAAGTCCAGAGAAGGGTTACAGGCTCTACTCTGGTCTTGATGATGTCAGTACCCCAGATCACTAGAGTGTGAGGGTGCAGAAGCTGCAGGGACCAGAATAACTGCAGAGAGGAGAAGAGGATCGGGTAATTATTCACTTGACGACTGCCTCACGTATGAGTACGCTGGCAGAGTGGCTCTCCTGCGCCGGATCATGTACCTGGTATGTGATCCGGCTCTTTCAGGTAGGGGGTGCATGTACATGTCGCTGGCGTGCCGGCTGTGCTGCGATTAGACACAGCACAAGCCAATCAGCGGGTGCCAGCCAATGGATGTCCGCCAGCACCTAATTGGTGAGGAGGAACAGAGCTCTGCCTAATTAAACAAGGCAGATCTCTGTCCTGTCAGCAGGGATGTGCTGGATTTTGTTTCCCTGCAATTCAGCACGTCCCTTAGTAAAAGCACCACATAGTAAACACATAAACACTGGTTAGGCACACATTTAACCCTTTTATCTCCCTAGATGTTTAACCCCTTCCCAACCAGTGTAATTAGTACACTGGCTTGTGTGTGCACACTCGGGTGTGAAGTGGTGTATACACACACAGTATCATTGAATTTGGCGTCACATATATTCATTTATGGACTGTCTGCACTGAGCATATATTGATAGACTGCTTTGCACTGTGCACTTTTCCTCTATATATATATATATATATATATATATATATATATATATATATATAAAAAGAAAGAATATGTAAGGTTCAAATATTGTAGATAATTTGATTCATGAAAACACTGATAAACAGACCTCATAGTATGAAGGCCAATTTTATTTTCGGCTGCATCATTTCTTTCACTACAGGGAATTTGTAGGATTAGAGTCAGGTGTATGATTAACCTTTTATACCAAGGTGCTAATGATCATCAATTTTGTGTGTAGGCTGAAACACAGTGTGTTGATTTACTAAAACTTGGGAGTGCAAAATCGGGTGCAGCCATGCATGGTAGCCAATCTGCTTATAACTTCAGCCTGTTCATTTATGCTTTAACAAAAAAAACCTGGAAGCTGATTTTTTTTGCAGAGCTGCACGAGATTTTGCACTCTCCGGTTTTAGTAAATCAACCCCAGTCATACAGAAACAGATGTGAAGGATGAGGGACAGTCAAACTTTGCTACTAAGGTAAGGTTGTAGAAAACAGTTTCAAGTCACAGTCTGAACGCAGCAACAAGACAAAAGATAGTTATACTGCATCAGCAAGGTCTCCCCCAGCAAAAGATCTCAAAGCAGACTGGGGTTTCTAGATGTGCCGTTTAAGTTTATTTGAAGAAGCACAAAGAAACAGGCAACGTTGAGGACCATAGATGTACTGGTTGACCAAGAAAACAATGCAGCAGATGAAAGACGCAGTCCCATCGACATCATACAGCACTGCCATCAGCACAGAACTTGTGGGACCCAGGTACACCCATATATACTCTGGAGAAGTCTGACCAGAAGTGGTCTTAATGGAAGAATTGCAGCTAAAAAAAGCCATTCCTCTGATTTGGAAACAAGGCTAAGTGATTCAGCTATGCACAAAAACATATGAATTGGGGTAAAATTTTGAAATATTTGGCTGTAGGCAGTTTGTTTGTTGCTGAAAGGATTGGAGAGCGGTACAATAATAAGTGTCTGCAGGCAACAGTGAAGCATGGTGGAGGTTTCTTGCAGGTTTGGTGCTGCATTTGTGAAAAAGGAGTTGAATATTTGGTCAGGATCAATGGTGTCCTCAATACTGAGAGATACAGGCAGATACTTATCCATCATGCCATACCATCAGGGAGCCGTGTGACTGGCAGCAGGACAAAAACCCCAAACATGCAGCCAATGTCATTAAGAACCATCTTCAGTGTAAAAAAGAACATAGAGTCCTAGAAGTGATGATTTGGCCCCCACAGAGCCCTGATCTAAACATCATCAAGTCTGTCTGTGATTACATGAAAAGACAGGAGGATTTGTGCCAGCTTACATCCACATTAGATCTGTAGTTAGTTCTCCAAGATGCTTGGAACAACATGCCAAGTTCCTTCAAAAACTAGTGCAAGTGTTCCTAGAGGAATTTTTTGCTATTTTGATGGCAAAGATAGGCCACGTAAAATATTGGTTTGATTTGGATTTCTCTTTTGTTCATTTACTTTCCATTTTGTTAATTAATAAAAATAATCTATTAATGTTTCTATTTCTGAAGGCATTCTTAATTTACAGCATTTGTGCACACCTGCCTAAAACTTTTGCACAGTAGTATGTAATGTATTAGCAGAATTTTTATGAATTTGCAGGTTATAAAGTGTCTTTCCACTTTTGTAGTCAAGTTTGAGATAACCCAACTACATGCTTGATATGCATTTCCATTCATGCAGCATAACTAAACATAATTCAAAAAAATATGTATTGCTTTACTAGGTGTGTGTTTGGAGCAGGTCTTGAACAGAATGCAAGCTACTCTTTGTCCCCACTGACAGAGGGAGTTTTTCCCCATTAACATAGAATGCAGAGGTCCGGCTTTTAGGTCTTTAGCTCTTTGTTAGGACAGACAGTGTCCAACTCTAGTTTACAACGGATAATATGATCTGCCAGCACAGTACAGAAGGGGTTAATTATGGTAAACATTTACTTCCCAGCCCCCTCTGCATAAAAGTAATTTTTTGAGTTTTCAGAAAAAAGCAAGGAATATGTAAACAGCAATTATTTTTTTTTTTTTTAATTAAACTACTGTATGTGAATGAGAATTTTGGCTGCAATGGTGATATACTGTATACTTTAACCACTTCTGGACCAAGCCTATTTCTAATACTTGTAGTCTACAAGTTAAAATCATTATTTTTTGCAAGAAAATTACTTACTTATTAATTATATATATGTGTGTGTATATATATATATTTTTTAGCAAAGACTCTGGAGAATAAAATGGCCGTTGCAATATTTTATGTCACATGGTATTTGTGCAGCGGTCTTTCAAGCAAATTTTTTGGGGAAAAAATACACTTCACCGAATTAAAAAAAAACGAAACAGTAAAGTTAGCCCAATTTATTTGTATATTGTGAAATATGAAGTTACGCTAAGTAAATAGATACCCAACATGTTACGGTTTAAAATTGCGCACACTCGTGGAATGGCTACAAACTACGGTACTTAAAAATCTCCATAGGCAACACTTTAAAAAAAAAAATACGGTTACCAGTTTAGAGTTACAGAGGAGATCTTTTGCTAGAATTATTGCTCTCGCTCTGGCGATGGTGGCGATACCTCACATGCGTGATTTGAACACGTTTACATTTGCGGGCACGACTTACATATGTGTTTTCTTTGGTGCGGGGATGGGGGCGCTAAAAAATGTCCCACTGTATCTTTAAAAAAAGAAATGTAAACATCCCTTGTGACAGTAATAGACGGTGACAGGTAAATGTTCCAAATTGCTCCTTTGCAGTTAAAAGTATTCAAAATGACAAAATCTGCGTTTTGGAATACTAGGGATTTTTTATAATCGGCAGCCGAGTAAATCGGGTTACTACATCGGAGACCCGATCAAAGCCAGTTCCAGGGTTTGTTCAGGACTCGCCAGCCAGCGGACGTGCCGACTGGTCCATCAGGTCTCCCAGAGGGACGGGAGATCCGGGCGGAGCGTCTGGACGTCCCCTCACGCTCCTTGTGATAACTGCCAAGTGGCTGCTGAGCTGCATTGGTTGTTATCATCAGAAAGCCGACCGCCAGCTCTAAAAACGGTACCGGGGTGAAGCCTGGGTACAACCACTTCCACAAAACGACGTACAGTTACGCGAGTAGTTAAATATATTTAATTACATTTTTTTCAAAGAAATATGTATTTGTAATTGTATAAATATATATAACTGGCTATGAATAAAAAAAGAACACACTTACAGCAAACTGGATCACACTTTGAGAGTGAATTCACACCAGGTGCGGTTAGACTGCATTGGGCAGCTATTCCGGCACAGTCCCCTTGTAAGACGAGGCAAAATGCCCTGTGTTCTAACTGTCCAGTTCACACCACCGCTTTGTGGTGGTGTGTGCGGAGAAAAAGCACAGAAAGTTGTCCTTTTTTCCTGCACCGTGCAAGGCAATCCATCGTCTCACACCACACGGTGGCCAATAAAACTTAATGAAATGTCACTGCGAGACATTTCAAAAAAGTTTTAAAAAAAGTGTGATGCGCCCAATCAGCACACTGGCGCTGCTGTCATCCCCCCGCACACCAGCCATTGTGTTCTAATGCAACAGCTGGTATGAATGTACCCTCAGGGTTTTGCCTTTATCTGGATCAAATGTGGATATAGGATTCTGAGGATGAAAGGTGGTTGTATTTTAATAACTTATAATTTTGTTCTTTAAATGAACTTGAAAAACATGCCTTTTTTCAACCTATGTAACAATGTCATCTGGCTATTGTTTCAGGTATGTGGATGACACCCGAATAAAAATCATAAAATAGGAATACAATTCTTTTTCTGTATTTGCATAATTTTAAAAAGACAAACCATGGGGAAATATGCATGTATTGCTAAGGTATACTGCATTTCTCCCCATTCACTTTAGGGAAGGTGTGGAATGACATCAAGGTTAACAGCTCCGAGTATAGACTACTACAATTGGATATAAAAGCATTTATACCACACCACATAAATTCTTACAGGGGTGGCCTGCTGGACAGGGGAGCACTCAAAGGGCTAGCGGTAAAAAGGAGCACATTTATCACTTTTTTTTTTTTTGAACATTCTGAAATTCCTTGTCTCAATAAAAGGTCCATCTCACACCCTGATTTGCATAACAGAAATCAAAACTTATTTCAGAATTTTTCAAAATAGAATTCTTGCCTGTCAGCATTACGCAAGTCTGCCAAATGTTAATTGTGTTTTGAAGATACTGCTTGTGTAACATAATCCAGCCAATTAGCTGCAAAATCTGACTAAAACATAGCTGGATAAAGATAATTAAAGGCAAAAATAAGAGAACGATAGTGACTTGTCTTGGGAAAGTGCGTGGAGGCTCCACTTTTTGAAGAACGAGATATTACAAAAGTTGTATAAGACAACTAACAAATTAAAAATAATAGCTCAAGAAGATTCTACATTGAAGACATTGCAATAAAGCACTCATAAATTTAGATTGACATTGTATTGTTTGCCATGAAAACATTTGACTTGGCATAGTAAAAATATATTTTAATCACAAAAGAGGTCTGTGTTTTAAGATGGTACAAATGATGTGCATTCTAAGAAATGAGGCTCTTGCTGGGGAAACTAATAGGATGATTGCAAAAAAATATGCACTTCTAGCTCTTATTCTTAATGTCCAAAACATGTTAACTCATTTAGCCGCAGCACCATAATTCCAAACCACTTTAATGGGGTTACATAATATATTAGTGGCATGTTCAGGGGTCCTCAGAGATCAGTAGCTATAGCAGTAGAGAGACATTCACCGACCAGCTAGATAAGTACACAAGCAGGTCATCCTAGTGGATGACACAGGCTCAACTGAGGTGCGGAGTCCAAACACTAACATCTCCACCATCAGGAGCTCATCAGAGCTACTGATGGTCGAGATGGGTTTTGCTGCATGTTAGTATCAGCTAACAGTCTTCAGGATATCCCCACCAGGAGGGGAGCAATCTGGGGTCCAGTAGCAGATATAGCAGGTATGGATCAAGCAGAAGCGTAGTCAGTAAACAAGCCAAAGGTTGGTAAAAAGTGGTTGCAGGTTGGGATCAAGTTGAAGTGTAGTCAAGGAACAAGCCAACGGTCAGTAATGAATAGTTGCAGGTTGGGATCTAGCAGAAGAGTAGTCGTGGAACAAGCCAAGGTTGGTAACAATTAGTAGAGAAGATAGGGACAGCTGCAGGTATACAAAAGAGCAAGATATCAGCTATAAAGATCCTAATAATCTGACAAACTGGAGTTTCATGGGAGAAGCAAAGAGGAACAAGACACAAGGCAACATTTTCCAAGAACTAGGCAGGGAGCTGTTCAGCACTTCTGGTGGCACAGCAATAAGATCTACTGCTAAATGCAGCAGATGTTGCGGGTTCAGATCCCGGTCCTGACAGTACTCCCCTACTTCTAAGACGTCCCCTGGACATATTAGAGCCAGGTTTGAGAGGAAATCTCTGGTGAAATTCTCTTGTTAATCTGGAGGTATGAATGTCTCCTCAGGCCATAAAATGTATAGTCTGTGCTCCCCAGTGGATGTAGAAATTATGGGTAGAAAACCAAGGAATGCCTAGGATGACAGGGAATTTTGGCACCATAATCAACTGCAGTCTCACGGTGGTCAGCTTCACATCGGAGTACCAGAAGAGCAGTTTCATGGGTAACAGGTCCTGTTTGCAGGCTGGGATCAGGCAGAAGCACAGTCGAGGAACAAGTTAAGGTGTGTAACAAATGGTTGCAGGTTGGAATCGAGCAGAAGCATAGCCGAGGAACAAGCCAATGTTGGTAAGAAGAAGTGGTAAAAACACAGACGGCTGCAAAGGAGCAAGGTATCAGCCAGAGAGAACACAATAATCTGGCAAACAGAAGTGCAAAGGCATGGATTACATAGAAAGCTCATGGGAGAAGCAAAGAGTTCCAGGTTCAAGAGAAACAAGACACAAACAAGGTTGTCTAAGGTATTAGGAAGGAAGCTGTCCAGCATTCCTGGTGGTACAGCGAGAACAGCTACTGCTGGATGCAGCAGAGGTCATGGGTTCAGATCTTGATCCTGACAATTAGACTGAAAATGTTATGTATGTTGGTTAGACTAAAGTGCTAAGTCAATTCAAAAGCACCTTGGACATTATCAAATAAAACAGGTTCCCAGTTCTTTTAAAGAAAGGAAATGATCAATGAACTGTCATGTAGAACCATGCTTTTAACAAATGCATTTAGGAAGTATAAAAATGATTTTTACCCAAAAATACATACGTCATATATCATAATATTTGTATACAGATAAGCATCGAAAGGAGCAGATCCATCCTAGAATATTACTCTACAGAAAGTCTTATGCCGCGAAACAGTCTGATGGGAGCTTTTCATCAGATTTTCCAACCGTGTGTATGCCCAATGGTCTTTTTCTGTCTGCATTTCCGACGGACTTTGGATTGAGAGCCTGTTCTTAATTTTTCAGACGGAAAACCTTTCTATCGGATTTTTCGATCGTGTGTGTGCAATTCCGACACGCAAAATTCAGACAAAAACAATTCAACGCATGCTCAGAAGCATTAAACTTCCCTTTTATAGTGCTGAACGTGTTGTATGTCGTGGTGTTATTGACCGTTGGAATTTGGTGTGACCGTGTCTAGGCAAGACAGTTTGAGCGAAATTCCGTCGGAATTCCGACGGGAAAACCATCAGAGCTTTTTCCAACGAAAATTCCGACCGTGTGTACACGGTATAAGAGTGGTGCCTGTCCAGAAAAAAAATGGATATGTAGTTTTATTATAAAATTATATAAACTTGCAACTGTACAAGGGTTGGACTAAAAGAAGGGTTATAGAGAAGGGTTAGAGCTCCTGCCAGATAGATAGAATTTCTCTCACTTCCTTCCTGTCGGGGTGGAGCAACAGTCTGGTATGGAAGTAGGAAACTGGATGCACAGATACTCACAGAGCCGCAGCAAACAGTTGGTCTTTACATTAGTGAGGTGTGCAGCGGCGCTACATGCGATTCTCCTAGCTTTGTTCGATTCTTTCTTGTGACGCACAAATTATTGTGGTGAATGTGAGTATATATGTAACCTTTTTTCTAAATAAACCTTGTTTGTATATACTACACCATGTGAGATTCTTCTCTTTTTGGTGGAACGCTTCTTCCATTTGGATGCCCAGAGGGGATGGGGCAGGAGAGTAGAGATAAATGAGTCCAGTGGAGCAGAGGACTGAGCCTGGAGAGCAGAGATTTAAATCTGTGTGCCTTACTTGAGAAAGTTAGGCCTCATGTACACTGCTGCTGGTAAACAGGCGTTTAGGAGCAGTTGTGTTTTTTTCAGCTGTCCCTGAACTCTCCTCTGTGTTATCTTATCAGTACATGTACACAGGGTCGTTTATAGGCAGTTGAGTAAAAAATGCGTTCAGGATGGATATTCAGAGGCATTTGAAACGCCAAATGCCTGTAACAGCTTGTAACGTTTTTGTTATTTGGCTATTTGAAAAACAAAAACGTTTCTAAACGCGGCAAAATGGACGCTTTAAACGCTGGTTACTATCTGTCAAGTTAAATCGTTCAGGAGAGGTTGTAAAAACGTCCTGTGTACATGAAGCCTTAGGCCTTTAGATCTGGTGAGTGTGGTGCATTATTTAGGTGATCAGATGCATAAAGGGTTCTTTGGTTGCAACGAAACAGTACGCAGTGAAATTCTTTTTTACTTATATATAGAGAATATTTGGACACTAGTTTATACACTATGGTGTGATGGAATCGATACATATATTAATTTGGACACTGTTTATAAGCGACTGTTGGACATTGAAATATGGACAGTTTGTTTACACAGTTAACAAAGTAATAGCTTGAAGAAATTATTGTATCTGAATAAGTAACAAATATTTTTTACTTTATTTATTTGATATGGTTTGAATTGTCATTTTTCACATGGTGAAAGTAGATTTTTTTTTTGAGCGCTGGGCTTTTTTGGAATTTTAGATTCCCCAAAAAATATTTTTTATATGTCACACAGATAAGCAGCTCCCACATAATCAGGATGGGATGTGAGCACTGCCAAAAAGATCCTCCAATTTTGTAGCTATAATAATTGGAAGACTGTGACTTTGGAACCTGAATTAAATTCAAACATAAATGTGTCTTAGAAATGCAAAGGAAAAAAAATAGTCAGAGTGGATGGATGAGTGAACCATGGGATTTTTGGCCAGAGTTCACCTTTAACTTTTTCACAGCCTACTAGCAGCTTATTTGAAGAGGCAATTAACATACTATTTGGATCTGTGTTCAACATATACAGACTGGAGTTGAATGGTACTTTAAAAGCTTCAACAAAGCTCTGTAAATGCTTTATCAAAGCTTGTTGTTCACACTGCTCTTATACAAACTGAAACCTGTATGAAACCGGCCATACAGTGTGATTCAGCAGAAAAGTTTTTAGTGTCACTTACTGGATAGGAAACCAGGATTTCAGAGAAGGCAGGAGGAATAGATCTAATAAAATATAAATGGATTCCTAAAAAAAATTAAAAAAAGTTTTATTTCCTTTGTATTTAAAGGAATCTGTGGGGACTGAGAATTGGAATCAGCCACACTAATTTGTTTTTAATTCTACCTTCACTACATACTAAGCACTGACCTAAATAAGCATCTAAATAAACTTTACTAACTGTATGTTTGTTTGTTTCTGGTCACTGACTCACTCAAAGCAACCTACCCTGTTTCCCCGAAAATAAGACAGTGTCTTATATTAATTTTTGCCCCCAAAGATGCGCTAGGTCTTATTTTGAGGAGATGTCTTATTTTTCCATGAAGAAGAATACGGTACACATTTATTGATTCCCTCCATTCTGATCCTCTTGTGTCATTTTGATTCCCCACCCCCTCAAATCCACCCTGTGTCATTTTAAGTGAGTCCCCCTCCCCCACCCCTGTGCCAGTGGACAGTGGATTATTTAGTCTCTCCCCCCCTTCCACCTTCACCAGACATCCCTCCCCCTTTACCAAACCCAACCCCTTTATCAGACAACCCCCCCACCTCAGTCCCCCCTGTGTGTCTGTAGCGGCTAGATTTCACACAATGTGCCCGACTTCTGCCCCGCGCGCCTCACTCACTGTCTAATTGTGAGTCAGCCAGACTCCATCAGGGCAGAGCCAGCAGCAGGCGGCAGCTTGTCCTTGGGGCGGCGCGGGCTCTCTGATGACGCGTGATGTCACTCGTCATCCAGAGAGCCAGCCGCAGCTCACTGATTTAAAGAGACCTCACACTGCCTGAACAGCTCCGGCTGCACTGCAGCCAATCATTGAGCTGCGCGGCGGCGCCCGCCACTACGGTCCAGAGGAGTCAGACGCCTTACGGTAGCTTCCTGGGGCCTTGTATTCCAGGGTGGCCTTGTTATCGGGGAGGCCTTATGTTCAGGGGGATGGCTTATATTACAGCGAGAAGATAACTGGAAGTAGGTCTTATTTTTGGGGGCTGTCTTACTTTCGGGGAAAGACGGTAGTTTCTATAGAAAAACTCTAAAAGGCAAGACATACCTGTAAAAGAAGAGACAACATACATAGCAAGTGCCACCGAATACTGATCCAATGGATCCAAAAGGAAAGTGATATTTGTGGGGGTGTTAATCAACTGTGTCCCCCAGTGCTGTCGCTGGTTCCTTCCTCTGATGTCCACCCATTAATGATTACAGTGGGTCAGAGGGTGCAACCAGTGAAAGCTGTGGGGACCCAGTGGGTTGACACTTTCCCTTAGGACATCAGCAGAAGATTTCTTGGGCAACAGTATTAAAGGTAAGTACTTTTCTGTAGATTGGTTTTAAAATCTATCCAAAGCAACAAAGTCACTTCTAGTAGTAAAGAAAGGAAAACGGCTCTGGTGTAAAGGTGTATCAACAATGACAGCTCTCTTATTTCTATTATGACATCATTCCCCATAATCACGTATACGTGAAATGCATTAAAAGAAATTCCATCTAAAAAAACTGATCACATTCAACGGACTTCAACATAAAATGTTTCACGATACTCTAGAGGGATGTATTTTTCATCTACTAAAAAGACAACGTTAGGGTTGTGGTGATTATCTATGCACATAATATATTTTTTTAATGACCCATTATGTTGAAATCTGCTTGCTTAACTTCTTTTAACTAAGAAATAATGTAAATAGGGTAGGCAAATTTTTCAAAAAGACGTTATGTACATACAAACATATTTACAAAACAGCTTTTAAGAGATCTATAGCACTACACTATATAAAAGGTATTTTGGGAAAATGTGCACATGATAATGAGGGCAACAAGAACTGAAAAGATATGGGTGAGCTGCAGGGTGACAAAGGGACAATACTACAGTGACTATTATATGAGGTACGCCAAGCCTGGGTGCTCAGGTGCAGGAGTGACAATGCTGCCCCCACTGCTTACCTGTCAACTGTTGAATGAAGCAAGAGGGAAACAAAATTGTGGACACAATTCAATGAAAATGAACATTATTAGGAAAGGAAAACAAAGTTAACTTTACTGTGGAGTGCTGATTTCACTACTGGTGAGGAAAGGTACAAATTTACAGCTGAGAGAACTAAAAGTTACAAAAAAATTTGACAATATGGCTTAAAATTAAAACAAATGCAGTCACAGTATGACATGACAATCTGAACTTTGAGTTCCCCTTTGTTAATTCCTGTTTTCTTCTGGACTTAATGATTTGATCATTTAAACCAGACACAGGCAACCTACACATGACCCACAACAATTGGCAACAGATGACTGTAGCTCATTGCAAAACTCAGATTTCTATAGAACCGAATTCTTGGCTCTGCATGTATAAGTGTAATCATTACACAAAATAAGCATTTCACAGGAATTTGCTCTTTGGCTTACCTTACATAAAGCGAAATGGGCACTACAGTATTCAGTATGATGATGTAAGACCAGAATGTGAGGAATCCTGAGAAAACAGCGCTATTAACCACCTCATCCCAATATAAGTAGACTCTGAAACGGCTGCCCACATGGTGCTCCCAAATAGAATTCCCAACAGCTAAAATAATCCCCATGCATACCAGGAAACCAAATATCTGCAATACAAATTGAAAAAAATGACCTGTAAAAATGATCTTAGTTATTCAACTGTCTCCACAACCCACTATCAGCAGAAAGAGGATATAAAATGTAGAAAGCATGTGTTTATTCGATATGATAATGCAATCAATAATGATAATGAGAAGTGCTATAAGCTAAAACAATCAAACATCACACTCAGTCTACCAAAGCAATTCAAAACTACTAATTTGTTTCTACTGGTCACAGCACCTTTGTATGCTGCCAATTCTCTAACTAAATAGATAGCTCCCAACCGTCCCTCATTTGGAAGAAGTGACCCTCTTTTGAGACCAAATCCCTCTGTCCTGTGTGCAGCCTCAGTTGTTTTTGTCTGATATGTACATCTGCATACAAAATGTACAATGTTACCACCAAAAGTGTTACACAGCACAAAACATTTTATCCAGCCTCTATATTACTGCATTTGTGATTTTAAACAGCCAATTTGGAGGTCAAAAAGGCACCTGTGTGCTTAAAATCCTGTACCTTATGATGCCAACTGGATAGGTACTACCTTGCTCGTAGAGACTATTAGTTGGTTTATTGGGTCTCTTAGTTGGGTCAACTTTGTGAGGTGAATATGCAATACAGTTCTCTTTGGGCCTCTTGCTATTGGTTCAGTACTCTATTGATCTGGCTATGGTGGATTTGTAATTCTTTGCAATAACAACTGTATATATTTTGGCTATTTTTGTCATTTTAAATAACGGAGATTTAAGGTCCTTATGCTATGCTGCCTGCTGGTGTTGTAGCATTGGAATGTTCGCTTTACTGTCATTGTCAGTCTGTTGCTTCTGTTTGTAAGTTTTATTTTTCTGCTAAAAAAAACAATAAAAAATAATTTTCCAAAAGAAAAAAAAAAAGACAACTTGTATGGCTTGGGCAATGATTTTCTGAATATTACAGTGCCTTGCAAAAGTATTCACCCCCCTTGGCATTTTTCGTGTTTTGTTGGCTCACAACCTGGAATTAACATGGATTGTTTGAGGATTTGCATCATTTAATTTACAGAACAACAACTTTGAAGATTTTTTTTTTTTTTTTTTTATATTGTGAAGCAAACAACAAATAGGACAAAATAACAGAAAAAGTTAATTTGCATAACTATTCACCCCCTAAAGTCAATATTTTGTAGAGCCACCTTTTGCAGCTATCACAGCTCCAAGTCGCTTTGCATAAGTCTCTATGAGCTTGCCACATCTTACCACTGGGATTTTTGCCCATTGCTCTTGCAAAACTGCTCCAGCTCCTTCAAGTTGGATGGTTTGCACTTATGAACAGCAATCTTTAAGTCTGACCACAGATTTTCTATTGGATTGAGGTCTGGGCTTTGACTGGGCCATTCCAACACATTTACATGTTCCCCTGCTCAAGTGTTGCTTTAGCAGTGTGTTTGGGGTCATTGTCCTGCTGGAAGGTGAACCTCCATCCTAGCCTCAAATCAAACACAGAGTGGTACAGGTTTTGCTCAAGAATATCCCTGTAATTAGCACCATCCATCTTTCCCTCAAATCTGACCAGTTTCCCAGTCCCGACTGCTGAAAAACATCACTGTGGGCATGGTGTTCTTTGGGTGATGTGTTGGGTTTGGAACTCTGCAGCTCCTCCAGGGTTACCTTAGGTCTCTGTGCTGCCTCTCTGATTAATGCCCTCCTTGCCCGGTCCGTGAGTTTTGGTGTGTGGCCGTCTCTTGGCAGGTTTGCTGTAGTGCCATGTTCTTTCCATTTGGTTATGATAGAGTTGATGGTGCTCCTAGGGATCAAAGATTTTTTTTATAACCTAACCCTGACTTGTACTTCTTAACAACATTGTCCCTTACTTGTTTGGAGAGTTCATTGGTCTTCATGGCAGAGTTTGGTTAGTGGTGCCACTTGCTTAGGTGTTGCAGCCAATGGGGCCTTTCAAAAAGGTGTGTATATGTAATGACAGATCATGTGACACTTAGATTGCACACAGGTGGAGATAATTTCACAAATTATGTGACTTCTGAAGGTAATTGGTTGCACCAGACCTTTTTATGGGCTTCATAACAAAGGGGGTGAATACATACGCACATGCCAATTATCATTTTTTTATTTCTGAAAAATTGTTTTATGTATATATTTTTCTAATTTTACTTCACCAACTTAGACTATTGTGTTCTGATCCATCACATATAATTCAGATTAAAAAAACATTGAACTAAAGGCTGTAATGTAACAAAATAGGTAAAAAGCCAAGGGGGGTGAATACTTTTGCAAGGCACTGTATATGTTTGTGGTTTGTGTAATCAGGGCCGTGGCAGGGACATGCCTTTTGTCTACACACTGTGAGCTAAAAAGTGAACCTCTTTATCATTTCAGATAGTTGGGAGGTATATAAATATACTATGTGGTTGATTTGCTAAAACTGTAGAGTGCAAAATCTAGCACAGCTGTGCATGGTAGCCAATCAGCTTTTTGACAAAAAAAAACCTGGAAGCTGATCTCTTCTATATTATTCAATTATTAATATGATGTGTGCCCAGCCTAGGCAGTCAGTAATAAACTGGGAATCAAATCTCTATTGCACAAAGTTCTTAGACAACGCCAGAAGATTGTGTTTAGCTAAACATCTTGTGTTGGTATTAAACAAAATCTCTTGGTGTCATCATTGTTCAATAAGGATAGTGTAAGGCCTTTTTTTCAACTGCTCCTGAACGCTCCTCTATGTTATCTTATCAGTACATGTATACAGGGTCGTTTATAGTCATTTCTAGGCAGCTGAGTTTAGAAGTTTTTTTTGGAACGCAAAAAAATGGGTTCAAACGTTGAGTTTAGAGACATTTTGAGCGCCAAGTGCTTCTAAATGCGGTAACTTGCGTTTAGCAGGAATTTTGTTTACAGGCGTTATAAAATTTTTGGTTATTAAAAATATATATATATATATATATTTTTTTTTAAATATATTTATATATATATTAAACACTTCTAAACGCAAACGCGGCAAAACGCTGCTAAACGCAGCATGTAAATGCTGCAAAAGGGACATTTTAAATGTGGGTTACTATCGGTCAAGTTAAATCGTTCAGGAGAGGTCGTGAAAACGTCCCGTGTACATGAAGCCTAACAGTGATGGTCTACGCTGGGCACAACATCCTCTTGACAGCTGTGCTTGTAGAGAAAGTGACACCAGTCATTTATGAGAACTTTCATTTACCATTGGGATGTTTTGTATATACTGTGCCTTGAAAAAGTATTCAAACCCTTTTGAAATGTTCCACATTTTGTGATGTTAAAACCAAAAACGTAAATGTATTTTATTGGGATTTTATGTGATAGACACAAAGTGGCACATAATTGTGAAGTGGAATTGAAATTAAAATAGTTTTCAACTTTTTTTACAAATAAATATCTGAAAAGTGTGGCGTGTATTCTCTTTACTCTGATACCCCTAACTAAAATCTAGAGGAACCAATTGCCTTCAGAAGCCACCTAATTAATAAATAGAGTTCACCTGTGTGTAATTTAATCTCAGTATAAATACAGCTATTCTGTGAAGCCCTCAGAGGTTTGTTAGAGAACCTAAGTGAGCAAACAGCATCATGAAATCCAAGACTAAAGTTGCGGAGAAGTTTAAAGCGGGGTTAGGTTTTAAAAAAATATCCCAAGCTTTAAACATCTCACAGAGCACTATTCAATCCGTCACCCGAAAATGGAAAGAGTATGGCACAACTGACAGGCCGTGCAAGGAGAGCATTATTCGGAGAAGCAGCCAAGAGGCCCATAGTAACTCTGGAAGAGCTGCAGCGATCCACAAGTCAGGTAGGAGAATCTGTCTGCAGGACAACTATTAGTCGTGCACTCCACAAATCTGGCCTTTATGGAAGAGTGACAAGAAGAAAGACATTTTTGAAAGAAAGCCATAAGAAGTCCCGTTTGCAGTTTGTGAGAAGCCATGTGGGGGACACAGCAAACATGTAGAAGAAGATGCACAGCAAAACTTCATGTGTGGCAGAAAACTAACACTGCACATCACCCTGAACACACCATCCTCACCGTGAAACGTGGTGGTGGCAGCATCATGTTGTGTGGATGCTTTTCTTCAGCAGGGACAGGGAAGCTGGTCAGAGTAGATGGGAAGATCGATGGAGTCAGATACAGGACAATCTTAAAAGAAAAGACTGCAAAAGACTTGAGACTGGGGCGCAGGTTCACCTTCCAGCAGGACAACGACCCTAAAAATACAGCCAGAGCTACAATGGAATAGTTTAAATCAGGGGTCTCCGAACTGCGGCCCTTTGCTACCCTTTATATGGCCCTTGGGGCATTATTTCTTCCAATGATATGAAGCACTATCCCTTCTACTGGCACCAACAATGAGGCACCCGCTTATACCAATGATGGGGCACTATTCCGCCCACCAATACCAATGATGGGACACTATTCCTCCTACTACTGACCACCAACCCGGAGGCCATGTTTATTCCGCCCACCAATACCAATGCTGGGCATGGGACATTTTCTACCACCCCCCCCCCCCCCCCCCACTGGCCACAATTTGGCCCCCCCTAAAGTCTGGAGGGTGTTAAACTGACCCTTTGTTTAGAAAGCTTGGAGACCCCTGGTTTAGATCAAAGCATATTCATGTGTTAGAATGGCCCATTCAAAGTCCAGACCTAAATCCAATTGAGAATCTGTGGCAGGACTTCAAAATTGCTGTTCACAGACGCTCTCCAACCAATCTGACAGAGCTTGAGCTATTTTGCAAAGAAGAATGGGCAAAAACTTCACTCTCTAGATGTGCAAAGCTGGTAGAGACATCCCCAAATAGACTTGCAGCTGTAATTGCAGCGAAAGGCGGTTCTACTAAGTATTGACTCAGGGGGGCTGAATACAAATGCACTTCACACTTTTCAGATATTTATTTGTAAAAATATTTGAAAACCATTTATCATCTTCCTTCCACTTCACAATTACGTGCCACTTTGTGTTGGTCTATCACATAAAATCTCAATAAAATACATTTACGTTTTTGGTTGTAACATCACAAAATGTGGAAAACTTCAAGGGGTATGAATACTTTTTCAAGGCACTGTAAGTGCATATCACAGCCTGTTGATTTGCTTCATTTGTGTGCCCTCAACAATTGTGCTTTTTAAGCCCAGCCCTGAGGCATCCCTAACATCCCCAAAACAATAGGTTTCAAAAAACATATACAGTATCTCACAAAAGTGCGTACACCCCTCTCACATTTTTGCTAATATCTTAGTATATCTTTTCATGTGACAACACTGAAGAAATGACTACAATGTAAAGTAGTGAGTGTACAGCTTGTATAACAGTATAAATTTGTTGGCCCCTCAAAATAACTTAACACACAGCCATTAATGTCTAAACCGTTGGCAACAAAAGTGAGTACACCCCTAAGTGAAAATGTCCAAATTGGGTCCAATTAGCCATTTTTCCTTCCCTGTGTCATGTGACTCGTTAGTGTTACAAGGTCTCAGGTGTGAATGGGGAGCAGGTGTGTTAAATTTGGTGTTATCGCTCTCACTCTCTCATACTGGTCACTGGAAGTTCAACATGACACCTCATGCCAAAGAAATCCCTGGGGATCTGAAAAAAAAAATTGTTGCTCTACGTAAAGCTGGCCTAGGCTATAAGAAAATTGCCAAGACACTGAAACTGAGCTGCAGCACGGTGGCCAAGACCATATAGGGGTTTAACAGGACAGGTTCCACTCAGAACAGGCCTCACCATGGTCGACCAAAGAAGTTGAGTGCACATGCTCAGCGTCATATCCAGAGGTTGTCTGGGAAATAGACGTATGAGTGCTGCCAGCATTGCTGCAGAGGTTAAAAGGAGGGAGGGGTGGCCAGCCTGTCAGTGCTCAGACCATACACTGCATCAAATTGGTCTGCATGGCTGTCGTCCCAGAAGAAAGCCTCTTCTAAAGTTGATGCGCAAGAAAGCCAGCAAACAGTTTGCTGAAGACAAGCAGACTAAGGACATGGATTACTGGTACCATGTCCTGTGGTTTTGATGAGACCAAGAGAAACTTATTTGGTTCAGATGGTGTCAAGTGTGTGGCGGCAACCAGGTGAGGAGTACAAAGTCAAGTGTGTCTTGCCTACAGTCAAGCATGGTGGTGGGAGTGTCATGGTCTGGGGCTGCATGAGTGCTGCTGGCACTGGGGAGCTACAGTTTATTGAGGGAACCATGAATGCCAAGATGTACAGTGACATACTAAAGCAGAGCATGATCCCCTCCCTTCAGAGATTGGGCTGCAGGGCAGTATTCCAACATGATAACAACCCCAAACAAACCTCCAAGATGACCACTGCCTTGCTAAAGAAGCTGAGGGTAAAGGTGATGAACTGGCTAAGCATGTCTCCAGACCTAACCCTATTGAGACTCTGTGGGGCATCCTCAAACGGAAGGTCGAGGAGCGCAAGGTCTCTAACATCCACCAGCTCCGTGATGTTGTCATGGAGGAGTGGCAGAGGACTCCAGTGGCAACCTGTGAAGCTCTGGTGAACTCCATGCCCAAGAGGGTTAAGGCAGTGCTGGAAAATAATGGTGGCCACACAAAATATTGACAGTTTGGATCCAATTTGGACATTTTCACTTAGGGGTGTACTCACTTTTGTTGCCAGCGATTTAGACATTAATGGCTGTGTGTCGAGTTATTTTGAGGGGACAGCATATTTACACTGTTATAAAAGCTGTATACTCACTACTTTACATTGTAGCAAAGTGTAATTTCTTCAGTGTTGTCACATGAAAAGATAGAATATAATATTTACAAAAATGTGAGGGTGTACTCACTTTTTGTGAGATACTGTATGATGTTCATCATCGGGTACAGTACTCAGGAAACCTTCAGGTTTGGACAACTGGACTGTCAATGTAGCACTTAAAACCACAACATATCTGCATGGGCAACCACAAATGGTAAAGAGCATAACTGGTTACATGAAATGTATCTGCCCTGTTCTACCCTGTTCCTAATTGATGATACTAACAAAAAGTAGCACAGCAGGCCAAATACAAAGGATTATATGATGCAAAGTTATCTGAACTTAAAAGAGATGGGAAAATCCAGAGAATTTTCCCACTGGAGATGGAAGTTCATACAGCGATCATATTCATTCCTACACAGGCATAAACGATTATACATACGTTCCAATGTATGCCAAGAGGTCACCTCCTTTATAAACATAATACTAAAGATATTTTAGGGATACATTCAAACATAAATATACCATCTTCCATTTCTTTTTCATAAGCAAAACTTACCCATAAAACTAGAGTATTCATTAGCCGATCAATGCTGGTTCTTTTAAATATAGTTTTACCACTGTTCTGCATTAATTTAGTATCTGGCCCTGCAAAAATATAAAACCAAGGCAATTTCATTGAAAGCCCACCTTATACCACCAGTTCCAAAATGTTCTGGATTACCAAAAAAGTTAATGAATAAAATACATATAACAATTCAGGAAACAAAATGTTTTACTATGTACAACTATAATCTGGAAACTATAACTGACACTAAAATCCCATTTATTCCGGCATAGTCTGCAATTTTCACATATTTTTATAATACTGAAAAATGGAAGTCAAAATATATAATTGTTGCCAATAAACCTACTCAGAGGTGTGCTCTTATAAGCACCACCCTACACCTTAATGCATGCTTTAAGTTTCTGAATCATATTAAGAAAATTGCTGGGTCTGCGAATGTTTGTCATTAGGTATCCTTGAACCAACACAAATTCAACACAACAGATATCAGCACATCTGAAGTGCATTACAATAAACATGCTGAAACTGAAACTTAGGAGTTTCTCACAGTAATGAAGGTTACTTAAAAGAATGTAACATTCTTAAAGTTTAAGAAAGATTCAAAGGTCCTCACAGATTAGATTTTTATATTGTCTAAATCACATCTACTCGATTTTAAAGCTGATTTTGACATCAATGAATAAAAATGTAAAGCCCTGAATGGAAGTTTAAAGACTAGGTTTACCTAAAATCAACAAAACAAAAATTGGCACAAGGGATATTACTTACTCTAAAGCCCCATACACACGGTAGGATTTTCGCATGGATTCTGTCCGATCGGACAATGTTGTTGAAAAATCCGACCGTGTGTATGCACCATCGGACAGTGTACGTCGGATTGTCCGACGGACAAAGTCCTATCTCCTGCTTGATAGATTTTCCGACAACACGGTCCGATCACACCAAATCCGATCGTGTGTACCGTTGTCCGACGGACAAAGTGCTACGCATGCTCAGATCACATTACAAGACCAAAGCTATTGGCTACTAGCCTCTACGTAGTCCCGTCGTAGGCAACAAACGTCACCACGTTCAGAATGATCGGATTTTCCGACAACTTTGTCCGACCGTGTGTACGCAAAACCAACATCGGACAAAGTACGACGGACATGATCCGACGGACCTGGTCCTCGGATAATCCGAGCGTGTGTATGGGGCTTTAGGCCCCTTTCACAATTTTACCGTGATTCTTACCGCGATTTTTGCCGCGATTTCAAGGAATGCCTGTGTAAGTGGCATCAAAATCAGACCAAAGTAGTACAGGGGCTACTTTGAAGTCGGAGCGACTTGAAGTCGTACTAATATGAATGGCTGTCATTGGAAATCATGGGGAACCACTTGTCATGCTACTTTGCAGTCCCAAATCGTGGGACAAGTCATATAAGTGTGAAAGGGGCCTTAGTGAGATATGTTCTTATTGCTACTGTGTCCTCCTTTCGCTGAAATCTTCCTCCTCTATGTGGCAGGGGTTAATAGAACTAAGGGGCTGTGACAAGCTCTCATCAAGAGTGCCCCGAATATGCCCGCTTTTTACACCCAGCTGCTCCATTCATATAAGGCTTTATCACAGCTTCCATGAATTAAAGTGGGTGTAAACCTTAGACATCAACTATGAACAAAGCATATCCCTCTATACTGTGTACTTGTCTCAGTCCAGAGCACCAAGTGTAATTTCTGTCTGCTGCTTCATTCCTGTGCCATCTGTATGAGTCACTTCTGACAAGTTTTCCTGACACCAAGAAAAAAAAAGGTGACAGGGAGGGAGCTCCAGCTGATTGGCAGCCTCAGCTCTGTTCCTGTGTGTTATGTGAATGGGAGTGTGTTCCTTCCCTCCAATCAGCTCTTAGAGCTCTCCTCACTGAGCTTTGTAGAGTGTAACTTCAGCTCTCCATCACCCTTGTTTTCTCTTAACTCAGCCAAGCTTTATAAATGCATCACTTTGAATGGATGTGGGAAGAGAACGCTGCAGATAAACAAGTACAACTTATGGGTATATGTAAGGGTTTACAACAACTTTAAATGATCTATGAATGGAGAATGGGTGGTGATTGAACTGACTGCCCCCTCCATTCATAGATCATGTTTCATTTTAGCTGTAATAGCAGCTTCTATGAATGAAGTAGCAGGCGGAAATGGCAGGCCATAGTCAGGTACTCTTGATGAGAGCCTGTCACATTCCCTTAGTTGTATTAACCCCTGCCCCACTGGAAGATTGTGGCAGCAGGGATGGCTGGGGGGCATAGGCAGGTAAAGGAAGATTTTGGCAAAAGGAGGACAGAGCTACACAAGGAACACATCTCAATGAATGTACAGCAAGTAATGTCCCTTGTGCTGATATTTTTTTTTTTTTCTTTAGGTAAACTTAGGCTTTGAATCCATTTAACAGCATTTGTCAATAAGAAATCCCCTGTATTCATTCAATTGGGAAGTGTAATGACTATCTTTCTAGCAAAATGATGCAGTACTAGTGAAATTAAAGGTAAATTCCAGGCAGATATAAAATATACAATTAATTCAGCTCTTTATTCATTAATACAACATTAAATATACAGTAGATATTTTTTAATGCAAGCAATGTAAGTGTACCAGAATTTTGTTTTTTTATATTACCTCTTGCAGTTCACTGTGGCGCAGAGATTAGACTGAGAGAGGAGCAGCACAATAAAGCAGTCAGTTGTGCTGCAGTACCAACAAGGGACATACTGATAGAGGGAGTGAGCACAGTGACATAGACCCTCAGTCTGCTGCTTCTCCTTTCACTGTCCAGTCTATGGGGTTAGGGGAGGGACAAGACTTGTAAGTGTTACTTAACTGTAGCAGAGTTACAGAATGCACAGACAAGTGGCAGAGCTGTTTAAATCTCAGAACTGGGTAGACAGAAATAAAAACCCACGGACAGTTAAGAAAGTGCCCTTATAATAATGTCAACTGTGTGTTTAGCTTTTTGCCTGGAGTTCAGCTTCAAATGTACTTGCAAATTAAAATACACGGTATATAAACATGTACAAACGCATCAAATACGTTTCCCTGTATTAAATATCCAAAAATGTAATGAACTCCAAGCAGATATAAGGAAAACATATTTAAAGCAGAACTAAAGGCAAAACATTTTTTTTTTAATTTTGGAAGGGTTATAACCCAGATTTTTTTGCCATCTGCGTTTCATTGTAGAGATTTATCTTCACTTCCTGTCCCTTAGCCAAACAGGAAGTGAGAGGAAATCCTTGTAAATCAGGGTAATTCCTTGGGGTAGAACTAGTGTACCCATTGGATTTCCCCACTATTACTTTTCTGGGGACAACCCAAAATTTGGGCAACTTCTCTTACTTTCACTTTCAATGATCATGGTAAATAGGACCAATAGAGAGGGTGAACTTCCTTAACCACTTAAGCCCTGGACCATTTTGCTGGCCAAAGACCAGAGCACTTTTTGCGATTCGGCACTTCGCTGCTTTAACTGACAATTGCACGGTCGTTCGACGTTGCTCCCAAACAAAATTGACGTCTTTTTTCCCACAAATAGAGCTTTCTTTTGGTGGTATTTGATCACCTCTGCGGTTTTTATTTTTTGCGCTATAAACAAAAAAAGAGCGACAATTTTGAAAAAAATGCATTATTTTTGCCTTTTTGCTATAATAAATATCCCCCAAAAATATATATATAAAAAATCGCAATAAGTGTTTATTGATTGGTTTGCAAAAAAGTTATAGCGTCTACAAAATAGGGGATAGTTTCATGGCATTTTTATAAAACATTTTTTTATTAGTAATGGCGGCGATCAGCGATTTTTATCGTGACTGCGACATTATGGAGGACACGTCGGACAATTTTGGCGCAATTTTGGGACCATTCACATTTATACAGGGATCAGTGAGATTAAAAATTGCTCTGATTACTGTGTAAATGTGACTGTCAGTGAAGGGGTTAACACTAGGTGGCGCTGTAGGGGTTAAGTGTGTCCTGGGGAGTGTTTCTAACTGTAGCGGGGATGGGCTAGCTGTGACACATCACTGATCATAGCTCCCGATCACAGGGAGCTATGATCAGTGACACTGTCACTAGGCAGAACGGGGAGATGCTTGTTTACATTAGCATCTCCCCATTCTTCCTCTCCGTGAGACGATCGCGGGACCCGCGACCCGACTCACGGAGCTCCCGGCTGGCGCGCGCAATAGCACAGCGGCAAATTCAAAGGGACGTACAGGTACACCCATTTGCACAGCCGTGCCATTCTGCCGATGTACATCGGCGTGCACCGGTCGGGAACCGGTTAACCGTGGCACAGAATGCAATAAAAACTGGTAGGTGTTCTAATCCCTCTCCTCACTATCCAAAACTAAAAAAAAGTTTTGCCTTTAGTTATACTTTAACCCATTTATGTGGTAACAAGAAAAATGAATAAAATGTATTTTTACATTAAACTTGTACAAGTACCTGATCATGTCTTGATATCAGTCAGGGAGGGAAAGTCAACACACTGCAACAATTAGGGCTCTACTGATTTGCACAGTGCTATTATATCGCCTTCTAAACATGCTTACAGAAAGGGAGAGCAGAGTGATGGCTTCATCAGAGTGCTTCTGCTCCTTTAGTGTTCATTCACAAGCTGGGGTAAACTGGTAACCAAACTGCATTGCTAAGCTGCAGAGGAGAAAACAAAGGTCACCAGCCTAGCCGTGCTGTTTTGCAAGGGTGCCTAGATAACATGAGTGCCTGAACAGATCTACACAGTTTTAGCAGGTAAGTCACATTTGTGTATTTCAACCATGTATTTAGCTATTTTCCTGGAGTTCAGCTTTTAGAAACCATTACTCTTTTTACAAGTTTGCCATTTCTTCCATGTTTGCCTTTGGGTAGAACTACTGTTAGGCGCTTGTATGCATCTACTTCTAAAATCATGTTGTTCTAGGAATGAACAGACTTAAAAAATTAGCATTACAGAGCAAAGAATAAACAAGGGTACAATAAATGTGATCATTTTTGCACTTCTATTACCATAGTATTTCCTCTAGCAAGCACGTCAACTGTAAAGAAAGTTACTTTTGGCCACTGTAAGTAAATAAGGAAAGGAAACGAACACAGGTAACAACAATCTTAACCTTGATTTTAGCACATAATCAGGGAGAGGTAGTAAAAATAGATGAATTGACGCACTGGCAGATTACCTGCAAAGATGACCATTCCAAAGCACCATTCAGTGTTTCTGAGTACACACCCTCTCAATAGCATCTTGCCATTATTTAATGAATACTTGCAGTCTTTCCAGATTAGTGTTCCATTAAACTTGTCGAGCTTGTTGTTTGGTGGTTCACACAAGACTTCCGCTAAAAATAGAAATGTTGTCATTATTTCAGTTTTCTGAAGAATTAAAAAAAAAATAATAATTCAGCATTTACCTGCTAAAACCAAAAATGTTATACCATGCCATTACCTCATACCCATTGGTGCATTATTATAACTGAGCCAGATGTGGGGATTATGTAACTCCAAAGTGCATGCACAGGAGTGACATCATCAGTGATCACACAACGGAGGAAAAAACGTAGGAGAAGATGTCTGTGATGTCTGAGCAGCTTCCAGTGTTCTGTAACTGTCAGCACTGGAAGAGGGAAAACCCACAAATAGGTCTGCCATAATATACAAGTATCTATATCTAGAGGCACACTATGGCAAGAGATGCTGACCTTTTGGCCACACTACATTTTCATGTAACATACTCTTTATGTTTATTCTACTACTGTCATTTTGACAAAAAATGAATCTGTCAGTGGAGAAACACTTTCTAATGAGGCCCATGTGCTGAGCTGTCTTCTGTGCTGGTAACTAGTTGAGCTAATTGGAAAATAGAAACTGAGAAAGCGTGGAGATCCTCGACTTTGGAAGTCAATGAGACTGTGAATAGAATGCATAATACTATGATACAAGCGAAAATGTTTGCTCTTGAAACGCACCAAATCCCTAAATTCGAAAAAATATGGCAACCTTGGATAGAACATTTTTTGCCATCAACATTTGATAACAGAGTACTATTACCATGGTAGTAAATTTGATTTAGTTTTGTATCAAATATGGTTGTTCAAGGATGTTGTGGTGGCTCCCAACCGAACCCTGCGGAATTCATTACCCTTTCTCTATACATCCCTCTCTTTCCTTCTACCCTTCTTATCTTTATTTATATCCATATTTACTTCTTGAATTTGGAAGCTCCCATGTATGCTACCTATGATCATATAGAATTTTTACAGTTATAATTGTAACTGCCTAAATTAAGATATTTCATTTAAATGCAGATCAACAATTGCTTATAACTTTATTACTTTTATTTAATTTGATTGATAACTGATTATATTGTACACTTGTATAATTTACCTTTGAATACATAATAAAATATTTTGACAAGGAAAATAGAAACTGAATTGATACATACTCCTTCCCTTTATAACATATAGGTAGCAATGAGACCAAAAAAAAATTATGTGGGCCTGTTTGCACATAACAAACAGGTTCCAGATTTTATTTTGCTAATAAAGAACACTATTTAAAGTGGTATTCCACCCTAAAGTGAAACTTCGGCTCATCGGAACCCTCCCCCCCCCCCCTCCGATGTCACATTTGGCATCTTTCAGGGGGGAGGGGGGTGCAGATACCTGTCTAAGACAGGTATTTACACCCACTTCCGGGCATAGACTCCAACGGGAGTCTACGCCACTTCCCATCCCGCCACGCGGTCTGCCGGGACACACACGGGTCCCAGCAGACAGCGCAGACGATTCTCATTGCGCTGCGCTACTCGCGCATGCGCAGTAGGGAACCGGGAAGTGAAGCCACAATGCTTCACTTCCTGATTCCCTCACCGAGAATGGCGCCGGCAGCAGCAGAGAGCCGAGCGATTGATCGGCCTCTGCTGCCGACATCGCTGGAACCTGTGACAGGTAAGTGTCCATTTATTTAAAGTCAGCAGCTGCAGTATTTGTAGCTGCTGGCTTTTAAAAAAAAATTTTCGGGTACAGTCCCTCTTTAAGTGAGGGATAAACTCCACATTTGTTGGATTTGCAGGAAGTAAAGACAAATGACAATGTCAGTGGCAGACGTTTTAGGTTTTTTGGCCAATCATCCAAACTTTACTGAATATTCTGTATGACTGTTTCAGAAACTGTACATTATAGATGCCTTAGTTTCCACATCTATCATTGATGGCAGCTATAAAGACTGAAGAAGTAAAAAGTTGGACAACTGGTTCTTGATACACAGTGGGGGTGATTTACTAAAACTGGTGCACACAGAATCTGGTGCAGCTGTGCAGAGTTAACCAATCAGCTTCTAGATTTTATCGTCACAGCTTAATTTAACAAGCTAAAGTTAAAGATAATTGGTTACTATGCACCAAATTTTGTGTGCACCAGTTTTAGAAAATCTCCCCCTGTGTGCCACAGGAATATGAAAGATCTATCTGCATGGCCATGTCCATTTGCTTTGCAAATTCTTTATTTCAAGTACACATCTAAACAGATAATTGTAACTTTTGACAAAGCATTCTTTCATTACATGGACAGTAAATTAATATTACATGAGCAGCCTGAAGCCCTTAACAATGGGCTACAAAGTTAACAATTCAGCAGAGGTCAACTGTCTTGCACACCCCATATTGTTATGAATATGAAATAAGGTTATATGGCTTAATGGATACCGATTTTAAATTGTCATGTCTATGTTTGGCATGGGGCAAAAGAAAAACGGGTGGAAAAAAGAGGGGCAGGAGGAGGAGGGAATGGGGAAAAAGGAAAATCATTTGGGAAAGGGAGAGAGTGGTGTAGAGGTAGAGTGCAGAAGGAGAAGCTACAGCAAAGCAGCAGAAAGAGAGAGAAATAAGGAAGGCTGAGCAGGTGGATCAGGATGTAGTATCTGTCCCACTGTCGTTGATATGGCTTGCCATGGCCTCCTTGTATTCTCAGTCTCAGTCTAGTACAGGCGACTAATCCAAAGACCGTAGTTAACAGCTAATTTCTGACAACACTCAACACTTTTCTTTCTTCAAACTCATTTGCTCCCAGACCCAAAAAAAGCACATCACAGAACACTGGCAGCGTACGGTAATTTAGAAAGAAGTCAAGTGATTCCCAAGGTTCCTATTGGAATCTTAAAAAAGTAACAATTAATTAAAGTAAATAGGTTGACTGGCGTTGACCAGGACACATATATTTAGTTTACTTTTCAAGTTTGAACCAAGGAAATGAAAGTGGGAAAGTTACTAGTCTATGAACAAACCATCGACTATATTTTGTACTGGGTTTTTAAAAATAAAAAGCTATGTCATTTTACTTAGTTCTGATTTAACATGTACCTGTACAAAAGTAAAACAACTTTCAATATCCTTCTGAATCAGCCTTACATTATAATCCTGTTTTTGCATATTTTATTTGACCTTTATTTTATTTACTTTATTTAAGCTTTGGACTGAATATTTTCCAAACTCAAACAAGCAATGATGATGCATTTGAAATGTTGCAGGAATGTGACAAGCTCTAAACGTTAAAGGGCTGGACTCTAAATTCAGAAAAACTGCCATGCGTGCGTTTCATTTTGTTTTAAACATGAGCACATCAAATACTTATTTCCTGGTAGGTTTAAGATTGTGCTGTGGAATCCTTAAAGAAACCCTGTACTTAAAGAGGAGGTCCGGTTAAAAAAAAATTTTTTTTTTAAAAGTCAGCAGCTACAAACACTGTAGCTGCTGACTTTTAACCACTTCAATACAGGGCTTTTAAACACCCTTCCTTACCAGAGCACTTTTTGCGATTCGGCACTGCGTCGCTTTAACTAACAATTGCGCGGTCGTGCGACGTTACACCCAAACAAAATTGACGTCCTTTTTTTCCCACAAATAGAGCTTTCTTTTGGTGGTATTTGATCGCCCCTGCGGTTTTTATGTTTTGCGCTATAAACAAAAGAAGAGCGACAATTTTGAAAAAAAACACAATATTTTTTACTTTTTGCTATAATAAATATCCCATTTTTAAAAAAAAAAAGTTTAGGCCGATACGTATTCTTCTACATATTTTTGGTAAAAAAAATCGCAATAAGCGTATATTGATCGGTTTGCGCAAAAGTTATAGCGTCTACAAAATAGGGGATAGATTTATTGAATTTTTTTTTTTTTTTTTACTAGTAATGGCGGCGATCTGCGATTTTTTTTTTTCGTGACTGCGACATTGCGGTGGACACTTCGGACACTTTTGACACATTTTTGGAACCATTCACGTTTACACAGCGATCGTTGCTATAAAATTGCAATGATTACTGTGTAAATGTGACTGGCAGAGAAGGGGTTAACACTAGAGGGCGCTGGAGGGGTTAATGTGTTCCCTGATAGGCGGCCGGGAATCCGAGGACGTCATATGACGCCCACCCAGGATGGTAGATCCACCTTGTGGGCGTCATATGACAATACGCGGGTATTGAAGTGGTTAATAAGCACATTTACCTGTCCAGGGTTCCCGCCAAAGGCCAATTCGTCCATTGGATCGGGTCCCGGCGCCGCCATTCGAAATAAGGGAAACAGGCAGTGGAGCCTTATGGCTTCACTGCTCGTTTCCTACTGCGCATGCGCGAGTCGTGCAACACTTTGTGAATGGCCGGCTGTGTTCTGGGACACACAGTTCACAGAACACACCATGTCACCTTCCCCAGAAGACAACGCGAAGAGGAGAAGACTAAAGATCACCGCAGTGTAGGGAGTGGCAGATTTTTTTTTTTTTTTTTTTTTAGGGTGGACCTCCACTTTAACTGAAGAAATCAACGCAAGTAACTAATTTTTTACACCATAATATTCCCACTCTTACCTTCTCTGTGGGGCACAATGGGGGGGGGGGGGGGGGGGGGGGGGTCGAGAGTTGAAAGAGTGGAAGAGAAGAAAAAAGAAAAAAAAAAAGCAGAAATCTTATGGTGCCCACTGCAGATGATATTCATTACTTTGATTACAAGTACAGAGCTTCTTTAACCACTTCAATACCCGCGTATTGTCATATGACGCCCACAAGGTGGATCTCCCATCCTGGGTGGGCGTCATATGACGTCCTCCCATTCCCGGCCGCCTGGGGGGCGCGCGAGGGGGGCCGACGGCATCGCTCGGGACCCGGTGCGAGTGCCCGGCGCCCGCGATGTCCGCCGGGCACCTGCGATTGCCCGTTAAAACAACGGGACCGTGGAGCTGTGTGTGTAAACACACAGCTCCACGTCCTGTCAGCGGAGAGGAGACCGATCATGTGATCCCAGTACGGAGGAACACCGATCAGTCTCCTCCCCTTGTGAGTCCCCTCCCCCCACAGTTAGAATCACTCCTATAGGGAACACATTAACCCCTGCAGCGCCCCCGAGTGTTAACCCCTTCCCTGCCAGTCACATTTACACAGTAATCAATGCAATTTTATAGCAACGATCGCTGTGTAAATGTGAATGGTCCCAAAAATGTGTCAAAAGTGTCCGCCGCAATGTCGCAGTCACGAAAAAAAAAATCGCAGATCGCCGCCATTACTAGTAAAAAAAAAAAAAAATTCAATAAATCTATCCCCTATTTTGAAGATGCTATAACTTTTGCGCAAACCAATCAATATACGCTTATTGCGATTTTTTTTACCAAAAATATGTAGAAGAATACGTATCGGCCTAAACGAGTAAAAAAATAGTTTTTTTTTTTTTTTTTAATTGGATATTTATTATAGCAAAAAGTAAAAAATATTGTGTTTTTTTTTCAAAATTGTCGCTCTTCTTTTGTTTATAGCGCAAAAAATAAAAACCGCAGAGGTGATCAAATACCACCAAAAGAAAGCTCTATTTGTGGGAAAAAAAGGACGTCAATTTTGTTTGGGTGTAACGTCGCACGACCGCGCAATTGTTAGTTAAAGCGACGCAGTGCCGAATCGCAAAAAGTGCTCTGGTAAGGAAGGGTGTAAAATGGCCCGGTGCTGAAGCGGTTAAGGTTGAAATTATACATAAAAGGTGAATGCAAACAGGAAGTTATAAAAACGTGTAAAAAGTACAAATGTACTTATCTGAAAAAAATGTGTAATCCAATGAGGAATGTGCAAGTTTAATTTATGCACTTTCTATATTTGCATGGTGTTGCTCAATTAGTTGGTAATAAGTATGACTAGCAATAGCCAGTCAATATTGATGGAAAGAAAGGCAGTAGATTCAATATACCAATGACCTAACAATTAATGGCTTCCTAGACATAAAGGGTAACTCCACTGTCGTGGAAACAAAAATTTCCAAATTAAAAAATATAATATAGCATATATATTTGTGACACAAGCCATATCATAATTTAATGTTATTAAAAATTACCTTTCCTTTTTAATCTGCAGCACTGTACTTTTATGTCAAATTCAATGCAATACAGTAACCTGGATGTGTTCTTTACACAGATGGTATACAAAACTTCCCCCAAATGTAATTTCCTGCTTGTGTGATTGGTTCACTGATATTCCCAGAACTCTGTACTAACATACAAGTCAGATTTTAATCTGCAACAAAATTGTAATTTTTGGTGACATGCTCCTAAAGCGTTAATCACTTCTAAAGAGATAAAGACCTTGCAGATAGACAAAAAAGGGAATTGTGGAGGTAAAATGGTTGATCCCCGAGACGACGTTTTTTGATGACGAAACACACGTAGGGAGGTGGATGTACTGACGTCATCGCGCATCTCAGTGGCAGGCGTTTGCTTGCTGGCCGGCCATTCGTTTTATACATGTCTGTTTTTATCATCTTAAATGTAAGTGTGCTACTTTTTTCATATTAAATCCACTGTGGTTCACTTTACACTATGGTGTGCTTCTTTTTATTTTCTGGGGAATATCCTCTCTAACTGCTGGTGACTTTCATTCGTATTCCAAGCCATTGATGCATAGTTCAGGCATCTTTTTCATGTATTTCAGCTTCCTTGAGGAAAAGGCCCTGGCTGGGTATTAGCAGCAGGCTCCCCTATAGCTTGCCTCTGGTAAGCGCATATATTGTTCGTGTGGTGGTGGTGCACTGTCGTTACCAGGTGGTTTTATCAGCAATTCTATCAGTATTTTTCACCAACCGTCACAGTTTTATTTCATCATTGATTACTGGACAATTTTTCATTATAAGTTTTCTTGCTTTATGCCCCGTACACACGGTCGGAAATTCCGACCACAAAATCCGTCAGATTTTTTCCGACGGATTTTGTCCGACACTGGTGTTGCGTACACACGGTCGGACAAAGTTGTCGGAAAATCCGATCATTCTGAACATGGTGACGATCGTTGCGTACAACGGAACTACGTAGAGGCTAGTAGCCAATAGCTTTGGTCTTGTAATTTGATCTGAGCATGCGTGGCAGTTTGTCCGTCGGAATTCGCTACACACGATCGGAAAAAGTCCGATCGGACTTTGTTGTCGGAAAATTTGAGAGCAGGATTTTCCGACAACATGGTCCGACAGGACATTTTCCGTCGGAAATTCCCACCGTGTGTACGGGGCATAAGACTTTCTTTCACAGATTTTTTGATTTTCAATATTTTTATTTTTTTTAGCGCTGCCCAGTTATTGTTTATTAGTAGAAATGAACAATCTCCACAAATGCAGTAAATGTTAAAACCTTTTTTTTGGTAAGCAAAGAATGGGGCCGGGCGAAGGACAAATAAAGCTGCCGTGCACAGGGGAAATCTGGTCATTTGAAATTGATTAGTCATACCCATTAACTTTTCACTGCATTTCAGGTAAGTTCCCAGTACTAAATTTAAAACAATGCAGAAAGGTGTCAGTTTACATCTGTCTTGCTGGTGATATTTAAAGCAAATTGCTTACAAATTCCAACCAGTGAGATGCCTTGTTAGCCTACAAAGATCCTAAAATGTAATTGCTTGCAAACACACATGGTGACATTCATACATGGTTTCATAATAAAGTGAGTATACCATGAGCAGCTTTAAAGCTTAACTCTAAGAAGCTATAAAAAAGACAAATTCATTCAGCTTTGTATTCATTGACATTTAAATAAATGTATATTTTCTTTTTAAATATAAGCAGTTTAAATATCATTCTCTTGTGTCCCTGTACAGAAGGGTAAAAATGCAAGAGGAAGAAGCAGTACAAAGAGCAAATCAGTGACAAGGAGCATGCTGATAAGAGAAAAGAGCAAAGTGATAGTGGGGCGAGCTCATTACTGCACTGCTTCTCCTTTCACTGTCCAGTGACAAGTGGCAGTAGGTCCAAGGGGATCTGGTCTCAGAGGGGGAAAAACTGACTATAGCAGCAAAAGCTGTTCTATTTCTATTCATTCTATGTTCTATTCATTTTAATCTGGTTATTTTTAGCTTGATGTCTGCTTAAATCCAGGAAAGGATTGCCTATTAAGAAACAAAGTAAAATAGTGAGGCTGAATTGATGGGCTGTGACCCTTATTTTGCTTCAAAGCTCCTTCTTTAAAATTTACCCCCCCTCCCACATTCCGTCAGCCGCTGCTGCCAGAGGACACAGGGCAGCAGTGCCGAGACTGACAGGCTCTGTGAAGGGACACAGAAAGAGCCGAAGCTGCAGGGGATTTCCACCCCTCCTTCTCCTCCTTGAGCCAAGCAGAACTCATTCACCCGGAAATGCCACTCCTATTGGCTACATTCAGGGCCAATGGCCGCGAAACTAACAACAGGAGGATTATGGGACATGTAGTTCCGGATACCAGCAGGCCCAGGATGATTCCCTGAGAGTGCACTGCAGCCCCCCAACATGCCGAGCAGGAGGGGGAAGAGGAGAAGGGGAGAGAAAACCGTGAGAGGAGAAGAGGGACCATGAGGCTTTCGGGTGGAGGGAGCCAAAGAGAAATTGCCAGTGATTCTACTATATATCCCCAAGGTAGGAACTTACCTCCAGTTTGGGGGATGAGGGGGGGAGGGCGGGTATGCCGGCTTCCATAGAGGTACAGGACCTTCTTACTGGCTGCCCCCACTCTGTCCTCCCCTCCACCTGGCTGCATCCACCCTGTCCTTCCCTCCACCTGAATGCCTTCACCCTGTCCTCCCCTCCACCTGGCTGCTCCCACCCTGTCCTCCCCACCACCTGGCTGCTCCCACCCTGTCATCCCCTCCACCTGTCTGCTCCCACCTTGTCCTGCCCTCCACCTGGCTGCTCCCACCCTGTCAATCTGCATCTGGTGGCAGGCGACAATGGCAAGTGGCACGCTCACGGCTTCCACTGATTCTGCATTATGGGGAGTTTAACTATTTCATTATACATTACAATGTAATAATAGAAATAATGCGCTTCAATCATCCTGACACCATAACAACCATGGTGCCGTGATGATTGAAGCGCCAAGACCAGCCATCGCCCCTACAAATTGCCCACAAAAATGTTGACAGTGCCCCTCCCGAGATTAGACTCTGAATTCGTCCCTGCTGTGCGTGTTATACGCCAATAAATAAGGTATATTTACCTGTAGTAAAGCCCAAAAACAATAGTGTGCATTTTGCTTTCTTTATCTTACCTAAAACACACTGACGCAAACTGACATGGATACTATTTATAAAAAATAAATAAAAATACTGACCCTGACCTTGACCCAAGCACTGACCTAGATCAAACCAAACCTTGATATACTGTAGGTATTTTTTTTGTATTTCATTATTTTATTATTTAATTTTTTTTTCCCTCACACACTATTTTTTTTACTTTGCAAGGAGACAAAGATACGATGTATGAGGGCGGGCTTCACTGTGACTGATCACTGTGATAGCTAATCTGAGGCTATCACAACAGTCAAGTGACCCAGAATCTCGAGTCCTGGGTCCCGATCGTTAGTACGAGACCCCGGTGCCTGTGCTGGGAGCGCACCGTACGGCACGTTCCCAGCACAAAGGGACCTACGCAAATATGCTGCCCCACGGAAAAAAGCCTAGCCTAGTGGGGCCACATATTTTTGTTATGTCAGCATTAAGGGGTTAAAATTTAAGGTATTCACATTATCATTCCTTCACATATCCCAAAAAATCATTCCTTTATGCTAGAAACAGCTAGCATTTAGTGCAAATATATTATAATATTACAGAGCCATTAATTCCCAAATGCATACAGCTGTTCCAGACTTTTTGGCCATCAACAGCGTAGTATATGGGAACCATGGCTTTTATGGCATGGGGCGTGACACCTTACAGCCATATAATGGGGGAAACAACAATAAAAGCAGTTGGGAAAGATTACAACTTTGGTTAGGTATTTGTGTCGGTCTGTTAACAGGTTAACTCTCATCTGAATTATTATTGGCTGGGTTTTATATAACCATAAACGCTTTGGCGAGAAGGGACTAAAGGAATCAAAAAGCCCTCAACTCTATTCAGTGCATAGCACAGTAAAGCCTTCTTAAAACAGAAGGTATTCACATGTCTCATTCCATTACATGTCCCAAAAAATAAGAGGATCGTTCCTCATTTTAGGACAGTAGGTAGAGCGATTTATTCCAAACTGCATACAACTGTTTCAGGCTTTTTGGCCACCAACAGTGCTGTTTTTGGAAATCATGGTATTTATAAAGTACGGCTTTAAAACGGGGAGTAATTCAGATATTTTTGGGAAATGTGACAGACCCCTCAAACAGAAAAAATCCTTCCTAATCTTTATTTTACTCTACTTACAAAACCTTTTCTCACACACCATAACTTGAGTGGAGGTCTCTATACCTCTTAGGAATCCTCACAGTTGCTATCGATATCTAAAACTATATACCTCTTAGGAATCCTCACAGTTGCTATCGATATCTAAAACTATATACAATATGATCCCACACTACAGAGATACAACACCCATTAACCTACCAAGACAGGGGCGGCCAGTCCATTAAGGATGCACGGGGCACCGCCCCCTCTCTCCAGCCACCCCCTTATAGGAGAATGAATAGAATTATGCATAGCATGAATCTATCCATGGCCGACGCCGCCCCTATTCAGGCTTTCGGGCCCTTTTTGGACGCTGGGCGCTTGAATTACAGCGGCGGTAGTGTATTTTTGAAGCACCTGAATAGAGCCATAGGCTCTAATAGGCTTCAAAAAAGCTGGACTCAGAGCGCAAAGCATTGCGCTCATAGTCCACCGAGGTGTGTTAGAAAAGCAAATGAAAATTCGCTTTTCTAACACTGAACCGCCTCTCCGCCAATCAGGAAGCATGGGTCTGCTACCCGTCACCTGATTGGCTGAAAGGACAGGCGCTGCTATTGGATGCCTATCAGGTTGTGAGGCAACAAAACAAAAAATGCCAAGGGGGTGAAAACTTTTGCAAGGCACTGTACATTTAATGGGTACAGTTTCTGCAATTGATGGCACCGTGGCTGCATTTAATGGGCCCAGTTTCTGCAATTGATGGCACAGTGGTTACATTTGATGTTTTTTTTTCAGTATTTTTCAGTTTGTTTGCGCCCCCCCAAAAATTTTGAGCACCAGTCACCACTGACAGGGGCTCTACTCTTGATCCTTTTCAGCTCAAAACTATTGAAACATATTGCATTCAATGTGTCTGTTACTCTACCAGACTTCATTGACTTTCTTTCATTCTGTTAGTGACAAAATTGTACTTGCAATGTATTTTCTACACTTTTTTCAATGAAGTGTTTTGAAACAGAAAAGGCCTATTTATTCTTTCTTTATTGCACTAAAACAAACTCTAAGAATAACATATTCTATCAAACCTTTTATCTCTTAAAATATATATTACGGGTTCATAGCAAATATTGTAAATATTACACATTTATAATAAGCCTAAGAGTTAATACTGAAATAGTTCTTGGGTTACAAATTATAAAATGGTTTGCAAATGTTAATATATTCCAATGATAATGCATTATACAACATCTGCAAAAGGTAAACCACAGCAGATTTCAGTGTAATCACTGCTAATGTCATGGTTAAAATCCAAAAACAATAAACTCTACCCTCATTACAAACCATTCCACTTCCAACGTTATCGCTCCTGTTCATCTGAACTTGCAACAATTTGGCTCTCAACTAAATAAAACTCCAAGCTAATCAAATTCAAATTAGAGCAACATTAGGCCTTGAATACATGCCCATCAAAATGAACAACTCCTGTGCTGATAAAAGAGGTGGGAGACATATGTGGAATTCCACAGTATTAGTTGAAAAAAAGATTTGCTGTGTAACCATTTTTTTTATCATTTGACCAATCTGATATACTACTGATAGCTTGACATACCGCTTTCATAAAATAAATCATTATGTGAATGTTCAAAATATACATTTAAACAGGCCCTAAAGACATAAAGAGAATACAGAAAAATTGAGAAAATCCATTAAAGCAGAACTACAGGCAAAACTTTTTTTCACAGTAAAGGAGGGTTATAACCCCAGTAAAAAAAAATTGCCATCTGTGTCCTATTGTGGAAATTTACTATCACTTTCAGTCCCAAAGACAAAACAGGAAGTGAGAGGAAATCTCATAAAATTAGGGAAATTCGTTGGCGGACCCCCCCCCCCCCCCCCCAGGTCACCAGAACTGGTATCCCAGTTGGAAGATTTCCACTTTATAAGTGTTCCGGGGACAACCCAAAATGTGGGTTTTTCTTTTACTTTCACTTATGATGATAATAGTAAACATGACTAATACAGAGGGGGAATCTTACTAACAGAGGCAGAGGTAGCAATAAAAACCTGACAGGTGTTCTAATCGATCTCCACTCTGTCCCAAAATTAAAGAGGAGGTCCAGCCTGGGTGAATAAAATTAAAAGTCAGCAGCTACAAATGCTGTAGTTGCTGACTATTAATATTAGGGCACCTACCTGTCCAAGTAGCCCGCGATGTCGGCACCCCAGCTGATCTTCAAATAAACTCCTGGGTGCTGCCGCCGCCATTCCTGGTAAGGGTACCAGGCAGCGAAGACTTTCGGCTTCACTTCTTGCTCCCTAATGCACATGCGCAAAGCGCGCTGTGCATTCTAATTGGCCCAGCGGCAAGGGAAGGAGGAGAGGGGCGAACTGGCGGAAGATCCGGCTGTGGCCCGTCTCTGGAAGTGGGGAGGGGGACCTGTCAAAATCAGGTCCCCGTTCCCCCCCTCCCCCCTGAAAGGTGCTAAATGTGGCACCGGAGGGGGGGGGGGCATATAAGCGAGAGTTCCCCTCTTGGGTGGAACTCCGCTTTCAAAAAAAAAACATTTGCCTTTGGTTATACTTTACCAGTCTAGAACAAAACCTCTCCTAATACATCATTAGGTACTATGAATCTCCTAACCTTTTACCACAATCCTTAGATGGGCTTAATCATTGCAGAGGGCAGACACAGATTTTGTACACAACATTTTATCTTGTAAAATGTTGCCCTCTTCCAATATATATCTGAAGATAAGTCGGGGAATAGCAAGACCTTGGTGCCATTGATTGTAACAATGTTGATATTGTCCTGGTCTTGATAGTTTAGCAGCTGAGCCAGCATGGGTCTCAGGGATTTTCAGGGAACGAGGATGGGCCCTTTTCACAGCATATAGAGATGTAAGCACATTTTTTCCAGATTTCTCAACCTTTTCCTTAAGATTGTTTCCCACAGAATTTTCAGGGAGTCCTATAAATCTGATGTTATTGTGTTACAGTCTACTCTCTAAATCATCTAGTTTTTCCGAATTAGAAAATAGACTGACATTTTAACTGGTATCATTGGGGTTGATTTACTAAAGGCAAATAGGCTGTTCACATTGCATTTGCCCCATAGCTTAGTAAATGTGGTTAAGTTTCACTTTGGAAAAAATACCCAATTGCATACAAGGAAAATAGAACAACTGCATTTTTGATTGCACATGATTGGTTAATACTAGTCAGCAGAGTTTCACTTCTTTCACTAATCTCTGGGGCAAATTTCCTTGAAAAGTACAACTTCCCTCTCAAAGTGAAAAGCTTTTTGTCTATAGTAAATCAACCTCACTGTGTCTTCTATATCACTTACCATTAAGTGTTGCAGGTCAGGTCTTAAAAGGGAAATTTCTTCCTTGACTCACTCTACCTGTGCCATGACAGAAGTAATGAAGGAATTATATTGTTGTACTGCATTTAGGACCTCTCTCAATGTTGGTTTCTCCCTTCTATGTGGTTGTGTGGAAGCCTGCATATCACATATCAATAGGTGTACTCAAAAAGTGCAGGGAATCAACGTGGACTCCGAGGCTGACAGGCCATCGGAGGCGGTCAACTGTAATGGGCTCTAATATCCTGGGGAATCAGCTGACCACACTAATTGGCAAATGGTGTGGCAGTGCTGTGCAGAATGTCCTTTGACTGTACATGGTTTAGGCACGCTAGCTTAGAAGTCACTGCTCTACTTTTCTTCCTTAGTGCTTTTGGACCATTGTGTTCCCTGCTCCATCTTCAAGAGGACACAAACTGGTGGGCCAGTATTCAGTTCTTCTTGGTCATTTCCACTAGACCTGGTGATGCTACTAATGGATCAGTGGTGTCCTGATATGCTGTGTAACTAGCTGATACACAGTGAGAGATGCTGCAGTGCACCTCAGCTCACATTCTGGAGTGGGACATACATCCAACCCTGTCTCTCTTGAAGTCTTACTTTTCTTTTTGGGTTTCTTTTTCTTTTTCTATTCTACATTAAGCTAGTAATTGTGACAGATTAAAAATATTCAGCATAAACAATGGGGGTTATTTACGAAAGGCAAATCCACTTTGCACTACAAGTGCACTTGGAAGTGCAGTCGCTGTAAATCTGAGGGGAAGATCTGAAATGAGGGGAAGCTCTGCTGTTTTTATTATCCAATCATGTGCAAGCTCAAATTTGTTTGTTTTTTCCTTGCATGTCCCCCTTAGATCTACAGTGACTGGACTTCCAAGTGCACTTGTAGTGCAAAGTGGTTTTGCCTTTCGTAAATAACCCCCAATGTTTGTTTTTAGGGCATAAACACCAAAGGTGAAAAAAAATTGATATCGTTCTCTGAAGTGACCCCCTGTGGTCACTATGCAGAAGGGCTGCCACTTGGCACAGCCCCCAAAAGATTGCAACCATCACTGTAGTATCTGGGGCTACCACAGAGAATCAGGTATCACATATGCATACACCCAGTAAATCTGGCCCAATGTAAATACACAAAATATATCGATCATGGAATTCAGTTTAAAAATGTTTACACAAGCTGAACAAGCATTAGAAGCCCTTTAAAGCAAGCCCCCACTCCTTAGTAGCTACAGGCATTGTGGATAAATTCATAACAGAAGCCCTGAAATCAAAGCTTTTTTTACACTATTATTTCTTTAGAGAGCAAAAACTGTAAACACACAGCAAGTGTTTTTAAGCTGTAAGAAACCATCATGAACCTGACTTTTTTTTACTCTTTGTTGTAATCCTTGTGGATAAATTACTTCACAGTGCAAGCAACAAGAGATATCAAAGATAGCTTGCTTTAAAGTGGAAGTAAACCCCCTATCGTTTTCAGCCAAGGAAGCTGCCATCTTTGCCTCTGTTTAATCTTCAACTGCCACGGTGCTGCACATGTGATCCTTTATGACACCAGCCATTGAATGGTTTGACTGGTTGAGAGCACAGCCAATGTGCAGTTAGCATTCCCGGCATGCCTTTTTTTTTTAAACTGTTAAATCGATGGGTTTACTTCCACTTTAAAGAGCTTCAGCTGCTTGTTAAGCATATGTAAAAGAATGTCCGTAGTCTGAGCACAGGTGCAAGAGAAAGTTGCTGTCATTACACATTGTAGATATGGAGAAAAGCTGCGTTGCAGAGAAAAATATTACATATTACTACATACACAGCTACTGCTTCCTGCTTTGCACTGCTACACAGTGATTCACACAACTTCTCACAACGCGATGAGAATCAGCCGACACATTAAAACCAATTCACTCTCAATATGCCTGATATTTCAATAGCTGATAAACAAGGAGGTCAATTGTCTGGCTTTACAAATAGGCATTGTAAAGGAGTTATAGCGGAGCTCCAGCCCCCCACCAAAAAATGTAAGCAGCTACAAATACTTTGCTATCAAGGGATCCCGCAATGTCGGCACCCAGCTGATTTTTTAATCGGCTCTCAGGTGCTGCCGCCGCCATTCCTTGTTAGGGAAACTGGCAGTGAAGCCATGCAGCTTCATAGGTGGTTCCCTACTGTGCATGCGTAAAGTGCACTGCGCTTTGTGAATGGCCCGGAAGCGGGGGAATGAGCGGGGCCAAACTTCCAGAAGTGGGGATGGGTACCTGTCAAAAACAGGTACCAGCTACCCCGAAAGGTGCCAAATGTGGCAGCTAAAAGGAGGGGGGGGAGCAAACAAGTGGAGCTTCCCCTTTTGGGTGGAGCTCCCCTTTAAAGTGTCACTAAACCCACATCATAAAAAACTACCAATAAATGATGTATTACATGTTGTTCATACTCACTCATACTCAATTCAGATAGGGATTTTGCAGATGTGGTAGCAACTCTGCACATGCTCAGTTTCTATGCTAAGCATTTCCTCCCTATCACATCTGAGCAGCCCATGTGCTCACACACGTTGCCGTATACACAGTGGTAAATGACAACCCACTCCCTCCTTCTCCTCTATGCCCACTAACCAGCTAAACACAATGGGGGTAGGATATTACATTAAGATTAATGTAGGCTTCACCTCCCTCTTATTCTAAGACATAGGCTGGAGGGGTGTGACACCGCCTGTGGCTGGCAGAAATCTGCCCACACCATGCTATTGCCAAAAGATAATTTCAAATATACACTATATTGTCAAAAGTATTGGGACACCTGCTTTTACATGAACTTTAATGGCCTCCCAGTCCATAGGATTCAATATTCAGTTGGCCCACCCTATACAGCTATAACAACTTCAACTCTTCTGGGAAGGCTGTCCACAAGGTTTAGGAGTGTGTCTATGGGAATGTTTGGCCATTCTTCTAGAAGCGCATTTGTGAGGTCAGGCACTGATGTTGGACAAGAAGGCCTGGCTCGCAGTCTCCGCTCTAATTCATCCCAAAGGTGTTCTATTGGGTTGAGGTCAGGACTCTATGCAGGCCAGTCAAGTTCCTCCACCCCAAACAGCAGATAGGCTGGGAAAGAGCTGAGTCATATGACAGCTGTATATTGATTATGAAAAACGTACTGTAATTATTTAATTAAAATAATTACAGTGGCCTTATCCACATACAGAAATAGAAGGGACAATGCACGGTAAATTAAACAGTAAGTGTTTAGTATCACTTTAACGTTACATAAAATTATGCTAAAGTAAACACTGCAATAATAATTTAAAGTATGTACTTATATTGTCCCCTTAATGGGTGTCTGGTAACATTCAGGAGTATCACTAAATCATCCTGTATCAAATTTTGGAACACTGATACAATGTGATGACAGATACAACACAGCAATTTTTTGAAAAACACATATTGCTATGCCAGTTAATGCTGCTAGCATCCACCATAGTAAACACTTTGAAACTCCAGCTTTTCCAAGCATCAGAGTTTATTGAAATCAAGCACCATACATTAGGGGTTTTCACATAGTCCCTGCCTTGTTTCATATCAGTGTTAAAGTGATACTAAAGTCTTGTTTTTTTTTGGCAAAAATTTCTTTTAGCAAATACACTGCTCTGTGCAGTAGATTTGCACAGAGCATCCCAGATCCTCTTCTTGGGTCCCGCTTCGGTGCTCCTCATGTGGATATCCAATGATTTAACACACCGTGGAGGAGGCTCCTCTACTGGACACCAGGATCAAAGGCAGATTTTGTTACATGCGCTTTACCTCTGCAGGGGTGAAACTATCTGGTGAGTGTGGAACCGAGAGAGGAGCATGCGTGCTAATTCACTTTTCTGCACAGGAGCTGTGATCGATTTACTGCATAAGTGACTTTGGAATCCTGCACAAGTCACTGTGAAAAGTCACTTATAAAGGACATTATTTATATTAGTCACTTTGGAAAACGATTTAAAGCACAATTATATATATATGCATTTCATGCTGCCATTTATGTTTAAATATCACCATCTAATTTTCCCAGCACTTTATATCAGGGCTTGACAAATTTGCTTGGAATCTAGGAGCCAGCTAAAAAAGTTAGGAGCCAGCTTTTTTTTTTAACAACAACGACTGACAGGTGGCACTGGGGACAGGTGGGCATGTGTGTTGTGTATGTTTCACTGTGTTAGTGTTCACTCACGTTTCACTGACGCTGCAGCTGCAGCATGGAAGCTCTCCCTCCTCACACGCTGTCTGTGTGAGGAGGGAGAGCTGGCGATGAGAGATGATCTCATATGTTTACATATGAGATCACCTCTCGTTGGACAAGCCGGTCGAGTGCTAAATGGCCGCTGTGATTGGCCATTTAGCACGATCTGTGATTGGCTGTGTCCAGGGGACACGGCCAACACAGAACTTCCCCGATGCGTGCTTGCGGCGGTGCGCAGAAGGGAAGTAAACAGGAGGACGTCCAGGGACGCCCTCCCAGCAAGTGGCGTCCACGCTGTAGACGTCTTTTATCTATAGCGCAGGCGCGAAGTGGTTAACTAAAGAACGTGCCTGCTTTTATTTCCGCCATATCCCCGCTAAGGGTCTGATCAGGTCCGCCTGAAAAACTGACAGGCGAACCTAATCAGACAGCCCGTGTGAAAGGGACCAAGCAGGGAGATTACAAATAATTTTAATTAAGAAAAAAAAAAAAAACAAAAGTTTTTTACATTTAAAAAAGAAATAAAAATCAAAGCTATTGTAAAAAAAAAAAAAAAAAAACACTGTGCAAAACTCTGCCAATACTCTGCCAATAAATTTTAATAGAAACAAAGAATTTTTATTTATTTTTTACCGAATTTTCTGTATTTTTTGATTTATAGCGCAAAAAATAAAAAACCCAGCGGTGATTAAATACCACCAAAAGAAAGCTATATTTGTGATAAAAAAAGGAATAAAAAATGAATTTGGGTACAGTGTTGCATGACTGAGTAATTGTCATTCAAAGTGTGAGAGCACCAAAAGCTGAAAATTGGTCTGGTTAGTGGTTAACATTGCATTAGCATTGTTAGAGGTGTTGCAATACCAACGGCCGTCACAAGATGGCACCATATTACAGAAGGACTTCAGAAGGCCGCAAAGCCGCGGCCTAAATTACTGGCCAGCGCGGCCCGATGCGATCGCACGGCGGGGGTCGGGGTCCACAGGGAGACAGGATACCGCAGCTGTGTCACCCCAGGCGCCAGGACCCCAATTCTAGTCACAAATGCGACCTGGCGACGGGAATTTGTCGAGCCCTGCTTTATATGTATGTTTATTTAAGGATTGTCCGATGTTTGCATTTGCACTTTTTTTGATAAGAGTGCATATATACGAAGGTTTATGCACTGCAGCACACATCAGGTTTTTGATTTGACTGCAAATAGTCACTACATCTTTGAATTCTTTTGGCAGAGCCATTTCACCCCTTTACACGTATATACTTTAATACTTCACTAGTGGGGTTCCTAGGGGAGGCAGCAGCCACATTCATACCTAAGTGCGGAATTATACATATCTTATACAAGAAAGTCTTACCTTGCTAACAAGGGTTTCTCTACGAAGTCATGTTTTGCTTGGGGATCAAATACTTATTTTACTCACTGAACTGCAACTCAATTTATAATATTTCATTTTTTTCTGGATTTTTGGTTGATATTCTGTCTCTATCATATAAAATACACCTATGACAAAAATTACAGAACCTTCATTTCTTTGTAAGCGGGCAAACTTACAAAATCTGCAGAGGCTCAAATAATTATTTTCCTCACTGTAGGAGCAGTTTTCATCGTTAACACATAACAATTCGTAGATCATCTAATGATATATTCACTCCTTTTCACTAATCAAAATGGCCAATAATAACAAAACAGCTGCTCTGACATAAATTAGAAATCCTCATACTTACAAGTTTATAGCAAAATGCTATAAAATCCCACCATGAAATATAAGCATCACATGGACCTGTCAAGGAGAATTGTGTTTCTTTTTGTCCTATATCCATGCTGTCTCAATAATTACCATTTACTATGATCATCCACATACCACAGAGACCTAAGTGCTCTGTATACAAAAGGTTTTTAGCATGTGTTTCTCAATTAATAGTGCAGAAATACAAAACTATGATTATCGTTTGAACTGATCCAAAAAACTAGCTGAATATTTATATCAGGTAGGAGGTTAAAACAGTTTGAAGGCATGCAGACCTATTTCTGTGGTTACAAGATTAATTAATATTGCTTCAGAAATTAAATAGAGGACGGTAGTTTCCTTCATGCCTCTAACTAAAAACACATTTTCCTAATTTATATAAGCAGCTGCTTTTCAGCAGAGAATATTCCTTGTCTCCTTAAGCTAAACTCCAGGCAAATATAAAAAGCAAAAATGAATGCAGCTATGTATTTATTGATAGATTATTAAATGTATAATTTTTAAAGCTGACAGTACAAATGCCTGAATTTGATTAATGTGCTAACAGTGAATATACCGATATGTCTTTTACAATCGTAAGTGAACGAGATCAAATTGGCTAGAAAGTTACAGTTGTTCTAATGTTGATCATGTAGCGTTTGAGGACCTTATTGATGAAACTGATAAAGCTTTATAGTTTAAGGTAGTAATGGCAAAAAAAAATCTGTAAAATTACTGTCTGCTTTTCTTTCAACTCCTAATAAAAAAAAGTTACTTAAAATGATTTTAAGTCTAACTAAAGGCAAAACTTTTTTTTTTTTTTACACTTTGTAGTAGGGGAGGGTTCCAACCCCTTTTATTTTTATTTTATTTGCCATCTGTGTTCCATGGGGGAAGATTTCCCTTCACTTTCTGTCCCATAGCCAAAACAGGAAGAGAGGAAATTCCTCCAAAGTAATAAAATCCTGCTGTGTCACCAGAGTCACCAGAACTAGTTGTTGCCTTATGAGTTCCTTATGAGTCACCATTGGAAGATGTCCCCTCTATTACTGTGCTGGTGCCAAAATTTGGAAATTTCTATTGCTTTCACTTTCAATGAGAATGGTACACAGGACAAATGGAGAGGGTGAACTTTCCTAACGGGAGCACAGACAGCAATAAAAACCTGCCAGGGTCATCCCTAGCAAAGCACCCTTTTCTCATATTGATGAAGACAAGGGCCTCTTCCCCACAACCCTGGCCTAGTAGTTGTTGGGCTGCAAGTAGTGACTTATCGAAATCTGGAAGTGCCCCAAGATCCCACCCCTCTCCTTTGCGAATGTTTAGGGGTACATAGTACCCCTACTCATTCACCAAAAAATTTGAAGTGTAAAAAAAATAAAAAAATAAAAAGCACAATATTTCTGGCAAGTCTTTTATTTAAACTTCCCCTGAAGTTTATCCATTGTCACCCCCAACATCCGCTGACAACCACTCCAGGCACTTGGCTCCCGATGACTGACATGCTGATTCCCCCTTGACACTTAAGTAAACAAGGGGGTGGGGTCAATGGTGTCAAAAGAGGCGGGACCACCCAATGACATAATTGACCAAACATGGATTTAGCCGTGTATGGTCAATTAAGTCACGAGTTGCCATGCTCCCTGATGACGTAATTGACCCCTCTCACCTGACCATAACACATTTTTCCACGTGGCCTCAGAATTTTAAGGCGCGTTTAAGGTGGTCAGATGAGACTGAAATTTAATTATTTGGCCTCAACACCAAATATGTCTGGCGGAAATCCAATACACCTCACCATCCAAATAACACCACTCCTACAGTAAAGCATGAAGGTGGTAATATCCTTTTATAGGGGTATTTCTCTGCAGCAGGGACTGGAGCACTTTTTAGGATAGAAGAAATATGGATGGGGCAAAATACTATCAAATTCTTGAGGAAAATATGATGCCATCTGCCAGAAAGCTGTCAATGGGAAGAAGGTTTACCTTCAAACATGACAATGACCACATAGTGGTTGAAGGAGAAAAAGGTGAATGTTCTTCCATGATGGCCTAGTCAGAGCCCAGACTTAAGCCCCATTGAAAATCTGTGGAACCATCAAATTTAACTGAACTGGAGCAGTTCTGCAAAGAAGAGTGGGCCAATATTGCAAAGTGTAGATGTGCAAAGTTAGTAGAGACATATCCCAAAAGACTAAAGGCTGTAATTAAAGCAAAATATGGTAAGACAATATACTGACATAAGAGGGGTGATGCTTAGTGATTCTGTTTTTTTTTTTTGACATGTTGGTGTTATATCTTTCACTTGGATGTTATAAGTTGCACTAGTAAATACAGCTGGATAAAACTAAAAGCTGTGTCTGTCTTCAGTTCAGGCTGCAAAGCAAACACATTTGATTATTTTAAAGGGGGTGATTCTTTTCTATGCCCACTGTAAGTGGGGCCAGTTTTTAACTAAAATAATGACAGAATATGACTTCATCACCCGAATCTCAGTTTTGTCTCTCTGTGATTGTGATCACTTGTTAGCAGCAAGATTTCAGTATGTCATATACAACCCCCCTTTTCCCAATTTCAAGTGCTCATTATTACAGCAAATTCTTAGCATTTGGGAATACTAAGATACACCATAAAAAGCTCTTTTATTACCACTGAAAACTATGTAAAAAAACAACCATATTTGGATTTTTAAAACATGGATTATAAACAAAAATTAACAAATGGTTTGGCATAAACACTATGCAAAGAATTACCACAATTTATTTAGTGTCTAAATTATTTACTTTATATCATCCTTTTTTCTTTTATTAGCCCAATGACATTTCGAAAAGGGCTGGGTTCCATTACTAATATATGGCATTATTAATTGACACGTTGATTTTGGAAAGCATTATATCAACATGATGATTCTTAAAGTATTTTTTCCCTGGGACTTTTTTTAACTTGGAAAAGGCACCAGATTGCAATGGATTCCAACTCATGTCTAAACAACATCTCAAGAAATCTCTCCACAAGCTGCACTGCAGAAAAGACATCACATTTTCCCAAGAACCATCCAGACTATTTCAGAGAATGTGGCTTTCAAAATAAATAAGGATAAACCAAGATCACTCTTGTGGCACGGATGGGTAATTATGATGGTGTTTTGCTTTTCATGTTATCTAAACAAGCAACAGAAATATCCACAATAGCATTCAAACTCAAGGACATTTTCTTCTCAGCTATTGCTAAAATGATCTGTGCAACTGTATTGTTCCCATCCTTTGAGTAGAGTAAACGCAGCTACTTTGAGAGTTAAATAAATACTATAATAACCTATAAAATCACCAGGCCACGATAAGGGTATCCATTCATGTATTTACTATACTGTCTTATGTGTTCATTTGATGCTTTTTGGGTGCACTGGCACATTCGGCATGTCTATGTACAATGGCATTCAGAGTCACCTGAACACAGATCATAAGGATATGCTTCTGAACACGTTAGACCTGTAGTGTTGCATGAACCCTATAAAAAGCCAACATCTGAAAAAATGTATAACAAATGACATCCGTTTGTATTATTACAGAGCTTGAGGCTTGTCATACCATTTTGTCATGGCCCTTAAAGTCTTGTTTAGTTTTGTTATGGGTCAATCAGGGTCAGGCCAGGATCTACACAAAGGACAGCTCCAGATTGCTGGTGACCCACAGACATGTAAGCAGCTGTTGTGCGCTTCAACAATCCAGCATCCATGTAATACTGAAAGGTCAAACTCAGGTGGACCCTGTCCTTGAATGAATCATAATCATTCTGATGTCACACCATAAAGCTGTTGCTTTGAATGCAGGTTAACCACTTCTCGCCCAGCCTATAGCAGACTGATGGCCGGGAAGTGGTTCAGTTATCCTGACTGGGCGTCATATGATGTCCAGCAGGATAACACGCCGGCACGCATCGCGATGATCGCGAGTGCGGCATGTCAGTCTCAGTGAAGATATTTGCCAGCACACCATGGAGCGACACAAATAGCATCCAAAAGGGTGATTTATTGCATGATCACAACACAAGGATAGTGCCCATCAACAAAACAACATTTTATAACCAAAACAAAGAAAAACATTTTTTTCTCAAAAATTTCGGTCTTTTTTTAGTTTGTTTAGCAAAAAATAAAAACCGCAGAGGTGATCAAATACCCCCGAAAGAAAGCTCTATTTGTGGGAACAAAATTATAAAAAGCATTTGGTTTGGGTACTGTGTAGAATGACCGTGCAATTGTCATTCAAATTGCGACAGCTCTGAAAGCTAAAAATTGTCCTGGAGGAAGGGGCAAAAGTGCCTGGTATTGAAGTGGTTAAAACACCAAAACATGGATTAGCCACCTAACAAATAATAGAGTCAGGATGTGTTCAAGACACAACGAGAGATACTGGTTTCTAGAATTTGATCACAAAAGTTCTAAGACATAATTTGGTGTAAATACAACCTCAAGTCTGAAATAATTATTTGAACAAGGTGGCCCAGATTTGCAGTACATCAGAGCACTCTGATAATGTAAAGGATCGGGGGAATTATCTGCATAGATAAAAAGCCTTTTCTTCTTTAAACTCCATCTGGAGAGCACATGGCACATTGATAGTGAGCAGGGCTAAGGAACCCTGGAGGAGGATGAAGGATTTTGGTGTGAATGACCCACTTGTCTAAGAGCATCCATTATTGTTTCCTTTTCTCGAATTGTACCACCTATCATTCCCCAGGTCATAATGTTGCACATGCAACTTTAATTTTGAAGACAAATGAAGGCATCGTTTCAGTAGGCAGCAGAGATAAGTTTCAGTAAGAAAGGATAAAGGTCATGAGGTGGGAGTTAATGCTATAGCTTTAAGTTAACTGTCAAAGGAGAAAAAAAGACATCCAGACATGTGAAGAAAGTATAACTGATAAACCACAAAATACCATGCACTTGTATATTTGGAATTAGAATAAGGGTGATGCACATTAAATAATGTAATATTTTATATGTCATTATATGGAGAAAATTATTTGATTTCAAGATGTTTACAATTCGGATGAGAAGGGCACAACATGGAAATAAAGTTCCTGGTATTGAAAAATGGAGAAAGAATGCTAAGGTGACACTAACCATTAATTTAGACAGATATAATCAACCATTTTTTTTTTTTTAAATGATAAAAAATGTTTTTGTTATATTACATTTTTCACAGTAGTTACAGGCTAACCAAACCATAAAAGATAGAACAAGCATCATAACCAACATTCTAACAAGCATAAAATCTGCAGTGTAATAGCAAATAAAGAAATATTGGCTATGATAAAGCGAGTAAAGAAAAATAAGAAGATATGAGAGAGAAAAAGTATTTTAACAACCACATAAAGTATATCAAATGATAAACATTTTTATTTTGCAGAATAAATTCAGTTTTTCTGTTTAGTATTGTTTGGGCTCTCCTAAAATGGAATTAGCAACATCAAATTTTGCAGGAACACCATTCAACTTAACGCACAAAAAATAAATGACTCAAGCATTACGAGATAATGGGGAACCTAATCCCTTGAAAATTACAACATGCACACCCAAGTGTGGTCAATTCAGGATCTTGCTTAATTTTGTAAAAAAAGCAAATGATCCTAAATGTAATCTAGTGACTTCAAGGTCCCTAGAGCTGGAAAGAAAACAACAACAATGGGCATTTCTTAATGAAAAATATTATTACCTTTGTGCAAGCTTTACACATAAAATAATCACTTCTGTGTTACCAACCCAGCACAGAACATTTCTTTTCCAAAGTAGTAAGTAAAGCAATTACCGTCAAACTGTGCAAGCCTGGAAATATCTTCTCCAAGGTCTGCTGTCACTGGAAGAGCTTGCCGAACCTTTAAATTTGTTTCCCTACAAACAGCAATGACATAAAGAGCCTGTCATATTAATAATAGTATTAATGTTATTATGAACTTGTACAATATAATATTTCACTACTAACACAGTTCTGGACAACAAATGACACATAAAAATGACATGCATTCATTTTCATAATCTAAATTAGTTGTAATAGTAGATAGGTCTGCTGCAAACCAAAAGACAGTATTCCAGCAGAAGAACTTCCTAACAACTGTGAAGCAAGATGGTGGAAACATAGTTGTTGGTTATTTGATTGCTTCAGGGCCTAGACAGCTTTTAGTTATGGAGTCAATTATACATTTTGCATCATATAAAAATATGCTTGATGAGAACCATCTATCCAAAAGTTTAACTGAAATGAGCCAGCTTGTCAAAATGACAATGAACGGAGGCACATTATCAAATCCACCAAGGAATGACTCAAAATGAAGAAAAATAAAGTTATGGATTGTCCCAGTCAAAATGGCAAATTTGTTATATGGAAAAAGTAAGTACATCACACACATTTACCACCACTTCAAATACATGAAATTGGAATCCAGTGTTCTAGATTAGATGCCAGTTAGTAGAACCTTCTTAGGGAGCATGCAGGTCAAAATTGTCCTATTTAATCCTAAAATATCTAGAGTTGGATGTTCTCTTTGCTATTGACATGTATGATGTCATTACAAGAACAGTGTAGCTCTCTTAGGCCCTGAAAGAAAGTAGTGGATCCCTATGGGCCTTGCAAGATATTTAAAAAGATCATCAAATAATTTGAAATAAATCATTGCATTGTAAGCAAAATAATCCGTGAGTGGCAAAGATTTTAACAACTGCCAGCAAATTCAACCTAAAAGATGACCATCTGATGCTAAAAAATGGTGTCCAAGAACCCAACAATTTCCCTGTGGGTTGCTCTGGTAACTCTTGTAACAGCTTCAGTCAACGTGCTATCAGAAAGAGATTGCACCATTTCAACCAATATGACAAGCGTGTTAGGAAAGTCTTTGCTGTCCAAAAAGAATGTTAAAGCAAGACTATGATTTGCCTAAACATATAGACAAAGACGAGGACTTCTGAAAGAATGTGCTATAGACTGATCAATTAAAAAAAAAAAGAGTTGTTTGGTCACAATAATAGTAGATAGGTCTGCTGCAAACCAAAAGACAGTATTCCAGCAGAAGGACTTCCTAACAACTGTGAAGCAAGATGGTGGAAACATCGTTTTTGGTTGTTTGATTGCTTCAGGGCCTAGACAGCTTTTAGTTATGGAGTCAATTATACATTTTGCATCATATAAAAATATGCTTGATGAGAACCATCTATCCAAAAGTTTAACTGAAATGAGCCAGCTTGTCAAAATGACAATGAACGGAGGCACATTATCAAATCCACCAAGGAATGACTCAAAAAGAAGAAAAATAAAGTTATGGATTGTCCCAGTCAAAACCCTGATTTGAATCCCACTGAAATGTTGTAGGGGGATTTTGAAAAAGACTCTTCATGCAAGGAAACCCACATAGTTCTTGCAACTAAAGGAATGCTGCATTGAGAGACGGTCGAAAATTGCAGCAAGTCACTCAATAAGGCTACTTTCACACCGAGGCCCTGGGCGCGCTGGCGGTAAAGCGGCGCTATATTTACCGTCGTTTTAGCGGCGCTTTTTGGCCGCTAGCAGGGTTTTTCGGCCGCTAGCAGTTTTACCCCCCGCGAGCGGCCAAAAAAAGGTTAAAACCACCCGCAAAGCGGCGCTTTGCAGGCAGGTTTGGAGCGCTGCCCCATTGTTTTCAATGGGAAGAGGCGCTTTAGGAGCGGTAAATACACTGCTCCTACAGCGCTCCAAAGATGCGGCTTGCAGGACATTTTTCAGCGTTCTGCAAGCGCACTGCTCCAGTGTGAAAGCCCTTGGGCTTTCACACTGGAGACACAGCAGCAGCTGTTTGAAGGTGCTTTGCAGACGCTATTTTTAGAACTTTAGCGCCTCAATGTGAAAAGGGCCTAAGTCAATGTCAAAGACTGGTGGGCAGTTATACAAAATGCCTACAAAAAGTAATTTCTGCTACAGGGGGCCAAGGGTGTACTTACTTTTTCCACAGTATACCATTGCATCTATTAATATTTTTGTTGAATACATAATTGGAAAGGCATTTGGTGTTTATGCTCAAGTATATCACCTTTTTCTGTAGGCACTGTATTAATACAAACCTAATGTTTACTTGTTCAGATATGTTAAAAAAATCAACCATTTTAATGGGATGTACTTACCTTTTCACAAGACTATATGTGTGTTGAATTACTATCAGGAATAAATGGCAACACGCAAATGCAGTGTGTTTAGTTAACAAGCATAATCGGATGAAAAGACCCTATTTGTCCTTGACAACTATATGTAGTCAAAGGGAGCAAATGTTTTATTTTTATATTTGTCCTTAAATTCCTGAAAATACTTTCTTTACTTACCCCTCCATTCAATGCACAATTGTTAGGATTCGTGCACATGTATTAAAAATAGGCATTTTTAATTTTCTGAGGTGTCGCACGTACCAAGTACAGCATGCCATGTAAGTGAATAGTTGTGGATTTGAGTCCATGTGCATGAACACTTAATGAGAAGTCTGTAAACTGTCTGTGGGTAAAATGTGAGCAATTTTGACTTTAACAGACTTTTTCTAATGTAGATTATTATACAAATCCCGTAATTACATAACAAAAACTAAGACTATTTCCAGGAAATTACTATACACATACCATTAAATTCAAAGAAATCTGATGTTCTTTTATTGTAAACATGTGTGAGATTAACTCATCTAGAGAAGCAATTTCTACAGGTCACACATGATTGGTTATTTAAGGTTCACATTATCTACTATCCTTTACTTTTCCAAGTAAACGGCCTCTACTCCTTTAGTAAATTAACCCAATGTCTACATTTCCAAGCTGTGCTGACAGGGAAACTTTGTGGGCTATCATAAAAAACTGAAATGCTGTGTTCAATATGACACTTTTTGGTGAAAAGTTTATTTTGTTTCTTTAAATTTTTAATAAAGGCTATACTGTGGCTTTATTCCAGCGTGGAATCTCTGATGGCTGCTATTTTAGATTGCTGATAACAGTATTCTACCTGTGTTTGTCATGTAGACATATACCTTATTTATAAAGAGAGGTGCAAGGACTTTGCATAGTTGGTGCCGCACTACAACAATGTGGATTATAATTCCTTGTATTACAGCCTCTTCTCCTCCTTTAAAGTTCAGTAGATTTGTTCTAGTTGGGCAGGTGTGTTTGCATTTTTTACCAAAAATATGGTAATTTTTTTAATGAAATACAACAGTTTTGTTCAAAAGTTTCAAAGACCAGTTTCCAATTTTTCAGTTCTGAGATAACAGTTTCATTCTTTATAAATGTGGTAAAAAAGAGCAGTCATCCAAGCTCTGAAAAGTTGTGTACAAGGACATTTAATTATGAAACTTCTTTTCAAATACGGTTATATAGGAACAGCATATGGCAATAAATCCTTGATGGTAAAATCTTAAAGTAGATGGGAAAATGCTTAAAGTTGGACCAATATTTGGTCACACTTGCATGGGCGCGGCTGCCCTTCCAAACCCACACATAATTTATAATGGGTTAAGCCATTTACATACTTTTTGCTAAATAGGTGTACTGTCCCTTTAAATTTTCCCCCACACCTTTGGGCACAGGTAAAGGTGCCTGATCAGGTGTGGTGGAAAGTTCTGGAATACCTGGGGGCTCATTATATAAGGCGTCCCTGTCACAAGTGCCTGTGGTCAATTTTCCCCCTCCCATCGCGAACGCTTATTTGTGGTTTTGTCACCCTCGGATCTTGGGGGAATTTCGTTACTGTTTTTATATTCTTCGGTATTTTGCATGAGTTTTTGATAACTAGGCAACTATTGTTATTTTCTGATGATTTGATATGTAACTTTAAAAGTATAATTGTTATATTTGTTCAAACCAATATAAAGTGCAGCGGCCAATCATTTTGCCAAAATGGGTGTTATTGTATTAATTTCTTAGTATGTTCGTTTGGTTGTCTTTGGGGAATGATTTGCTTTGAGTTGGAGGTGTGCTCTTGCAGTACAGTACTGTTACTCTTATTTGCAAGAATTGCAAATGAAACATGCATTTGGGCCAAAACTTAGATTTTGTAACTTTTAAAGTTGTACTTTTTATTCTGTAACATAGTAATATTCTGTATGCAGTTTGGATAGATAAAATTAATGTTTGTAATACAGTGCCTTGAAAAAATATTCATACCCCTTGAAATTTTCCACATTTTGTCATGTTACAACCAAAAACGTAAATGTATCTTATTGGGATTTTATGTGATAGACCAACACAAAGTGGCACATTTGTATTCAGCTCCCTCTGAATCAATTCTAGAATTTTTGGGGCTGTCTTTACCAGCTTGCACATCTAGAGAGTGAAATTTCTGATCTGACCATTCTTCTTTGCAAAATAGCTCAAGCTCTGTCAGATTGGATAGAGAGCATCTGTAAACCGCAATTTTCAAGTCTTGCCACAGATACTCAATTAGATTTAGGTCTGAACTTTGACTGGGCCATTCTAACACATGAATATGCTTTGATCTAAACCAGTCCATTGTAGCTCTGGCTGTATGTTTAGGGTCATTGTCCTGCTGGAAGGTGAACCTCCACCCCAGTCTCAATTCTTTTGCAGACTCTAACAGGTTTTCTTCTAAGATTGCCCTGTATTTGGCTCCATCCATTTTCCCATCAACTCTGACCAGCTTCCCTGTCCCTGCTGATGAAAAGCATCCCCAAAACATGATGCTTCCACCACCATGTTTAACTCTGGGGATGGTGTGTTCAGGATGATTAGTGGTGTTCGTTTTTCACCAAAGATAGCATTTTGCTTTTAGGCTAAAAAGTTCAATTTTGGTCTCATTTGACCAGAGCACCTTCTTCCACGTTTGCTGTGTCCCCCACATGGCTTCTCACAAACTGCAAACTGGACTTCTTATGGTTTTCTTTCAACAATGGCTTTCTTCTTGCCACTCTTCCATAAAGGCCAGATTTGTGGAGTGCATGACTAATAGTTGTCCTGTGGACAGATTCTCCCACCTGAGCTGTGGATCTCTGCAGATCCTCCAGAGTTACCATGGGACTCTTGGCTGCTTCTCTGATTAATGCTCTCCTTGCCCGGCCTGTCAGTTTAGGTGGACGGCCATGTCTTGGTAGGTTTGCAGTTGTGCCATACTCTTTCCATTTTCGGATGATGGATTGAACAGTGCTCAATTCTGATGTTCAAAGTTTGGGATATTTTTTTTAGAACCTAACTCTTCTTTAAATTTTTCCACAACTTTATCCCTGACCTGTCTGGTGTGTTCCTCGGCCTTCATGATGCTGTATGTTCACTAGGGTTTTCTAACAAACCGCTGAGGGCTTCAGAGAACATCTGTATTCATACTGAGATTAAATTACACACAGATGGACTATTTACTAATTAGGTGACGTCTTAAGGCAATTGGTTCCACTAGATTTTAGTTAGGGGTATCAGAGTAAAGGGGGCTGAATACCAATGCACACCACACCTTTCAGATATTAGTAAAAAAATTGAAAACCATTTATCCTTTTCCTTCCACTTCACAATTATGTGCCACTTGGTGTTGGTCTATCACATAAAATCCCCCAAAAATTTATTTACATTTTTTGGTTGTAACATGACAAAATGTGGAAAATTTCAAGGGGTAATACTTTTTCAAGGCACTGTAGTTACACCTCATATTGTCATGAGTCTAGGGCTATTGTACGTGATGAATGGCGGCTCCTATCTGTCTGGGCTATGTGCTATCAGAGATCGCAATTCCAAGATTAGACAGCAGTCGGATTAAGTGCAATTCTGGACATACGCTGCCCCCCAGAGACCACTTCTGGCAGTACAATCAGAATACATGGAGGCGACTACCAATTGGGCATGTGGGCGGGCAGTGGGAGGTGCTGTGATTGAGGTGTTATTAGCAGCAGTTTGTGTTTGGTTTCATAGCTAACCTCGTATTATTGTGATACTAACAGTAGCATGCGCTCATAGGTTTAACGGACATTTTTCAAGGCTACAAGGAGGGCCCTGTGATAATTATACGTTGATGATATAATATTAGTTATGAATATTGTATCGAATTCTACATTGGCATGTCATTTATTACTTTATGTTAGAATTCCTGATTCTTGGGAAATAAATAAAACCCTAAGGCATTTGTTGTTTTGAGTCCCTAATCCTCAGACATCCAGAATAGAAAATCGTCTCTAGTGTGGACAAGATTGGCGCTGGCTCGCAAATTCTGAAACCACGCTTGGATGGTCATGAATATTCTATGAAAGATCTCATCGGTGAAACGGACGCGTAGAACCTGGTGAGAGCTGTGGCTGATAAATGTATGTATGTTGTTGTTTTGTAAGTTTGGCCAGGTAGCCAGTCACTGTGATTGGCGAGTAAGGGAATGATCACCCCCTTGGGTTATATTATATAATCGATAAATTGACAGGACAAACCACACAGCGCTGTATGTTCACTAGGGTTTTCTAACAAACCGCTGAGGGCTTCAGAGAACATCTGTATTCATACTGAGATTAAATTACACACAGATGGACTCTATTTACTAATTAGGTGACGTCTTAAGGCAATTGGTTCCACTAGATTTTAGTTAGGGGTATCAGAGTAAAGGGGGCTGAATACCAATGCACACCACACCTTTCAGATATTAGTAAAAAAATTGAAAACCATTTATCCTTTTCCTTCCACTTCACAATTATGTGCCACTTTGTGTTGGTCTATCACATAAAATCCCCCAAAAATTTATTTACATTTTTGGTTGTAACATGACAAAATGTGGAAAATTTCAAGGGGTGTGAATACTTTTTCAAGGCACTGTATGTGCACTGTAAATCTACAATAAATGCTATTTGATAAAAAATAAATAAAATTTAACAAAAAGAAAAAAAGATAAACACCACATGTGGTATGCTTTTCCTAGTAAACATTTTTCCCTTTGCCAAAATAAACTACATTTTTAATATCTGAAAGAAAAACTTGCATAACAAAACTGTACATAGTGTTGTCATCATATCTCAAATGCATAATTATTCATACATATTTTAATATTCCCATGTTTACAGTGTAAATAAACTAAACCCACTGCAATTTAGCTGTAGTTGCAAAAAATACTTTCATTCCTTATTGAAATGATAAATAAAATTCATATAATATATGTGAATTAAAGTAAAAAAATGTAAAGCGCACTGCGGGCAACTGAAAAAATGACCCTCACAGTGACCCCCTCCACCAATTGTCTGGTCAGGTTTAATGGACCTTTTATCTAGGAGGGTATGAAAAGCTATAAAGCAGGGTATACTGGGTTGAAAGAAAAAAAAAAGTATTCTGATCAGCTGGCTGCAGTGGCTGATCGAATGCTGGTTTTCCAGCAGGACCATTCAATGAAATTCAGCCGAGTCCTGCTGAATTGGCCGAATTTCAGTACACATATACCCAGGTTAAAGTGGAAGTAAAGTCAAAAATCGAACTTTTACCTACAGGTAAGCCTATAATAAGGCTTACCTGTAGGTAAAAAAAATATCTCCTAAACCTGTACGGTTTAGGAGATATTCCCCGTGTAATGCGCCGCTGACTGCAGCGGCGCATGCGCACGGGGGATTCTCGGCTGAAGGGCCGGCAGAATCCGAACCCTGCTGGGAAGAAGTCTCCCGTGCGCATGCGCGGGAGTGACGGCATCGCGGCTCCAGCCACTCACAGCGCTGGAGCCGCGATACCCGGAAGACACGCCGAGGCAACATGTCAGCGACCTCGGCGTGGACCAGGTGAGTTACCGACGCTTCGCTCTAAGGTAAGTATTTCATAATGAGCTAGTATGCGGTGCATACTAGCTCATTATGCCTTTTCCTTTACAGGTGTTAAAAAAAAAAAAAAAAAGTTCAGCGGCTTTACTACCGCTTTAATAATTTTCTTATTACTAGCTCCAACTGGCTTCCATCACACTGATGATGGGAAAGGGCCTGCTCACATCCTGGGACATCAGAGAGCTGAAAGAGAACCAGTTGCAGAGGAAAGTATTAATGCTTATTCCTCTACCCCTAGACAAAATATATTTCTACCCCAATGATAATTTTTAAAGTAACCCACAGTTCCGCTTTAATTATAAATATTACCATACATGATAAAGTTGGTGTTGTGATCAAGAAATTTAATGAAAAGAAATAAATTAATTTATATTCTATTTTATTAAATAAACATGAACAGGCAAAACAAAGCAGTCTTAGATAAAGAAAATGATGTTAGGGGGCGCATGCGTGACTTCCGCGGGATCGGCTGCATGTTTGAGTAGCTCCGTACTACTCACTCTGTTTAGTCTGCTTCTTGGGGCCAGATCGCTGCAAACTTCGGCACAAACATTCCTAACACCCCCAGGACCAAGCTGTGCATGCTGCCAAAGAAGAAGAAAATGACGGGGACTGCGCAGAGGTATTTAGCCAACTACCTGCTCTCCTCATTGGACAGATGGACAATGGCTCCCGCTGCTGTCAATAGAAAACTGTGACATGGGAGCGGGGGGTGGGGCTGAGTCCCGCTGTCTGTGTCAATGGACGTAGCAGCGGGACTCAGGAGCGAGCCCGCACAGGTGCCCCCATGGAAAATTAGTTTCCGCGGGGCCCCCGATGAAGAGGAGGGGCTTGGAGTGCCGTCAGGGGACCCTAGAAGAAGAGGATCGGTGCTGCTCTGTACAAAAGCATTGCATAGAGAAGGTAAGTATAGGCATGTTTGTTATTTTTATTTAAAAAATAAAAATTGAGAGTTAACAAACCCTTTAAGGTCTGGGGAGTTTCCTGGCCATTGACCCAAAATATTGATGTTTTGTTCCCCAAGCCACTTAGTTATCACTTTTGCCTTATGGCAAGGTGCTCCATCATGTTGAAACAGGCATTGTTCCTCACCAAACTGTTCTTGGATGGTTGGGAGAAGTTGCTCTTGGAGGATGTTTTTGTACCATTCTTTATTCATGGCTGTGTTCTTAGGCAAAATTGTGAATGAGCTCCACTCCCTTGTCTGAGAAGCAACCCCACACATGAATGGTCTCAGGATGCTTTACTGTTGGCATGACACAGGACTGATGGTAACATTCACCTTTTTTTCTCTGGACAATGTTTTTTCCTGGATGCCCCAAACAATCGGAAAGGAGATTCATCAGAGAAAATGACTTTACCCTGTTCTCAGTCCAATCCCTGTACCTTTTTGCAGAATATCAGTCTGTCCCTGATGTTTTTCCTGGAGAGAAGTGGCTTCTTTGTTGCCCTTCTTGACACCAGGCCATCCTCCAAAAGTCTTCTCCTCACTGTGCCTGCAGAAGCACTCACACCTGCCTGCTGCCATTCCTGAGCAATGCCCCAATTCCACAGCTGAATCAAGTGTAGGAGACAATGCTGGCACTTGCTGGACTTTCTTGGGCACCCTTCACAAATGAAGTGCAAATGTTTTTTTTATGGGATTAAGTTCATTTTCATGCCAAAGAGGGACTTTGCAATTAATTGCAATTCATCTGATCACTCTTCACAAAATTCTGGAGTATATGCAAACTGCCATCCTAAAAACTGAGGCAGCAGACTTTGTGAAAATTTATATTCGTGTCATTTTCAAAACCTTTGGCCACAGCTGTACATTCAAATCATGCCTCTGGTGATAATGGTCAGAGCTGCCTGTGTGCCTACGTTAGCTCTCAACCAAACTTTCAAGGAAACAAGTGTCATACCTCATCATGTGTAGCTGTATAATAACTACAGATTTGAACAAAGGCTAAGATGGCATGTTCCTTTTTTTGTAAAGGAGGGTTTAGTTCTGCTTTAACTTTTGTACATGCTTACACTAACCATTTGAGGCACCTTCATAGAAAAAATATTGGCTAGCCATTTTATGGACTCAAATAACACACCTGACAATTCAACAACTCAACTGAATAGTAGCCAATGACGTCAAAGCACATGTGAATAGGGGAGCTGAACTTAGGGGAGTTTTAAAACAGTTCAAACAGCCTTAAGTAAAACATTTAAAAAATCATATACAGTACTCTGCCAGTGTCTTAGCTTATAGAGTACTTAAAAAAAATGCCATGAACAGTTTTCATTAATTAAGAAACTTCATAGAAAGTAAACAGACGAAAATGACATTAATATTTGGTGTTACAACCCCTTTGTCTTTATAACTGCACCGATATAGTCTTTTTGGTATGCATAATAGCCAACATATACATCCCTCCTCTTTTCTTCATTAGTATAGTATAGTATAGTACTACTAGTATAGTAGTATATCGATTAATATGTAGTTATATGTATTTTCCGAAGGTGAAAAGAAGCTTGAAATCAGCCCTCAAGTGTAAAAAAGAGATCTTCAAGATAAGGAGACACATTCGCTGATCTAATCCATGCGGTGCTCAGAATCTGCTTTTGGCTTTGCGGCCCTCCTCAGATAGGGGAAATCTGTGATCCTAAACCAAAAGAACAAACTAAAGGGGAGAACCTGCCTAGTGCGTTATCTCAAACACTGTTTATTAATAAAAAGTATATAAAAAACCCACAAAAGCTGTAAGTATATAGATATATAATGAATCCTGTAGAAGGATCTCCTGAACTTCAAGGACCTGGATAACCAATATGAAAGACAACACAACACAAAGCAAGGAGGCTAATGCATTTCAAATGATATAATCTTTTCCTCAAAAGTTCTTCCACAATAGTTATCCAGGCCCTTGAAGTTCAGGGGACCCTGTTACACAATTCATAAAATGACCACGTACTTACGGCTTTTATGAGTATTTGTATATGGTGCCTTAATGGTACTTGAGGTAATAAATTAGACTGGTGAGCCCTTTTTTTTTGTCCTTTTAATTGGTACTTGCATTTTAACTTGTTCCAAGCCCCCTGGATTACTTGTCACAGTTTCACTGGTAAATCTTTTGAAAGATACATTTTTCTTTGTATTGCAGATAGTTGTGCATTATTTTGGATGTACTGTATATACTCGAGTATAAGCTGACCTGAATATAAGCTGAGGCACCTAATTTTACCACAAAAAACTGGGAAAACGTATTGACTCGAGTATAAGCCTAGGGCAGTGATGGCGAACCTTGGCACCCCAGATGTTTTGGAATTACATTTCCCATGATGCTAACCTACACTGCAGAATGCATGAGTATCATGGGAAATGTAGTTCCAAAACATCTGGGGTGCCAAGGTTCGCCATCACTGGTCTAGGGTGAGAAATGTGCAGCTACTGTAAGTGGAAAAGAGGGTCAACAATGCCCATTTGCAGGCTCACTGTGCCCATTTGCAGCCATAGGTCCCCCAAACTCTGTAGTTAAAGGTTCCTAGATGCCCCCTAGCTGCAGCCAGAATTTGGGGTCTCTGGACCCAAAGGGTCTCAAAATGACATTGCTGCAGATGGACACAATTGACCGACTTTGGGGCCTCGTATCTCGGGGGCCACTTGTTGCTAGGAACTCAAACCCAGTGGAACCAGCACTACAATATATCCAAAGCTGGGGTTCCTAGCACCAAGTGGCCCCGAGATACGGGGCCCCAAAGTCGGTTCGGAAAATATGAAACACTTTTCTGCAGCAGAGAATGACATTTTCCGAACCGACTTTGGGCCCACGTATCTCGGAGCCACTTGGTGCTAGGAACCCCTTTGGATATGTTGTGGAGCAGGTTCCACTGGGTTTGCACACCAAATTTTGGGTTCCTAGCACCAAGTGACCCCGAGATACAGGGCCCCAAAGTCGGTTCGGAAAATGTCATTTTCTGCTGCAGAAAAGTTCTTGACTCGAGTATAAGCCGAGGGGGGCATTTTCAGCACACAAAAAATGTGCTGAAAAACTGGGCTTATACTCGAGTATATACGGTACTTGGGTTTTGGGTCATTGGCATTCTGCAGAATGGCACAGCATTATGGATAAAAATCTGCATGTACTTCTCCACAGTAAGGAGGCCATCAATTGTGACCAAACCGGTTTGCAGAAATGCAAGCCCAAACTTGTAGGGTACCACCGTGCTTCAATATTGCCTGCAGGCCTCTATTCATGTACCTTCTCCATTTTTGTATTGGTAAAACTGGTTTCTGTAGGAGCCAAATTTGACTTATCAGGACAGAGCACCCACTGCCATCTGTCTACCATTCAGCCCTTGGAGGAAAGTTGTTTGGCTTTATTTCCATCTTGGATGAATAGCTTTTTGACCACAACACTTTTACAAGGACCAGTGGAGAAATAAGGCTACACCAGGCTGTAGGTGAGTGTACCTGGGTCTTAGATTCTGCCAGTTCTGTGCCAATATTAGTGCCAGGCATCTTCCATTTTGATGGGAAGTTAGATGTATTTCTTGTTTGCTGCACGGTTTTCATGGCCAATCAGAACACAGCTATTATTGGTAGCAGCTGTAACAGTCATTAGCAATAATAATTGTATTTACAATTTGGCAGGCTGGTTGTACCCAAGTTGATCAATCGATTAAACTTGGGTACATTCAGTCTGCCCATACATGGTTTGAATCTCAGGTGGTTCCTGCTGAACCGGCCGAGATTCAAATCGTCTATGGGTGGCTTTAGACAGCAGTTGTTATTTCATTTAGACAGTTGGGCTCAACCTATCATTTACGTCACTAATCATAAGAACTATTTGCTATAACTGCTAAAATAAACACGCCTACAATCGTATTATGATTTTTAACTAGATAGTGGTCTATAATTATGTTTGTTTTTCTTTTTAAGGGCCTTCTTATGTCTTACTATATTACTTTTAATTCATTTTTTTTCACAGTCAATAGCAGTAGATATAACATGACCATCTTAGACAAATATTTAGTGAATTACTATATGTAACATGCCTGTTGCACATTATTGTATATTTCCTAAAAATAAAAATGTAAAATTAGTTTTTTGGAGAGAACACTGGTTCTCTCCAAAAAAATAAAAAATTCTTTTGCTTTATCAGTACACTAGGAAAAAAAATGAAATGTGGTTTTCCAAAAAACAGCAAATCACACGTTAAATAAAAAAAGATAAAATAAATTAAAGACAAAAAAAAATAAAAAATAAACTCACCCATCAAGCTCAGCTGTTTCCACGTAACACAGGCCATGTGGTTCACTGCTTGAGAGGAGGAGCAAGTCAGCCTGTGAAACAGATAAGTATCTGGTTTATATGTTTGGCTGAAATATTTCATTTGCCACAGTAAATAGGACAGATCCCTTGCAGAAGATTAGTGTCAGGCAAAACACTGCTATCTGTTACAGGATTTCTGAGGTTAACACATGATTCATTTTGTGTACAGTGGCCAATTACAGCGTTTCATTGTTTACCAAGCTTTACTTTATGAGTGTGGAGTGACCGCGCCCTCAGCATAATGATGAGAACAACCAGTCAAAGTAAAACAGTTCAAAAGAAAGCTAGTGAATATAGGCCATGCAAAGACGTATTATATTTCAGTGACTATTGTGCCATTAATTCATATTTGGTAGGGTCAGACGCATGACTCCAGGTAGTGTACAGCCATCATGCGATTACAGTAGCCCACCTAGCATGGTATCCTTTCTACATACAGCACATTTTCTTTCTCCCTCGCATTGAAAATTGAGGGTAATTTAACCACTTCAGCCCCGGACCAATTTGCAGCCAAAGGACCAGGCCCCTTTTTGCGATTCGGCACGGTCGCTTTAACTGACAATTGCGCGGTCGTGCGACGTGGCTCCTAAACAAAATTGGCGTCCTTTTTTTTCCCACAAATAGAGATTTCTTTTGGTGGTATTTGATCGCCCCTGCGGTTTTAATTTTTTGCGCTATAAACAAAAATAGAGCGACAATTTTGAAAAAAATTCAATATTTTTTACTTTTTGCTATAATAAATATCCCCAAAAAATATATAAAAATTTCTTTTTCCTCAGTTTAGGCCGATACGTATTCTTCTACATATTTTTGGTAAAAAAAAAAAAATCGCAATTAGTGATTATTGATTGGTTTGTGCAAAAGTTATTTTTTTTTACTAGTAATGGCGGCGATCAGCAATTTTTATTGCGACTGCGACATTATGGCGGACACATCGGACATTTTTGACACATTTTTGGGACCATTTACATTTATACAGCAATCAATGCTATTTAAATGCATTGATTCCTGTATAAATGACACTGGCAGTGAAAGAGTTAACCACTAGGGGGCGGGGAGGGGTTATGGTCTGTGACGTGTGTTTTTTTTTTTACATTAGGGGGCGTGGCTGACATCTGACGTCACTGATCGGCTTTCCCGATGACCGGGAACAGCCGATTAGTGACAGGCAAAGTAGGAAGCGCGGGGAGAGGTTTGTTTACACAGACCTCTCCCCGTTCTTCAGCTCTGTGACCCGATCGCGGGACACCAGCGGCGATCGGGTCCACTGGTCCCGAGGTCGTGGTCACGGAGCTCCCGCGCGACCCCACGGCTAGGCAATTAAAGGGGACGTAACTGTACGTTCTTTTGCCTAGCCGTGCCATTCTGCCGACGTATATGTGTAGGAGGCGGTCGGGAAGCGGTTAAGAATATAGCTATTTCATTCTCATCCTGTCCCTTCAGGCTTCAAATGTTTACCATAAAGAGTAGTCTGTTAGCCAGAATTTTTGAGAGGATCTTCGTGTCCACATTAAGGAGGGATATGGGGCAGATATTGGGATCTTTCCCCGGCTTGTGAATCACTACAATTATCGCCTCATTCATGGAGTCCGGGAGTGTTCCGTCCTCCATGCATGTGGCCAAGAGGGCGTGAAATCTGGGGGCTAGTTGCTCTAAATATTCCTTATAGAATTCCACCGGGAACCCGTCCGGTCCCGGCGTTTTACCTGTCTGCATCATTTTAAGGGCCTTCTGAATTTCCTCTATTGTAATTGGGGCATCCAACATTTTGGAGTATGTGGGAGTGAGGGATGGAATAGGAATCTCTTCCAGGTAACTAGCCAACTCCGTAGAATCGTAAGCGACTTGGGATCTGTAGAGTGTTTGGTAGTAGGAGGCGAACTCGCGGTTAATGTCTTCTGGGGTAGTAAGGATCGTACCGTCGGGGGACTGAATCTGTCCTATAGTCATGCCCACCGTCTGTTCCCTGGACAGCCACGCTAGGAGGTGGCCAGTTTTTTCCCCTTGTTCAAATATTCTCTGAGTCTGGTGGAGGAGTCTTTTCTGTGTTAAGGCCGTCCTGAGGAGGAGAACCTCCCTCAACAGGGACTGCAGTCTTTTGTAGATCTGTGGGTCCTGCGACCTAACATACAGTGCCTCTTGTCTATTACTCTCAGCTTCCAAATCCGTCAGTTCCTTCCTACGCTCCCTCCTAACCTCAGCTATAATACTCTGGAAGCGTCCCCTGGAGAATGCCTTAAACGCGTCCCAGACAGAGGAAGCTGCCGCCGAGCCGGAATTAGTTATCCAGTATGTCTCCAAGTCAGCCCGGTACCTTGGTCCCACCTCCTCGTCCGTGACCCAAAACCTAGACAGTCGCCAGATCTTGTCCGACGGGGCAGTGGAGAGGTCTAATTCTACCATGAGCGGGGCATGATCCGACACCCCACTAGGGAGGATCGAAACATCCCGCACCCTCGGAAGAGCAGATTCACCTGCATAGATTAGGTCAATTCGGGAGAATGTTCTATGGGAGGCCGAATGACAGGTGTCTGCTCTGGCATGTGGATTCTTCCACCGCCAGAAGCCTATCCCTTCAGGCTTCAAATGTTTACCATAAAGAGTATTATATTCTAGATGCCAAAGACAACCCACAAGGCATAGAGTTTAATTACCGGTATATTGTTGCTTCTACTTCTTCATAAATAAAATCGGTATTACCCAAAACCAAACATTTCATATATTTCAGCTTACCAATCCTTAGATGTGGTGGCTGAATTGGTTTTATTTTTTATAGGATTTTCCCCTCTGTTTTCACCTGGTGATCTGGCCAGTATTACACCTCCTGTATAGGAGTGCCTCTATTCTGGATGAAAGAGCACAGGGGCACCTTTGGACAGCAGCATTGTTAGTCTGGGGGAAGGAGAGTGTTAGCTGTTCTAGCAGATTTAAATACACCAACAAATTAAAGCCAAACTCCAGATAACTCTGTAGTTACGGCAAAGAAAATGTTTTCCCTTTGGAAAGCAAATAAAAGCTAATCATCATAAGCACCCCGGTCAGTGTTAAATGGTTTGTCTCAACCCTCATAGCCGCTACACCTGTAGGAGAGATTGTTCGGTTGAAACAATCTCTAACTGGCTTATTCACAAGATGAAAATAAAGGAAAGAAAGCCTAAAAAAAGAAAAAGAATGCAGCCATCACAAGCTGTATTAAAATACATGTTTGCTTTTGGGATTAATACCACTTTAAGACAAACTGTACCTTATTTTTACATTATTTATATGTATACCGTATTTTTCGCTCCATAAGACACACTTAGGTTTTAGAGGAGGAAAACAAGAAAAAAATATTCTGAACCACGTGATCCCTGCAGTGGGTGGCTGGGCTGGCACCTGGTCCCTGCAGTGGGTGGCTGAGCTGGTACCTGTTGTGGCTTGCTGGTGTGCCCTCTGACTCCTCTCCTCTTCTGCCCGCTCCGGGCGGGCACCGTTTGCCGAGGCGAGGGACTGGAAGGGACTCGGAGGGAGGCGGTGACCTATGCGGGTATACTATTAGGTTTGCAGCAGCAGGTGACACGTAATAACGTTGCGTGGGCGTGCCACCCACTGGACCTGTTGCAAAGCTTCCTGGGCTTGCTTCTTCTACCCGGGCCGGGCCCCCTTCCCTTGCTATATGATCATTATGCACGCTGCTGGGGCCCGCAGTGGATGGTCGCTGCCGCCGCGAGCCAGTCGGAGAGTGAGCAGCCAGTGCCTGGACGGGGGCCAGACCCCAGTTAGTTCAAGCAGGCGGACGGGCTGGTATTGTAACATGGCGGCAACAGGGGGAGGGGCTAGTCAATATTCGCTCCATAAGACGCACAGACATTTCCCCTAATTTTTTGGTGGGAAAAAAGTGCATCTTATGGAGCAAAAAATATGGTACATTTCAGCTACAGAGACATCTGTTGTAATCAGCATCACTGCTGATAGTATTTTAAGACTTCTTAAATCTTTAGAACAAAAAAGACTCATAAAAAGGAAAAATGAACAGCTAAAGCTGGCATGTTAATCTTGCCTTATGCATGCTCTCTGGTGCCATGACATAAAACAGCCAGATGAAAAAGGTATACAGACTTTTGCAGCAGGACTCTTCTGCCATCTTTTGGAAGTAATACAGTATTACAAGCAGTACATCTAAACATAACATTTTCATTCCCAAACATGTAAGAATACCAGTACTTTCATAATCTAAACCATAAACTTTCAAACAAACTCTTGCTTATCCACAAAACATGCAGCCTTAGGGCTCATGCACACTGCAGCTCAAAAAAAAGCTGCTTTTACAGGCATTTGAGCTTTTATTTCTTGGCCTAAAAGCTTGAAGTAAGCTTGTGCTTTTTTTGCGCATTTTTATTGAGCATAAGCGTTTTTTTCACAGACCCTTTCCTCAGTTAATTTTTCCCTTTTTTTTTGAGCGTCATGCTTTTTTGGGCACTTAGGCATCTTTTCTGCTCAAAAGCTCCACTCAAAAACGTGAGTTTGGTGGGGTTTTTCTGCCTTTAAGAACATATGTCTGCAAAGTTCTGAAAAAGCCAATGTGCATGGACACATTGGATAACATGGAGGGGAGATTCCAGGCAGAAAAAAATGAGAGCTCAAAAGCCTGTAGGAGCCACGTCTTTAAGATGCAGTGTGCATGAGCCCTAATTAGTGCTGTGACTGATATGGAAATTCTGATCAAAGATTAGTAGTTAACCGCTTCCGGATATAAATATACTGAACCGGGGCGGCCCGGCTGTGCAAAATCATGTACCTGTATGTGATTTTGTGCACGGAGTGTAGGGACCGAAGCACCACTCCAGCTGTGATTGGACACAGCGGGGGCCAATCAGCGGGTCCAGCAGCCACGATGATGGCCGCCATGACCCGCCGATCGTTCTGTGGAGAGACAGAGCAGCAGTCTGCCTATGTAAAGAAGGCAGACCGCTGATCTGTAAGGGGGCAAAAGAGAGATCTTGTGTTTCAGCTAAGCTCCAGTGTATTCGTCCCCCATACAGTTAGTAAGCACCTCCCAGGGACACACTTAACCCTTTGATCGCCCCATGGTGTTAACCCCTTCCCTGCCAGTATCATTTATACTGTGCATTTTTGTACTGTGCATTTTTTTTAGCACTGATCACTGTATTGGTGTCACTGGTCCCCAAAAAGTGTAATTTGGTGTCCAATTTGTCCGCCGCAATGTCGCAGTCCCGCTAAAAATCGCTGATCCCTTCCATTACTAGTAAAAAAAAATTATAAAAATGCCATAAATCCATCCCATAGTTTGTAGACGCAATAACTTTTGTGAAAACCAATCAATATATGCCTTTTGGGATTTTTTTTTTACCAAAAATATATATCAGAAAAAAATATTGGCCTAAACTGATGAAGAAATTAGATTTTTATTGGGGATGTTTTATAGCCGCAGAAAGTAAAAAATTGTTTTTTTATTCAAAATTGTCAGTTTTTTTTGTTTATAGCGCAAAAAAAAAAAAAAACGCAGAGGTGATCAAATACCACCAAAAGAAAGCTCTATTTGAGTACAGTGTCACATGACCACACAATTGTCACTTAAAGTAACGTAGTGCTGTTTCACACAAAATGGCCTGGTCATTAAGGGGGTGAAACTTTTCAGAGCTGCAGCGGTTAAAGCAGGAATAAACCAAAAAGAAAACATTGTATTTGAGCTTACAAATTCTTAGATATGATGGCTCCATTAATTTTCTTTCCTTTATATTCACCTGGTGATCCAGCCAGTAAGTATGTTGTTTTTCAACAGAACAAGCTATCCTGCAAATGTAGCAGTTAGAGGGATAAGACAAACCATTTAACGCTGCCGGGGGTGCTTACAAGGACCAGCTTTTATTCATTCATGTAAAACCTTATCCCCAAAAGGAAAAAAAACTGTTTCTGTAACTACAGTGTGAGCTGGAGGTTGGCTTCATTTTTTTAGTGTATCTAAGTCTAAGTCTGCTAGTACATCTAAGGCCCCTTTCACGCGGGACGGATCCGTATTGATCCGCCCCGTGAAGATTCGCTGCTCAGCGGGGATCGCTCAGCTGATCCCCGCTGAGCCGGCGGATGACAAGGCATGGGAGTGTGCAGGGACCGCCCTGTCAGATCTCCGCTCTCCCCTATGGGGGATCGGATGAACATGGACCGTCTGTCCGTGTTCATCCGATCTGCTCTGCAGACGGATGGAAAAATACGGTTTTCCTCCGTCTGCAGAATCGGACATAAGCGGAGGTGGATGATAGCGGGTGTCAGCGGATGCTCATCCGCTGACACCCGCTATCCCATAGGGGTGCATGTATGTCCAATTTTCATCCGAAAACGGATGGATGAAAAACGGACATACGGTCCGCATGTGTGAAAGGGGCCTAATACTTCCCTTCCCTCATATTAACAATGCTGTTGTCCAAAGGTGCCCCTGTGCATCCAGAGGGCAGACACTCTAATACAGGAGGTGCGTTACTGACTAGATCACAAGAAGAAAACAGAGGGAAAAAAGCCTATAAAAATAAAACAAATGCAGCCACCACATCTAGGAATTGGTAAAGCTGTAATATATTACATTATTGGTTTTGGGTTTAATACTGCTTAAAGCCCCCATCCCCATCTCTAATTACACATTGGGTAACTGTTATATGCCTGCTGCCCTGCAGAAATCCGGGACATTTAACTGTTACAGAAATTGCAGAGGTGGTTTTACCATGCAGGCTGTAATGCAAATATGAATTCACCTTCTCCGAAGGCTTCACCACATGGGAATAACCTGTCTAGTGGGACAGATTGGAATATAGTTTTTGCTCACTGTAAATAGGTGTCAGAGAAGTTTTAGTTTTAGAATGGCAGCCAAGGAACTAAAATTCTAAAAAGGGAAGAGCAGCCATAGCAGCTGACATAACTATTCACTAGGAGCACTTTAAAGCCCCATACACACGGTCAGACTTTTTCATGGATTCTGTCGGTTTGACCGACGGACAAAGTCTTATCTCCTGCTGGAAAGATTTGCCGTCAACACGGTCCGATCACACCAAATCCGATCGTGTGTATGGTTGTCCGACCGGACAAAGTGCTACGCATGCTCAGATCACATTACAAGACCAAATCTATTGGCTACTAGCCTCTACGTAGTCCCGTCGTAGGCAACAAACGTCACCGCGTTCAGAATGATCGGATTTTCCGACAACTTTGTCCGACCGTGTGTACGCAAAACCAACATCGGACAAAGTATGACGGACATGGTCCGACGGACCTGGTCCGCGGATTGTCCGACCGTGTGTATGGGGCTTAAGAATGGCTACAAACCAATCAGCAATTATTGTTTGTTCCAGATAATATACTCTGAAATCTGGACTACTATTTTTCACATTCATATATTTACATCCTTGAAGAAGTAGGGTTGCTCCTCATTTATACTTTAATTATGTTCTTGACATATTGCATGTAATGACGCATACATTTAAAGCAAATGCTCGACCGAATGATATGTAACAGACATGAACCCATCAGATTTTATTAAGTTCACCTTCCATATTGGTACTGGTGACCGTTCCATATGTGCAACAGACACGCTTTAAATAGATTATGTCATAAAGTAATTAGATGCTGATGGAAGCAAACATATCCCAGGGCAGGGACATAGCTATGTGCTATGAAATTGAGAAATGACTGCGTCCAATGAAAACGAATTAAATAACTGTTTTGCTTTGTGACACAGCCCCTTCAAAGCTCACCCATTTGTCACTTTAAATTCCTAAAAGTAAAAGCCCCCCTATTAGATGTGTATCCTCTATTGCAGTGGTCATCAACCCTGTCCTCAGGGCCCACTAACAGGCCAGGTTTGCAAGATAACTGAACTACATCACAGGTGATATCATTTGCTGCTCAGTGATTGCAGTATTCTAGTCGGCATCTCACCAAGGTAATACAGAAAACCTGGCCTGTTAGTGGGCCCTGAGGACAGGGTTGATGACCACTGCTCTATTGGCTATAGATACAATTCTATGGCAAAGTATGTAGATATATTGGCAGTTGGATAATTTCCAGTATTGTATTTTCTTGTTCCTGTGAACATTTGATAATATATAATAATGTCCTATTCATATATATTTTTATATTTTATAAAATATAGATGAAATCAATGATATGTGCATAAACCCCGATGAAGCAATCTGCGAAACATGTCGGTTTCCCTGCCTGTCAACGTTTCTTCGATTTCAGATGTTAAACATCATTCTATGGTCTAGTTATTATGTAATATTATTATGTGTCTTTTTACCATGAATTCTATTTTTGATACTATGTAATAAACTATAGATTTTTTAAAATCTGTTGTCGGTGCTTACCTTATTCACAGACTTACTGTCTCAGTCTAAAATCCCATTATATTTACCTGAGATTCTTCTCTCGTTTTCTTTTTTACAATTCTATGGCACAAGGCAATTGCATATGGCAGGGGTTACTCAAGAGAGTTTTCTGGCTCAAAACAAATAGTATGAACTTTGTGGTCCCCGCTGTTAGGCAATACTATTACTTTTTAAATGCAGCTCTAAATTAAATTGCAAATAGTAAATGACACAATGGGGGTTATTTACTAAAGGCAAATCCACTTTGCACTGAAAGTGCACCTGGAAGTAAAGTCGCTGTAGATCCGAGGGGGACATGCAAGGGAAATAAAAAAAAACAGCATTTTATCTTGCACATGATTGGATGATAAAATCAGCAGAGCTTCCACTCATTTCAGATCTACCCCTTAGATTTAGAGCGACTGCACTTCCGTGCAGTGCAAAGTGGATTTACCTTTCATTAATAACCCCCAATGCCTACCAGCATGTGATGAATAAAGTGCGAACGTGAAATGATACAATGTCACTATAACCAATATTCAATATTGGTAATTAAATTAATATAGCAGGTTAGGTTAATTATTAATATTGAATATTGGTTATAGTAACATTGTATCATTGCACCTTTGGACTTTATTCATCACGTGTCATTTAATATTCACAGTTTAATTTAGCGCTGCACTTTATATTTAGAATTTCTCCTTTGTGCCCAACATCTGGGTTATAGTGTTCAGCTGCTGATTTTTTACCAACCGAGCGCAGATATCATTTTTATATATATTTCATATATTTAAGTGTTTAAAATTGCTGATATATTTGCTTTTCACATTTTACTGCAATACCTCATGATACATTTACATACTTCAACAGTTTATTTGTGATAAACACATAATTCTGCCTATCCTCATTTTAAAACTGTAACTCCAGCTTAAACCGTTTACGTTTTGGACAGAGTTGGAAGGTAAGACCACTATCACTGGGACAGAAAGTGAGGGTAATCTTCCACGGAATGCAGATAACAATAAAAAACTGAAATCCAAGCCAGGCTGCAAGCAACTTTCCAACTCTCCTACACAAAACGAAATGCTGGAATCTTTCTCTTCTCTAGCTAAAGAGACTAGACTACTTGGATAGAACAATTCTGGATGGCTCCCATTCACCCAAACACTATGATATGGCGTACAAATGAGAACATCTTACTTTCCAGTTTCTCTATGCTATGATTGTTAGTAATGTGTATATGCATAAAATCTTCATTTTGCAAATGTCTGAGAAAAAAAAAATTACAAATAATGCCCACAATATTCCTTGCCTTTCGCCTGGTTGTTATGACACTGGCGATTACTGGTTCCCTAACAACGAGGAGCCCTTAGCAGGAAGCGGTCACATTAAATGGGGTGGTAAAACCACGGCCCAACCTCCTGCTTTTACTGCCCTCCCCTGTCCAGGCTTATCTGTCCTAATGCACAACTCCTGTATAATTGTATTTTCAGCAACCCAGTAGTCCCAGAGACTCTTACTTTTGTTCCTGAGTTCACATAATCCTATCAAACCAGTGCTTCCAGAGGCTCTCACTTGTTTTCCTCTCATCCCATCCCTGTTTGAGTCAGGGGACTGAAACCTAGGAGCTGCCAGCAGCAGAGTTCATGACTTTTTGTAGGGTGCAATGGCGCAAACCAGATGGCTCCTTAGACCCTGTAAGTCAGCTCTTCACAGGGCTTTCACCTTCGCTGAAGATGCCGGCACCTTGAGTCCTGTTTCTGCCAAGCCTTTGGAGTATCCAGTATCACCCAGTATTAGATATACCTCTGCTGTCATTCCTTACACAAGTATTCTATGTCTCTTCTTCTGGTTACCAGATTGTCTTCTGTCACTCCATGGCCCAAGCTTCCAGTGTCTCCGGGTGACTCTCAGGGAACCAATACCTTTTAGTGATTCCTCTGTGATCTGCATCCCCATACAAGTCCAGTTACTACCATCAGTCCCTGGTCATTCTGTTCCTAGTGAGTATGGACTGCCGACCCTGACAGTTTGCTGGAACCAGGACAGAAGAATCACAGTTAGTGGTGGATCCCAACAAGTGTCTCATGCAAAGGCTCAGCCTCCAGGAGGCAACCATGTTCAGGTGATTCATGCCCTTTCCACTGAGCTAGAGCAACTTCAGACTTCTCTACCAACGGCTCCTGTAACTCCAGGCCCACCACACTTACTAACTCTCACGCTACACTTACTAACTCTCATGCATCTCTGAAGAACCCAAGGCCTGCTGCGGTTTTGTGAATCAATGTAGACTCTTTTTTTAACTGCAGCAGCAGAACCTCCCAATGGATGAGCCAAAGAGGCGTATATAGTTTCCCTGCTTTCTGGTCAAGCCTTGGCCTGGGGACCCATCCAGTCTGGAAGCAGTTTCCTGTACTAGCAAAGCTCTTACAACTACCTTCTGCAGATCACATAAAAAATGAATTGGACAGTTGAGAGACTGCTACCACCCTTGATGACCTTGTCTCCCTGCCCATACAGATTGACATTAGCTTTTTAGAGAGGGCTCATCAATGTAAGACCTTCAATCCTTACCTGGCCCCTACCTTTAAGCAAATCCTAGAACCACCTAATGTCTTTGCTTCACCACCCCGAAAAAGGCCTATACAACTGGGCTGCTCACGCCTTCCCTCCACGGAAAGAACTCAACACCTGTCCCAAGGCCTGTGAATTTAATGCAGCCAGATGGGACGTTTCTTGAAGCAACAAAAGTGGCTAAGAAACTCCAACATTTGTGTCCCTTGATGAGGGCATCTTAGATGTTCACTCTCACCCCTTTGCGCTACTTCCCTCTATTTTTGTGCACATACACATCACCATTTCCACTGCAACATTACAAGTGTTCATTGACTCTGGTGCAGTTGGCAATTTAATTCTGCTTTCCTAGAGCAGAAATTTGCTTGGATTCTTGAACTTCTCCCACACACTTTACAAGTTTCAGCGATTGAAGGAATCATTTTTAAACTTCCATCTATTCTCATACTACTCCCAATAAATTGTCTGGGGGAGGGCTCCACTATGAGATCATCTCCTTTCTTTTTTGCAAATATATTTTTATTAGTTTTGTATAGTACAAAAAGAGGAAAAAAAAAAAGAACACCTCACCACAAAGGGCGGGAATCATAAACATAACAGAACATCCCCCCCCCCCCCCAATCCAGGTTCACCACCCAGTGAGCAAATCCGCCCTCCCAGATAAAAGGTCCCCAGAATAATAGGGGTACACATACCAACATCATATTAAAGACATTATTATAACAACTGTACAGTTCTCATGGTAATGAGTCCAGCAATCACCTCCACATACAGCCATCGAAACGGCAGTCAGTCCCCGAATAATCCCAGTGGGGATGCAGGAACAACAGAGCCCTATACTGCAATATGCAGGCCCAGGCAAACCTCCCCTTCCAGCTCAGTGAAGTCTATACAGTCATTAGGCTACAGAAAGATCACTGTCCAACTAAATTTTCCAAACTTTGCCAAATTTCTTTGGACATCATCTGCTCAGGTATGTTGCTCTATAGAACGGAATCACTTTGTTTACAAGCCCTTTCCAATATGATAGTGAGGGCATCACAGTTTTTTTTCAATAAAGGATCAGTGCCTTACGTGCATAAAACAACAGGCAAAGCCCTCCACCAAGCATGCCGCCATCGTCAAATGCACAGGTATAGATGTAATCTCCGTTATACAGCGCCCAACATCAGACCAAAACTTCTTGACCACCTGGCTATGCCAAAAAGACAGTGAGCAGCGACAACATTCATCCGATGTACCCGGGTAAATTTTAGATAACTTTGCTGGGGTGTAATATATCCTGTGCAGGAATTTAAATTGAATTAATCGATCTCTAGCGTACACTGAGTGAAGGGAATGCTCCACATATCGCCCCACTCTTCTCCACCCAAATCTGGGACCTCTTTGCCCCACTGCTCCCTACATTTGATCACCGAAGGAGACGAGACAGGAAACGGCTCCTTATATAATTCAGCTAATGTTTTTTTCACGGAGTCAAAGAGAACACTGTCAAAAATTGAAGGTCTATATATAATATAGATATGCAATATCAAGCTTAGCGGAGCTAAACTGGGACACAAAAGCATGATGTAGTTGGAGATAGCAAAAGAAATAAGGATTTGGGAGCTCAAGCTTGATCCTCCTCGAGCCTGCTAGCCCGGGGTCCATACTGCCACTCCAGAGGTCTTGCCAATATGTTCCTCGTTAAACCATATCCTTTGGCTTCCTTGAAGATCTCTACTGTAGCGCCGGTCAACTATGTGGACTTCCTGGATGTTTTCTATAAATGCAAGGCAAATCAACTTCCACTTCATGGGTTGTATGATTGGGCCATTGTTTGGTTCTAGTTCCAGTATCACAAAAGGTTGTGTTTATCCACTCAGCCTTTCAGAAACCAAGGCAATGTCAAAGTATATTACTGCCTCTGGTGACTGGTGTGGCGCCTACACCCTAATTTGCATAAAAGCAGTAGACAAAAGGAAAACTGCATTTAACAACCATGATGGCTACTATGAATATCTTGTCCATTGGCCATGCAATGTCCCAGCAGTTTTCCAACACTTTTTCAATGAGATTTTCTGTGACCTTCTTTATATATGCATGGTCATCTACCTTAATGACATGTGATCTTTTCTATGGATGTACCTACTCCAAGATTTCATGTCCTCACAGTCCTACAAGGTATTCATTACAACAGGCTCTTTGCCAAAGAGGAAAAGTGCCTTGCATTTCAAGTCTATACTGGTGGCTAGTCCATACCAAAAATGTAGAAAAAATTGTGAAGGCCTGTCTGGTTTGTGCCAAAACCAAGTATACTACCCAAGCACCAGTTGGCCCTCTTCTTCTGTTGCCTATTCTCAAAGCACTCCGCTGCCTTATCATCCCCTCCCTCCATCCAAGGGCTGTACAGTAGCCTGGATAGTAGTACACAGATTTTCTAAAATTGCACATTTCACAACTCTTTAGTTACTGCCTTCAGCAATACAGGGGGTCCCAGAGAGGGACTGTAGGTTTGTTCTTAAGTTGAATCTGTTTGTAAGTCGGAACAGGTACATTTTTTAAGAGTAGCTCCAGCCAAAAAAGCTATTTTTAAGTTTTTTAGATAACATAGAGAAGGGTTATCACCCCTGTAACATTTGTTTTGTTGTCTGTGCCCCTGTTCAGAAGATTTCACCTCACCTTCTGTCCCAATGACAATTGGATTTTGAAAATTTTGGGTTGTTAGGGAAACACGGACTGGTGATAAAGCTTCAGTGGAGACACCTTTTTCCCATATTAACTCTTACAGGAGTGAATTTCCCTTCCTAGGGGTAGATTTCCTCTCACTTCCTGTTGTCTCCCTCCGTTTGTAAGTAGGAGTCGTTTGTAAGTCGGATGTTTGTAAGTAGGGGACCCCTGTAGTCTTGATGACCATCTTTATTCGGGAAATCCAGTATAGAGTCTGATCACAGGGTCCAGTTTATCAACAGTTCTCTCTGACCTACCAGCCACAATCCAATAGGTAAACTGATAGAACTGAGCAGTCACCTGAGCAATTTCTTTGAGCTTTGGTGTTTCCCCCAGGACAACTGAGTTTCTCTGGTCTTGGGCAGGGTTTGCCCATAATAATTACCAAAATGCCAGTGTCCAAGAATCTCCATTTCACATAATTTATTGTATGCACCCACATCTGCTCTTGCCCATGCCATGAGCTCTTAAGATCCCAGTGCTAGATGCCATGCAAAATAACAAACAAGGCATTCCTTGCTGTCCACGTTTGATTAATGGAGAAGGATTTAAGTCTACAGTTAGTGGCAGAAATTACAGTCTCAAGGATTTTTTAAACTAACACCAGATATTTGATATACTTGATTACATTAATCTGCCATATACAATATGTGGGCAGAACAACAAGGAGATTGCGGGATCGCCTCCATTATCATGTGTATGATACACAGAAGAACCACTCTACAAATGTTGCTAATTATTTTAATAGATCACATGGTGGCGATCTCGCAGCTCTACAAATACAGGGGACTGAAAGAGTTAAAAGACCACCTAGGGGAGGTGATGTCTTCAGGTTGCTGTGCAAACAGGAAGTCTTTTGGATTTTCCATTTGATAACATGTATACCCAATGAGTTAAATTTTGAGTGTGATCTTACCCATTTTTATGATTGACCTCCCCTTGCTTCTTCTTTTATTTATTTATTTTCTTAGCTAGTTTCCTGCAGTCTATTAGCACCTATCTCTCTCCTATATATTTTTTTTCTCTCTTAGCCAGTTTCCAGCAGTCTTTTAGCACCCATTTCTCTCTTATTTTATTTTTTTGCCATTGACGTTTATTTGAGACTATGCACATACTTTGGGAATAGAAGAAAAAGAGGTTTTCCCCTTGGTTTGTGGACTTTTAAGGCACTACCGATCTTTCCCCAGGGGAAAGATCGGTAGTGCCTTAAAAGTCCACAAACCAAGGGGAAAACCTCTTTTTCTTCTATTATTGGATGCGGCACACATGTTTCTAACCTCCCCAGACAGTGCAAACCAGCTGACCAAACCAAACCCTTTCTCATACTTTGGGAATATGCCAGTATCGGTCCTCATGATGTTCTAACACTTTGCTTTTAAAATCATTTGTTCTTAACATCAACTTCATTGTGTGTATACATATATACATGTTTTCTATTATTTTGTGTATGTTATTGTAACTATACAATGATTTTGACTGATGCGTCAAGTTTGCTCCAAGTTCAATTGGTGTATCAGATTTTTTCTGGCAGTAGATTTGGACCAAACTATTTACATCAGATTTGAGTGTAAGTACCGTGTATTATAGCCAGGTTTTCTTTGTAACAACAGCTGAGTACTAATTTTAATTGGTTAGTTCACCTGTAACCTAATGATGACAGATTAGAGCATTATATAGGTGATTGTGGTGACTAGTTCCAATATGTAATGACTAAGTGCTAATATTAGCATGAAACGCGTCTACCTCTTTGTCCCCTGCTCCATCTGTCAACCACTTGTCATATGAAGCATCGATAAAAGGATTTTTGGAAGTGCAGCCGTCTGAAATCAATTCCTTATGTTCCAAGCATTACTATATTCTTATAAACCCAGTACACCAGTGGTTCCAGAGACTCTCACCTGTTTTCCTGTGGTCCCAGCATCCCATTTCTCCGAGAGACTCTTGCTCCTGCTTTTCTGGGATCCCAGAACTCCAGTGCTGCCAGAGACTCTAACTCCCCTGTACTCATGCATGCTGCTCAGAAGCTGCTTGTTCAAGTGAGCCAGAAGGCCGCAACCTGAAAGTCGTCAGCAGCAAAGTCCATTACTCCCTGTGGGATGGGCAGCTCCCTAGGTACCTTTGCTTCAAACTTTTTGGGGTCTGTTACCTCCTCTGAACGTGGAGGCAGGCTGCCAGATTGTCTCCTGTGAGGCCATGGCTTAAGTTTCCAGTGTCCCTTGGTGGCTGGCCATACACAGATTCTTCCATCCACACAAACAAGGTGGATGAAGGACTTTCTATTAAATTGCAGTGAGTGTGTTAGTCCTGGGTTTGAAGAAGCAATGTGTTTCAACAGAGGTCAAGGGAATGCGACTGTTTGTATGAATTGTTCTGCTTCCTCCAGATCTGTAGATTCATGTGTGTCAGCGCAAATGTGAATATTTTTATATTGGCTGGATATAGTAATAAGAATTTCATCCTTTTGCCCACAAGCGTTTTTTTCATGCTTGGTTGTAGTTTTTGTGCAATTTAGGTCCCGTTCACACTGATCAGCTGCAAGGACTTTTGGTGTTTTCAAAAAACACACAAACTCCCAAATCTGATGAAAATCTATGGCAAAGCATGGGTAATCTACACAAAAACCACAGGACACCATGCTGCAGGGAAACTGCAGTGGATCAGTGTGAAAGGTGACAAAAAGAAAATTTGTGTCCCTACACTAAAAGATTTCTTTGTGCCTGATATGCCCATGGACTCTTAGCATTTTCAGCATATTCCCGATAACAGGTTATGACAGGCCTAGTGTGCCCTTAATACTTCGAACAGGCTTGGCAGTCCTATTGCTTGAAGGATGCCATGAGCACAGAATTTATGTGGGTTAAGAGGTTTAAGCAGTTTTGGAAGCCCCACAAAATGCAAATTGTTACACCTGGATCTATTTTCAAGGTATTCAATCCTGTACATAGGAATAGATTGGAGTCTGAGTAGTGATTTGATTCAAGCTCACTCGCTGTTCCAGGGAATTAATTCTGTGTTCGTTATTGGTAACCTTGTCTTGCACTTTCTGAAGGTGCTGGATCATTATTTATTTTAACAAAGTCAGGTTTATGTTGTGTGGCTATCTGCATTGCTGATCAGCAGGTTTGGTAAAAGTTTTGCATCTGTTGTGTTCTCTTCATCTTTGCTGAGTGTGGCAAGGTCTCTTGTCTCTGTCCACCATCCTGGATAAGCAGGTTTGCTTTTTTCAGATTTAGTGCATTGTTTCTTCGGCAGTGATACTTTTGATATGAACCTCACCATAAGGCTGCCTGGTCCCGTCCCATCCCGTCCCACCCCCCCTCCAGTGCTTGGGGTAAATTTGTGATGTCTGGGTACTGGTTTTTGCACTGAAGCATGAGGGCTGGCTGAAGCTCGGCTGCTATGCATCCATACTCATAAGGCATCAGAACTGGAAGTCCTATACTTATGTTTTAAAAATAACTGCTTTTTTTATAATTTTTTTGCTAGTGTCACTTTAACTCAAGCATTGTCATTATACCACAGAAATGTGTCTCTACTATCAGTCACATCAATATCTTGTGCATTATGTATGAATTAAAGTAGACTTCTTTTAATCAGTCTCCCGCTACAGAGTTCAAGTTTTGCGACTGGATTCACACTAATGTTTCCAAACCTTCTGTATATCTTAATACCTTTTGAATGTTGTTTATAACATTGTCTTTTCCTTATATGAGACAATTATGAATATAACTAACGGTTAAACACTAAAAAATTGCTAAAGGGCAGGTTATTTATTGCAGAAGAGATATGCAATAAAATAAATATGCTTGCTTGCAATTATCTTCAGAATGTACACTTGTGGATATTGCAGCATTGGTGAGTATTGTTGTCTTTAGTTCGGCTTTAGGTAAAATACCTGACCATTGTTATCTGTGACATACTTGGAATCATTTTCCCTCACAAACTTTCCAAGTGACCACCATCACTGGTGCAGAAAGTAAAGGGAAATGCTCCAAAATTATGAAAAAAAAAAACGCTAATAAAAAATCTGACAACATTTTTAACCCTTCCCAACTCTATCCAAGATTACATTTTTTTCTAACTTCCAGAAACCTATTCAAGGCTTTTAACTGAAGCCTTACATGTCTTATTGCCTATCCTTTCGGTAGTTATAATATTGACAAAAAAAATCTGCATATCAATAAAAACAAATAGGAATTATTACATACAACCACAAACTGATTATTCTCCAGTCTGATGATATCGCCCGCTTTTACATTCATCCATTTCTCGTTCTGTAGTCTGTGAAAGACAAAGAAAAAAAAAAAGAATATAAATGATTTTGCCTCACAAAATTCCTTCTGCCATTCTCAATCAGCCTGAAGTCCCAGTAATTCTGTAACAAAGCAAAGCAAAAATTCAAGATGAACAACCGTGACATTCCAAGCGGATTCGCCAATATGATACCATGGAAATAAAAGTGGTGAGCAAAGTGCAAATGAGGATGAATTTTCTTCCCATACTACAAACTATCTTCCAAATAATTTTAGTAGGGATATTGCCAAACTTAAAAAATCTTGGGGAACAAAGCTGCAGCAAAGAAACAGTAAAAAAAAAGCACAACTTATTCCCATCAATAAAGATTGTGAAGCAGATACCCTTAAGCCTCACCTGTATTCACATACCTCACCCACCCCGGGACACTTGATATATAAATCCAGACCATGTTTACCAAAGCTGAATCTTGCCCCCCTCCACTAACTGTTGCTTACTGAGCATGATGGGTAGGCTCAATAACCAGTAGCTAGGCATGGGAGGGCCAGCCTCCAACTTTGTAAAATAAGGCTAATATCTACAAATCAGAGTGATTCCTTTGTTTTTTATTTTTATTATACACTCTCTGTGTTTTGCCATGTAAAACATGCAGAGACATTTGATTGATATTTTTACAGACATTTCAATAAAAATTTCAAAAGAAAAAACAATCACAAACATCTGTATTACAGTGATAAATGGCCCTGGTGCATGGAACCTAGAGCCAAAATCATTACTGCTTTAATGGATAATTAAACCCAAGAACAAACAATATGTAAAATGTTGTAGCTTACAATTCTTAGCTGTGGTGGCTTCATTTAATTTCTTTTTTTTTTTTTCAAGCTAAGAAAATACTTGTTGATCTGGCCAGAAATGCTGTGAAATGCTGTGTCCATATAATTCATGTAAGCTACACCGACAAATATCCTCTTTCCTAGATATCTTCTGTAAACTAATAATTGTCCTGCCCTCCATGTAGTGGAAATGGATAGACATGTTTTTAGTCCATACCAGGAAAGCAGCCTAGGGTGACAACCATAGTTCCCTCTATAAAGACAGTGGAGGAGTGACATAGTCACCCAGGGACAGGAAGTGTGTTATGTGCAGGATTACCAGGTGAAACTAAAGCAAAATGAGCCTGCAAAAGTAAAATAAACACAGCCACCTAACCAAGGATGCGTAATCTGCAATAAATTCGATTTTTGGTTTGGAGTTTATTTCTAATACACAGTACATACAGTGCCTTGAAAAAGTATTCACACCCCTTGAAATTTTCCACATTTTGTCATGTTACAACCAAAAAAGTAAATGTATTTTATTGGGATTTTATGTGATAGACCAACACAAAGTGGCACATAATTGTGTGAAATAAAAGGAAAATTATACAAATACATTTATGTTTTTGGTTGGAACATGACAAAATGTATAAAATGTCAAGGGGTATTAATACTTTTTTAAGGCACTGTATAAAAGAAGCCTCCTTAATGTAAACAACATTAACAAATTGGATTACTCTTGACACAGATTTCTCTGCTCCAAGCTGTTCCTCCCCACCCCCATTTCAATATCGGATGCTGGAAGTAGACGACCGAACCATCCTCCTTAGCAGGCACCATGCAAGAAAATAGGACATCCACAAGCATGACAATAGCAGTCCCCATCCTAAGACGGGGGCTGTCATTATTAAGCTTACGGAAATCCTACACAATAAATGCAGATAATAGGGATTCCTCTGTTGTGCTATGGCTTCCTTTCCAAACCTTAAAGCGGTTCTAAAGGCTGAAGGTTTTTAAGAATGCATGAAGGTAAAAAGAAAAAACTTGTGTGTGCAGCCCCCCTCCAAATACTTACCTGAGCCTAATCTGGATCCAGCAATGTGCATGAAAGCAACTGCTCTCCCCCTCTTCATTGGCTCAGACACAGCAATGGAAGCCATTGGCTACCACTGCTGTCAATCACAGCCAATGAGGGAGTGAGGGGTGGGGCTGAGCCCCGTTGTGTGTGTCAATGGACACACAGAGCGGGGCTTGGTAGCGAGCACGCATGAGTTACCCCATAGCAAGCAGCTTGCTATAGGGGCACTCAGCAGGGGGGAGGAGCCAGTACCACCACCAGCGGGGGACCCGAGATGAGGAGGATTGGATCTGTTATGTGCAAAACCATTGCACAGAGCATGTAAGTAAAACATGTTGGTTATTTTATTTATTTTTTACATTTTCCTTTAGTACCACTTTAACAGTCTTGTTTCAACAAAAATGTACAGAAAAGTGCAGGAAATAAAAATACACAAAAAGAATGAAAAATTTTAACCACTTCCCGCCCGGTCAATAGCATATTGACGTCCGGGAAGTGGTTCCGTTATCCTGACTGGGTGTCATATGACGTCCTTCAGGATAACATGCCGCAGCGCGCACGTGGGGGCGCGCATCGCGGCGATCGGTGGAGCGGTGTGTCAGTCTGACACACCGCTACACTGATCTCGGTAAAGAGCCTCCGGCGGAGGCTCTTTACCACGTGATCAGCCGTGTCCAATCACGGCTGATCTCGATGTCAACAGGAAAAGCCGGTGATCGGCTTTTCCTCACTCGCGTCTGACAGACGCGAGTAGAGGAGAGCCGATCGGCGGCTCTCCTGACAGGGGGGGTCTGCGCTGCGCTGCCCACACTGGACCACCAGGGACTCCACTAGGATCACCAGGGAAGTGGGCAACATGTGGATGGCCAGGTATGTACCCCCTGCCCATCCACATGTGCAAATGATGCCCAATCTGTGCCAGTCAGTGCCCACAAGTGGGCACTGGCTGGCACCATCAAGTAGCAATCAGTGCCACCCATCACCCAGCAATGCCACCCAGTGTTATCAGTGCCACCCATCAGTGTAATCAGTGCCACCCAGCAGTGTCCAGCAGTGCCCACCTATCAGCGTCCATCCGTGCCCATCAGTGCCCACCTATCAGTGCCCATCAGTGCCCATCCATGCCACCTATCCGTGCCACCCATGAGTGCCCATCAGTGCCGCCTATGAGTGCCCATCAGTGCCGCCTATGAGTGCCCATCAGTGCCACATACCAGTGCCACCTATCAGTGCCCATCAGTGCCACCTATCAGTGCCCATCAGTGCCGCCTATCAGTGCCCATCATCAGTGGCCGTCAGTGCCACCTCATCAGTACCACCTCATTGGTGCCACCTCATTGGTGCCCATCAGTGCCGCCTTATCAGTGCCCGTCAGTGCAGCCATATCAGTGCCCGTCATTGAAGACGAAAACGTACTTATTTACAAAAAATTTAACAGAAACAAAGAAAAACTTGTTTTTTTTTTCAAAATTTTTGGTCTTTTTTTATTTGTTGCGCAAAAAATAAAAGTCGCAGAGGTGATCAAATACCACCAAAAGAAAGCTCTATTTGTGGGAACAAAATGATAAAAAAATTTGTTTGGGTACAGTGTTGTATGACCGCGCAATTGTCATTCAAAGTGCGACAGCGCTGAAAGCTGAAAATTGGTCTGGGCGGGAAGGTGTCTAAGTGCCTGGTATTGAAGTGGTTAAACATGGCAAACACCTTTAAATGCATGCACATTTTTCTATGTTGTAATAATGTATGTGCTGTGTGAATGAGCTCCTAAGAATAGTAAACTCTAAAAATGCTATTAAACAACAGGGATGAGAGAGATCTCAGTGTTGCTCCTGAACTATAGAATGAGTCAAATATTTATGCTGACCTCAAGATACAGGGCCTTGTGTACCAAGAGAGTCTGAAAAGAAATATCTCTGTACTGTCCAAAGCAACAAGTGCTTCCATTCAGCTTCTCGCAGAAATGACAGCTGGAAACAGTTATGTTACAGGACAATATTTAATGAAATACAGTGCGTGGTGGCTGCCAGGGATTTATGCTTTCCAGAATTTCAGGTAGTTGCACAGCTTTGTTAAAGGGAACCGGTCATGTCCACCAAAGTGTATAAACTACCATCACTGATAAAGTGCAGGCAACTTTGTGATGCTTTCAAGTACCTGCACTTGTTCTCAGATCAGTAAGTTTGAGCACGGCAAGGACTCTGCGTTCAAAGCCCAGACTTACCAGTGAATTTGTTTTAAAAAGAAAAGGTTCAAATTAAAGCTAATCTGTCACTATGAAAAGAGCATTACACGTGGAGTAGATCATTTGTGAAGTGAATGTGTACCCCCTCTGCAAAGTCTATCAGTCTACCAGGGATGCCATAATCTAAAAAAAATGAACAGTACGAATTTAAAAAATGGAATAGCTTCAAGGTGCTTACAGCTCTGTAATGTTAAAAGTGTATTTATAAAACATGCACTGTTGGCAACCACTGAGAATTGTGATTTCTGGAACATTTCAATAGGCTACAGCATTAGTTTTACATTACAGCTGGTTAATTCTGCTGGCGCATAAAAGCTGGGTTTTAGCATGCAGGCAGCCTTCAGTTTTCACTGGCGCAAGGGGCAGTGTGATGCACAGTTGCTTTTTTCTGCTTTCTTTTTTTTTTTTTAACCACTTAAGCCCCGGACCAATTTGCAGCCAAAGGACCAGGCCCCTTTTTGCAATTCGGCACTGCGTTGCTTTAACTGACAATTGCGCGGTCGTGCGACGTGGCTCCCAAACAAATTGGCGTCCTTTTTTTCCCCACAAAATAGAGCTTTCTTTTGGTGGTATTTGATCGCCCCTGCGGTTTTAATTTTTTTGCGCTATAAACAAAAATAGAGTGACAATTTTGAAAAAAATGCAATATTTTTTACTTTTTGCTATAATAAATATCCCCAAAAAATGTATAAAAAAACATTTTTTTTCCCTCAGTTTAGGACACATCGGACATTTTTGACACCATTGTCATTTATACAGAAATCAGTGCGATTTAAATGCACTGATTCCTATGTAAATGACACTGGCAGTGAAGGAGTTAACCACTAGGGGGGGCGGGGAGGGGTTAAGTCTGTGTGTGTGTGTTTTTTTTTTTTACAGTAGGGGGGCGTGGCTTTACGTCTGACGTCACTGATCGGCTTTCCCGATGACAGGGAACAGCCGATCAGTGACAGGCAGTGTAGGAAGCACGGGGAGAGGTTTGTTTACACAGACCTCTCCCCTTCTTCAGCTCTGTGACCCAATCGCGGGGCACCAGCGGCGATCAGGTCCGCTGGTCCCATGGCCGCGGAGCTCAGGACCGGGTCGCAAACGCGCCGCCAGCGGCGCACGCGCGCGACCCGCGGCTGGGCTCTTAAAGGGCCACGTAAAGGTACGTGATTCTGCCCAGCCGTGCCATTCTGCCGACGTATATCAGCGTGAGGCGGTCCTTAAGTGGTTAAACATTATTTAACCACTTCAATACCAGGCATTTAGACACCATCCTGCCCAAGCCAATTTTCAGCTTTCAGCGCTGTCGCACTTTAAATGACAATTGTGCGGTCATGTAACACTGCACCCAAACAGAATTTTTATCATTTTGTTCCCACAAATAGATCTTTTTTTTGGTGGTATTTGATCACCTCTGCGATTTTTATTTTTGCCTTTGCGTGCGCTGCAGGACATTGCTACATGTCTGCATTTTACCACAGCTCACTGAGCCACGCCTCTGTTTTTTTATGTGCCCTAACAGTGGCTGGTATTTACCCAGTGTGGTAAACTGGCAATCGCTGCACTAGCTGTGAATGAGCCCTTAACATTTTTGATATGCAAAATCCAGGATAACAGTGTTCAAAGTAGTGATTCTTCTTGAACAACCTGTACAAAATATATAGTTAAAGATCACTGGTTGTGTATTCTAGTAGGGGTGCAGAGAATTGCAACTTATTTGGTGAAACATTTCCAACCTTATATTTGACCACGTGTTTTAGCTCCTTGGCTGGAATTCAAATTTCTCTATAGAATATATTATACTCCAGCTAAACTTGTAAGAATCTTTCCACATTTTCTGCACATTTTCTGGCATTGCACATCAATCCAGTCATTTACGACGATTACCATCAGACCTTCCATAGCAGTTTGTTTGTTGGGACTTTCTAGGACCCAAAATAGGTGATCCATAAACTACTTACCCTGCTTATGTATTATGCACGTAAAAAAAAAAAATCATTCTGTCATGGGAGAAACTAGTGGCCCCTGCCATTGTGGCTTGGAAGGCGTTAATAATGCCTTACCGCTGTACAAAGCTACATATCTTAGTAGAGGGGTATCAGCTAAATTTGAAAAGGTGTGGATGAGAATGAATGATAGTTCCACCGCTTCGAATTAACTGCTTACTATTAGTTAAAAGTTTCTACTGTGGGCAAAATGCTAACTATATGCAGGCCTTGGTGAGCCCCTGGTCCAATACCTGTTGATATCTCTGGGGTGAAGTGATTTGACTCTGTAAATGTGTGCTTTATTTTCCTTTTTTACCTCTTTACAAGAAACTGGTCCCTGGTATGGTCTGGAGCTGCATTGTTCACTGGTACTGGTGTATTGTAGTGCTGACTGTTGACTCTGTTTTAATGTTTGCAACTTTATTATGAAAATTTCAATAAAAAATAAATAAAAAATAAAAGTTAATTACCACTTGACCACTGGGCACTTAAACCCCCTTCCTAACCAGACCAATTTTCAGCTTTCGGTGCTCTCACATTTTGAATGACAATTACTCAGCCATGCAACACTGTACCTATATGAAATTTTTGTCCTTTTTTTTCACACAAATAGAGCTTTCTTTTGGTGGTATTTAATCACTGCTGGGTTTTTAATTTTTATAAAAGAAAAAAGACCGAAAATTCTGTAAAAAAGAAAAAAGAAAAATTCTTCGTTTCAGTTATAAAATTTTGCAAATTAGTAATTTTTCTTCATAAATTTTGGCCAAAATTTATACTGCTACATATCTTTGGTAAAATAAGTACAAATTGGTGTATATTATTTGGTCTTTGTGAAAGTTATAGAGTCCACAAGCTATGGTGCCAATATCTGAAAATTGATCACACCTGAAGTACTGACGGCCTATCTCATTTCTTGAGACCCTAACATGCCAGAAAAGTACAAATACCCCCAAAATTACCCTTTTTTGGAAAGAAGACATTCCAATGTACTTAGAAAGATGCATGGTGAGGTTTTTGAAGTTGTAATTTTTCCCCACAATTCTTTGCAAAATCAAGATTTTTTTTCTTCTTTTTTCACAAAAGTGTCATATTAGCAGGTTATTTCTCACGCACAGCATATGCATACCACAAATTACACCCCAAAACACATTCTGCTATTACTCCAGAGTATGGCGATACCACATGTGTGAGACTTTTACTCTGGCCACATACAGAGGCCCAACATGCAGGGAGCACCTGCAGGCGTTCTGGAGCACCCAGGCCAATTCTGACATTTCTCTCCTACATGTAAAAATCATCATTTATTTGCTGGAAAATTACATAGAACCCCAAAACATTCTACATGTTTTTTTTAGAAAAGACCCTAGAGAATACAATGGCGGTCGTTGCAACTTTTTATCTCGCACAGTATTTGCGCAGCAATTTTTCAAATGCATTTTTTTTTTGAAAAAATATGTTTTGTTGCTTTAAAAAAAAAAAAAAATAGTAAAGTTAGCCCAATGTTTTTGCATAATGTGAAAGATGAAGTTACGCAGAGTAAATAGATACCTAACATGTCACCCTTCAAAATTGCACACACTCGTGCAATGGCGCCAAACTTCGCTACTTAAAAATACCCATAGGTGACGCTTTACATTTTTTTACTGGTTACATGTTTTGAGTTACAGATGAGGTCTAGGGCCAAAATTATTGCTCTCGCTCCAACGTTCGCAGCAATACCTCACATGTGTGGTTTGAACACCGTTTTCATATGTGGGCGAGACTTAGGTATGTGTTCTCTTCTGTATGCGAGCACACGGGGACAGGGACACTTTAAAAAAACATTTTATTTTTAATGTTCATTTTACTTTTTTTTTTTATTATTTTAGTTTGACACTTTTTCCCCAAAAATTATTTTTTTGATCACTTTTATTCCTATTACAAGGAATGTAAACATCCCTTGTAATAGGAATATGGCATGACAGGTCCTCTTTATAGTGAGATATGGGGTCAATAAGACCCCACATATCTCCTCTAGGCTGGGAAGCCTGAAATAAAAAAACGACCCTGGCTTTGATCGTATCGGCGAGTCGGTAGAAGCACTGGAGGGCGGCAGGACGTCCCCTCTCGCCTCCCGTAAGAATGATCAAGCAGCGGAACAGCCACTATGATCATTCTTATGGTGTAGGGAATTGCCGGCTGAAAAAGCTGATATCTGAATGATGCCTGTAGCTGCAGGCATCATTCAGATATCCCCGCACAAGTTCAAGGATGTCATATGACGACCGGCGGGTGGGAAGTGGTTAAAATGCATTTTTTTTTTTTAACACAAAGTTGTCCATTTATACAATATTTCTAACACATAGCATGTACATACCAAAAATTACACCCCAAAATAGATTCTCCTACTCCTCCTGAGTATGGCGATACAACATGTGTGAGACTTCCACAGCCTGATCACATACAGAGGCTGAGTACGGCTGGGTACGGCTGGGTATCACCAAGTATGGCTGGGTATTACCGAGTATTGCAGAGTATGGCTGGGTATCACCGAGTATTGCAGAGTATGGCTGGGTATTGCAGAGTATGGCTGGGTATAACCGAGCATTGCAGAGTATGGCTGGGTATTGCAGAGTATAGCAGGGTATTGCAGAGTATGGCAGAGTATGGCTGAGTATTACGAGTGTTGCAGAGTATGGCTGGGTATCACCGAGTATTGCAGAGTATGGCTGGGTATTGCTCATACTGATTGGCTAAGTGTCTTTGATTGACAGCCGCAGGAGCCAATTGCGCTGCTGCTGTGTCTCAGCCAATCAGGAGGGAGAGTTCTGGGTGGCCGAGGGATTCGTAGACATCGCTGGAGAGAGATGGGGCTCAGGTAAGTATTAGGGGGTGCTGGGGAGGCATAGAATGCATTAAAATAAAAAACCTTCTGCCTTTAAAACTCCTTTAAGGCTCCATGTACAGTAGCTTAAGAAAATGCTTATAGCAGCAGCTTTTGAGCTTTTTTTTGTTTTTGTTTTTTTTTTGCTTCTAGAAGCAGTGTTATCCTATATATCCGTGCACACTATTTTAGTCAAGAGGCATTTTTTAAGCTTCAGCTTCTAGAAGCGTTTTTGGGAGCGATTTGCCAGTAGAAAAAAAAAAAGCCGACAGCTCCTAAACGCTGCTAAGCACTGGTTTTCAGCTGTCTTTTTTTGTCTTAGCGGGCGGCCCATCGGCGCTCTTAACAATCAGTGTATAGCTGATTGTTAAGGAGCGCGCTGGCAAGCTGACAGCTAAATGTAAACAAAACAATTGCCGACACTAGAAACTGAGAAAAAAACAACAACGTGGGGGTCCCCCCTCCAATCCATACTAGGCCCTTCGGGTCTGGGTGGATTTTAAGGGGAACTCCATGCCAAAACTTTTTTTTAAAATGGCCCCCATTCCAGACCCTTATCTGAGAGAGCAGCCTGGTAGGCCAGGAAAGGGGAGGGAATTGAGCAAGCACCCATGTTGATGAAGACAAGGGCCTCTTCCCCACAGTGTTTTTTTTTATCTGCTGGGGTGTTTGAATTTTAAAAACGGGGAGCACTATGATTTTGCCTTTTTGTTTTATGTGAATCATATCTGATGGCATATGAGCATATCTGCAATCGGAAGGTATACATATCCTGAACCTAGGAAGGTACATGGAGGGTTTGCCTTATCGCCCCTGAGGATATAGATGAGGCTTTTTGAATTTTGTTTGAGGTGAGCATGTTTTCAACCTGTTTTGTGGAGGCGCAAAGTCACTTGATGAAGATAGATTTTATTTTATTTTTCTGTGCGTTTTGTAATTGGCTGTGCTGATTGAAATTGGATAGTTATGTCGTACTTACCTGTAATGTGCAATGGTTCTGCACAAAGCGGCCCTGATCCTCCTCATCTGCAGTCCTCCACTGGTGCTTCTAGCTCCTTCCCCCTGCTGAATGCCCTCATAGCTCGCTTTCTATGGGCGCACTCATGCAGGCTCAATCCTGAGCCATTTGTGTCCATTGACAGGCACACAAAGCGTGGCTCAGCCCCACCCCTCACTCTCTGCTCACTGGCTGTGATTAACAGCAGCAGGAGCCAATGACTCCCGCTGCTGCCTCTATTTCCAGTGAAGAGATAGAGCAGAGAGAGCTTCTGTTGTTGGTCACATTGCTGGATCGAGATCGAGCTCAGGTAAGTAAAACTCTAATTCCAGATGGGACGCTGTGTAAAATCTACATAAAAACAGAATGCAATGATTTGCAATTTTCATAAACCCATATTTTTTTCACAATAGAAAACATATGTTTAAACTGAGAAAATGTACCCATTTAAGAAAAAAATAAGGTGGATTTGAAATTGATGGCAGCAATATATCTCAAAAAAGTTTGGACAGTGCAACCAAAACCTGGCAAAGTAAGTGGAACTTACAGGGAAGAGCTGGAAAAACATTTTGCAACTAATTAGGTTAAGTGACAACAAGTCAGTATTATGACCGGGTGTCAGAGAACTCACGTTTTCCATGCCCGTCTTCGTCCAGCAGGAGTGAATCCTCACTCTGTGAGTGCCAATACCCATGCGCAGCCTTCCCAACGGAACCGAACGTGCGGGCGTACCCGCGTACCAACGCAAACATGTGTGCATCCCCGCCTTCCAATATGAACGGGGGCACGCACTTCCACGTCAGCACGAACGCGTGTGCGCAATCGCGCACGGACCCTCACCTCCACCAATCCCAGCACAAGGCGCCCTATATAAACAGGGCTTTCACATGGTGTCAGTGCTGGATCGTCTTCAGTCTATGTCCTGAATACCTGCCTGAAGTACCTGCTACCTTGTTCCTGATTTACCCGGCTTACCTGATTACCTTCATTGATTGACCCTGCTTATTGACTGTTTCTTCTGGTTTGACCTCGGCTTGGATTCCTTGACTACGTCTCTGCTCTTCGATTTGGTACCTCATCACCTGCCTGTTGCCAACCTTTTGCCTGCTTTGACCACGAACTTGCCTGTCTTGACTTCGCAGTGCCTACTTCCACCTGTTCGGCCATCACTGGATACAGTCTTGGTTACCACCCTCTACACCTGCCTTCCAGAAGACCCGGTACCTCCAAGCATTCAAGCACCAGTCTCCTAGCCGCAGGCACTTGCACCCTTTCGTGCCCCAGCACTCCCTGTTCCCACCACCAGGGGCGTTGGGACCGGAACCGTGCACGAGGCCACCCCCAGCATCCAGACTCCGCTATAAGGTACGTGATACCGGGTATAAAAAGGGCATCTTAGAGAGTCTGATTGTCTCAGAAGTAAAGATGGGCAGAGGTTCAATAAATTTATGAAAAACTGCATCTAAAAATTGTCAAATAGAATAATGTTCTTTAGCAAAAAATAAAAATAAAAAACGTAATCTACAGCATATATTCAGTATTCTCTTGGCGCAAGGGACAAGGCCGAAATGCAATACCGGATGCCCACGATCTCTGGGCCCTCCGGCAGCACTGCATTAAAAACAGGTATGATTCTACGATGGACATCACTGCATGGGCTCAGGAATACTTCAAGAAATCACTGTGAACATAGTTTGCCTTGCCATCCAAAAATGAAAGGTAAGGCTCTATCATGCAAAGATGAAGCCATATCTGAACATGATCCAGAAACACAGCCATCTTTTCTGGGCCAAAGCTCAATTAAAACGGGCTGTTGCAAAGTGGAAAGCTGTTCTGTGGTCAGATGAATCAAAATTTGACATTCTTTTTGGCAACCATGGGTGCCCAGTCCTCTGGACCTTCTGGCTTGTTATCAGCACTCAGTTCAAGTACCAGCATCTCCAATGGTATGGGGGGTGCATTAGTGTGTATGGAATCGGTAGTTTGCACCTCTGGAAAGCCACCATCAATGCTGAAAGATATATCTAGGTTTTAGATCATCATAGACTCCCATCCAGACAATTTTATTTTCAGGGAGGACCTTGCATATTTCAGCAGGACAATGCTAAACTGCATCTATGACAACAACATGGCTTAACTTGCCTGCCATCCAGAACCACCAATTGAAAATATTTGTTTGTATAAGGTTGTATAAGGGGGGCTGCACAGAAGATTTTTTACCTTAATGAGAACTCATTAAAGCGGTTCTGCACCCATTTCATTTAGTAAATCTCTTTGCCTTCCAAATCAGGCAAAGAGTACTAAATGAAATGTGTTTTTTTTTTTTTTTTTTACTTACCTTGTAATCGAGGACTTCCTGTCTTCTTTCTCTTCGGGGGTGGGCGGGGTCTTGCGGGGATCCTCGTCACGCCGCACTGTCTCCTGGGATCTGGTGTCATTGATCCCAGGAGTCAGTGCGGGCATCTTCCGAAATCTCGCGAGATTTCGGCCACATCTTCCGAAATCTCGTGAGATGTCGGCAGATGTGCCGTCACTGCGCACGCGCGAGTAACGGCGGTGCATGCTGGGCCATCTAAAGTGCCTGTGGGGTTTCACATGCCCACAGGCAAGATGGACCCCAGCAGACAAGAAGAACACAAGAAGATGAAGATGAAAACCGGCGGCGATCGAGATGGAAGATGGAACAGGTAAGTCCCCCAATTGAGCTATATGCCCTTGGCATATAGCCCAAAAAAAAAAAAAAACGAGTGCAGAACCGCTTTAAGGTAAAAAACCTAATTTACAACCACTTTAACAATTAAAGTCTTAAAAGAGAAGTGAAGAGAAGAGAAGTGAAGGCTTTAAAAAAATAAAATAAACATTCATACTCACCTAGATGGATGCAGCATCGATACAATGCTGCATCTGTCCACCGTTGGCTTTGCACTGAGAACAGAGCGATCAAGGACTGCTAATTGTTCAGTTCTAAAGTCTGCTCTGAGCTGAGAGCGATGACTGTCAGTCACTTCTTTGTGCTCTTCCCCTCCAGTGCTCACTAAGGCACCTGGCTATGGGGGGGGGGGGGGGGGGGTTGGAGCAGCTGAGAGGCTGAGTCATCTGTCGGTCTGGCATCTGGGCGGAGACTGACATTATTATTGGGATCCCTGCAGAACCTGGAACGGCTTTGTGACGTCAGCCGACAGCGAACTTTAGCCTGCTGCCAGCTGATTCTGGGTCACAAGAGTTTAGAAATAAGTGCACTCCTGTGACCCACAGGAGAAATATGGCCAAAATAGCTTTGGCTATTCTTCTCCCCTAACATTAAATGATTGAAACAAATATGTATAATGCACTGGTTTCACATATTCATTACTACATATGGAGACATGGGAAGCTAAAATTATGTGCAAATCTTCTCCTGTAAAAATCAAGCTTGGTTTTGCACCTTTGCCTTTCTAAGCGTTCTTATAGGCTAAGGTGGCGGTCTGTCACATTAAAGCATTTGCAAAGAAGTTTGAGACATGGAGGGGCCATGGTCAAGCTAGATTTCTTAGCTAGATTAGGAAAAGTAAAGATTTGAACGTAGCTTAAGCTGCCTATATTGCTGCATCTAGTGACTGTTTTCACATGCACTTTTCACTAAAGGTAACCACTTTGTATACAGTTTTTTTTTCTACAGTTGGTTTGAATAGCTCAGGTTTGTGACAGGTTTATTTGAAACAATTCTAAATATTTATTCTGCTTGATAATGTAGTTTGCACAGTCTACACAACACTTTACTAGATCATTTGGCTCAGAAATGGGCGAGAGTGCCTTTTATATCAATCCAAGTACACGTTGTCCTGGGCAATGTTCAACAGCAATATTTTATTGCGAACGCTCAGTTCTGGCCCGCTGCACATGATTTTAAGGTTGGGATATTGGCAGTTTTATCACCTTTCTCGTCTATAAAATATTCAGAATATCAAATTAACTCTTTCCATCTCTCAACTTTCTTGCCCTTTTGGGATCAAATCTGAACATGTTTCATGAGCAAGCACTGATTGTGGTAAAACCTATTTTGATTTTTGGTAGGAAGAAGTGCTAAACCTCACGGGTCTCCAGCCCAAAAAAAAAAATTTTTGTACACAAGTCCATTGAGGTACCCATGAATATTTAAATGCATTGCAAACCTTCCTACCTGCACCTTGTATCTGCATAGAATATGCATTAATTATTCAGTTTCATGGTGTCATTTGTTGCCATGCATACACAACCTATAGTAGAGAAAATCTTCAAAACCTAGAGTAGAGTAAATCTTCACTTTCTGGTGTCAGAAGTTTCTGTTTGTGTTTAAACATGAGGCATGTGCCATGGCCCTGCACAGGTCAATGCATGACCTCCGAACTGACACATCCTGTGAAGAAACAATATATCCCACAGTCCCTGGGTCTCCCAGTCTAGCACTGGTGCAGGTGAGTGCTAAATAGTAATTCGATCTGACATCCACAAGCAGGCAGAGTAATTAATAGCGAGATCATCGCACTGGAAGAGATTGTATTTTCATCACATTACCATCCCACATTTGTGATGCAACACAGTGCAAATGGCAAGGCATTAAATGAATGCTGTGTAGCCCAGAACAAATTGCCTGTCCTTTTAGCGAACAGGGACAAGTCAGGTGAATCCATCTGCCATGACACTACAAACTGCAGCCCATCATTGCAAAGTATGGCAAACAAATGACAGAGGGAATATAACTACACGAGTATCTCGTTGAAACAACAAAAACATTTTTAAAGCGTAGAATGTCTGTAAACAGCCAGCATAAACTAAAGCCTACAGGAGTTTGGGACCCTAAAAACAATAAATGTTTAACACAGGGAGTGACTTGGATCAAGCTACCAGGAATACCAACTCCCTGCTAATTAGGTAGGGAGCTGGGACCTGGATTGATTCTTAATCATAGTTTCACTAGTGGGAGTGAAGATTAGGGGAAGGGCGGGGGAAGGGGGAGAAGAGAGGGGGGATTTAAGGGAAGTGAGAAACACAGTTGGCGGGACATATGAAATAGAAAATGGAGGGTATCAATAACCGAACACAGTGCTTATATCAAGCTTATCAAGTACATTTAAAAGTGATATTTAAGGTATGATTTAGACTAAAATGTATGATATAATACCCTCATATAGATATGGAAATAATATTAAATATGGACTGTATGGTATGATTATATGTAGAGTATGGATAATTGCTACGAAGAAAATAGAGTTGGCCCGTATCCTGAAGAAGTATATAAATAGGGGAAGGGGGGTGAATGAGAAGATGGGGGGAGGGGGTTGGTTTGGGAGATGGGGGTTGGGGGGGAGGGGGGAGTAACCAAACAGTTGGAGACACCACCTTTCGGGGCGCTGGGTCTTAAAGGGGTCGCATCGGTATGGGGGAACTTATAACATAAACGTATATCCTAGTAAAAAAGCACATTGTCCAATAGACTATTACCGTTGTCTCATATAAAAGATTTATAATTTAAAAGGGCAGTGGTGGACTGGGGGAAACAGAGGAGCCCCCTTCCATCGCTCTCTGACTACACCCCTACACAGGTTAGCGCTCTAACCCAGTGGGGTACTGGGGAGTGCAGTAGTGAAATTTCACTGTTCTAGTAGAACCCTCTTCCTTATAGGAGAGAGGGAGGCCTGGGCCTCTTTTCTTCCCCTTTTTTTTTTCTTCTTTTTTCATTGGGCGGTGTTTACTGAGGGTACTCGTATGCCGCGTACACACGGTCGGAATTCTCGTCGGAAAAAGCTCTGATGGTTTTCCCATCGGAATTCTGACAGAATTTCGCTCAAACTGTCTTGCCTACACACATTCACACCAAATTCCGACGGTCTGTAACACAGCGGCATAAAACACGTTTGCCAGCACTATAGAAGGGAAATTTAATGCTTCCGAGCATGCGTCGAATTGTTTCCGAGCATGCGTCGGAATTTTGCGTCTCGGAATTGCATACACACGATCGGAAAATCTGATAGAAAGGTTTTCCGTCGGAAAAATTGAGAACAGGTTCTCAATTCAAAGTCCGTTGGAAATTCCGCCAGAAAAAGACCGATGGGCATACACACGGTCGGAAAATCCGATGAAAAGCTCCCATCGGACTGTTTCCATCGGAAATTCCGACCGTGTGTACGCCGCATTACCCTTAAATCTCTCACGGTCACACCTAAGAGTCCGAACCCATTTTCTTTTTTTCTTTTTTTTTTTCTCTCTTTTACCTTTATCCTATATCTGATCTTTTACCCCTTCCTCCACATCCTCCCCCTCCCCTCCCGATCCCTTCCTTACCCCCAACTACCCTTTTAACACCACATGACCATGGATGTGATACAAGTTGTTTCCCTGAATGCCAAGGGACTTAATATCCCAGAAAAGAGAAGAATGCTATTACATGACATGAAACGTATGAAGGCTGATATTGTATTCCTACAGGAGACGCACTTCCGGGAAGATAAACTTACGATTCTAAAAAATAGATTCTTCCCTATAGTTTATCATTCTACCTAGTCACGGCGACTTAACGAGAGCCTCCTACAAGATCCCAAAACGTTAGCGGACGTTACAAAGGAAATTACACATTATTTTAACACTAATATTACAGCTGACTGTGACATGGGATTGGTTTGGGAGGCACATAAAGCCGTGATCCGCGGGGTGCTGATAAAACATGGCTTGAGGATTAAAAAACTGAGATCGGCCCAAATCACATTACTAGTAGACAAGCTCCAGAAGTTGGAAACAAAACATAAGCGTTTACCATCCAGAATATTAGGGGACGAGCTAGACATGATAAGGACACAATTGATTGATCTACTTCAGTTTAAGGCTAAGGCGGCACTACAAATCTCCCGTAAAAGGATATATGAGTCTGGAAATAAATGTGGCAGGTTACTGGCACAATCCCTACGATCTCAGGCAGCCGCGTCATATATACCGCATATACATACCCCAACGTGACAGAAAAAATCCCTACCCCAACAAATAGCTCAAGAATTTAAGTCTTACTATGAGACACTATATAATTTTAATATCACCCAACTATCTGCAGAACGCATAAGAGAATATGTAGTGGACTCATTAATGCCCAATTTGTCACCCGAAACATGCTCTCTTCTAGAGGAGCCTATAACCTTGACTGAGTTACAGACAGCGATAGGAAATACCAAACAGAGGAAAGCCCCAGGTCCGGATGGCCTTACAATTCAATATTACAAATCTTTTTTCCCATTGCTAGGTAATTATCTGGTTAAGCTTTTGAATGATTTAAGTAAAGGAAACAAGTTTCATGTCACCACATTACAGGCTCAAATTGCAGTGATCCCCAAAGACGGTAAAGACCCGGCTCTCTGTGGGAGCTACCGCCCAATATCCTTGCTGAACACAGATCTTAAATTGTTCACCAAGATACTGGCCTCTAGACTACAAGTACATATACCCCGAATCATACATCTAGATCAAGTGGGATTTGTCCCATCTAGGGAAGCGAGGGATAATACCACAAAAGTTTTGAATCTGTTATACCGGGCCACTCTTACTAACACACCAAGTGTCTTTCTCAGCACGGACGCTGAGAAAGCTTTTGATAGGGTTAACTGGGCTTTCATGTCTGCCACACTGAAGCACATGGGACTGGGGAGTTCCATGATGCACTGGAACACCGTCGGCACGGGTCAGGGCCAATGGGATTCTCTCAGACTCTTTCACGATCACAAGTGGAACACGCCAGGGATGCCCACTTTTACCTATCCTATTTGCTCTATCATTAGAACCCTTTCTATGTCATATAAGGTGGAACCCTGATATTACAGGAATTGTGATAAAGCAAACTCAATATAAAGTGTCGGCATACGCAGACGATTTAATGTTCTCCCTTTCAAACCCGATAGTATCTCTCCCGAACCTATTACGGGAATTTACAATATACAGAACACTCTCCAACCTTAAAATTAATTTTGCCAAGTCGGAAGCGATGGGTGTGAAAATATCGTCAGCTCAACTTGCATACCCTCAAATGCAGGAAACAAATAGGCCTAGTATAACTAACCTTTGACTTCAGGAATGAAAGGTTTGGACTGGCATAGCATGTAAAAAAAAAAAAAAAAGAAGACCAGCTAGTCAACAGCAGGAGGCTTAAGCTTAACACTCACAATCTAGGAGTTCAGGAAAAAGGGAGACCCATGAGTAAAAAGGATACTGCCCAATGAGATAACCAATCTGGTAATGAAAGCTATGGCTGAGTGCCCTCAATGCAAAAATGTGTACATAGCTAATGTGTAAGGTAAGTTCTACAGGTTTTGTCAAATCGGTTTGTAAATGGACAGAAAACTGGCTAAAATATATTCAGAGAGTAGTGGTTAATGATGTATACTCTGAATGGACTAAGGCTATTAGTGGTGTAACCCAAGGTTCAGTGTTGTAACCCTTACATTTTTTTTTTTTTTTAAATAAGATAATTTTTTATTGAGAACCAACAAAAAACAAACATACATCAAAAAACAAAAACAAACCAAAAATAACTTATTTTTCACGGATTGCAATACAAAGCAGTTCCTGTATATTTATGAGAACCCTTACATTTTAATATATTCATAAATGATAGTCTAGGATTAAAAGCACCATTTCAGTCTTTGCAGATGACACCAAACTATGCAGTAGAATAACGCCCTTACAACATGTCTCCAACTTACTGTGGCAAATGAGATTTAATGTTGATAAATGTGAAGTCATACACTCAGGGGCTAAAAATAAGCATGCATCATACATACTTGGGGGAGTACAACTGGGGAATCCATAGTGGAGAAGGATCTGGGTGTTCTGGTAGATCATAAGCTTAAAGCGGTTCTGCACTCTGAAAAAAATTTTTTTTTTTTTTTTAGGATGTAATGTAAAGTGTGCTTACCTTTATTAGGGGACTCACCTGTTCCATCTTCCATCTCGATCGCCGCCGGTTTTCGTCCGATGAAGTTCCTCGTCTTCTTCTTTAGTGCTGGGGGCCATCTTGCCTGTGGGCATGTGAAACACCCACAGGGACTTTAGATGGCCCAGCATGCACTGCCGTTACTCGCGCGTGCGCAGTAACGGCTCATCTGCCGAGATCTCACGAGATTTCGGCAGATGCGGCCGAAATCTCGGGAGATTTCGGAAGATGTGGCCGAAATCTCGCGAGATTTCGGAAGATGCCCGCACTGACTCCTGGGATCAATGACACCAGATCCCAGGAGACAGTGCGGCGTGACGACGATCGACGCAAGACCCCGCCCGCCGCCGCAGAGGGAGAAGACCGGAAGTCTTCAATTACAAGGTAAGTAAAAAAAAAAAAAAAAAAAAAAAACATTTCATTTAGTACTCTTTGCCTGATTTGGAAGGCAAAGAGATTTACTAAATGAAATGAGTGCAGAACCGCTTTAATAATATCACGCAATGCCAAGCAGCGGTTTCCAAAGCGAACCAAATCCTTTTATTGTATTAAAATGAGGTATGGACTGCAGAGAGAGAGATAATTTTGCCTCTGTAAAAATCATTAGTAAGACCTCATCTGGATTATGCAGTTCAGTTTTGGGCACCAGTTCATAAAAAGGATATTGGGGAAGTGGAGAAAGTGCAGTGAAGGGCAACCAAACTGATGAGAGGCATGGAGGAGCTCAGATATGAGGAAAGATTAGACTGAACTGAATTTATTCTATCTTGAGAAGAAGAAATTGAGGGGGGATATGATCAAAATGTAAAAATACATAAGTGATCCATAGTGAACTTGGTGTGGCGTTATTAACTTTAACGTCACTACAGAGAACAAGGGAGCACTCTATGTCTGGAGGAAAAGAGATTTAACCTCCAAATACGGAAAGGCTTCTTCAAAGTAAGAGCTGGAAAAATGTGGAAAAAACTCCCTCAAAAGCTGGTTCTGGAAAGCTCAGATAGTTTTAGGGGGAACTGAATTTACCACAGATGGACTCCAATCAAGTTGTAGAAACATCTCAAGGATGGATCAGTGGAAATAGGAGGCACCTGAGCTCAATTTTGAGTGTCATAGCAAAGGCTGTGAATACATATGAACATGTGAGATGTTTTTTATTTTTAATAAATTTGCAAAGATTTCAAACTTCTTTCACGTTGTCATTATGGGGTATTGTTTGTAGAATTTTGAGGAAAATAATGAATTTAATCCATTTTGAGATTAAGGCTGTAACATAAAATGTGGAACAAGTGCTGCGAATACTTTCCAGATGCACTGTATTTATGTAACTATCTCCCAGTAATTAGGTCCTACAAAGGCCTCCGAACTTTCATTATTTCTCTTAAGAGAAATCTGCAGCCGAGTCCCAACATGCCCTTTCTATTAACTATCCACAGGAATACAGGACCCTTCGGTGATAGATAGTTCTTTCGAAGGAGGAAAATGGGGGCACTCCAGTGCTAACCTCTCACTCTTCAATGTGGGGACCTTCAGTTGAGACAATCACAAAGGTAATACAAAGACAAAAAGGTTACGACACACATAGTGCTGTCTGCTGTGGAAAGCAGGTCAGCTAACTTGTCATAGAAAGTGTTTCCTTAGCTTTCCAAGGGTGAAGGCATTGCAATATTCCAGTTGTAATTAAATGATTAGACACTGTGCTTTGCTGGTTCAAAATTCATACATGTTGACATGAATGAATCAAACATTCAATTGTTGTAAACATCCCCCAATTATGAAATAAAGTGCTTGTGCGTTGATAAGTAATCGATGCTCCAATGCTCAGTGTTCAGACAGAAGTGCCCCACATGGATGTACACTCACCCCTGAACATTAACCACCTATCGCTTGAGTGGTCACTTGCGCTTTGTGGGGAAATGACCCCTGGATGGTGTATTTCAAGATCTGTCATGCTTAAGATGATCCTCCATGGATTGGGGAAAGAAATAAACTGTTATTTATTAAAGGATTGCAGTATAAAACAAATGGGATGCACTCGGGTTTTGGTGCCTGTGCTTGGCAGCCGGTGTGTTCAGCATGTGTTTTTATCAAAGAGTAATCCGGCCCGTCTCCGTTAGACGCCGCTGTATTGCGGTGAGGCTCGGTCCCCTGTACTCGTTTTCGGGCGGATTGGTGTCACGATGACGCAATCAAGCCTCAATGCTTTTCAGCCAATAGGAAAGGTCGTCATCAGGAAGCTCTGTTCCAGTTGTGTATCGAAGGTCAGTTCAGAAGACCCACCCACAGAAGGATCCCCCCCCACTCAGGAAATCTCTGTTCAGGAGAGCAAGACTTAATTAGCAGACATGAAAATATGCCTGTGAAAGGGGTCCTCCAACGAGAGACCAGAAAAAAAGTCTCTAGAATGTCTTGGTTCAAAGAGATCATTCTAGTGTCTTGTCCAGGTTCCAGACTCCCTTATGCAGGGGGGGAAATCTGAAAGGACTGAGAAATCACATCGGAAAAGAAGGTCATACTAATAAGAGATCCCTTAGCACCCCCAGAAACCCCAAAAGGAGGAAAGAGGAAGTCTGCTACACATAAGAAATTGGCCAAAGATCCACAGGGAGTGGACTTTGTGAGTAAAGACTTGTGCTTGATAGTCAGCCTCAATAATGAACCAAGGCTACCAATGCTAAATACCTGAGTTTTGATCAAACTGTTAAAATCCAGGAAACTGACATCAGGGACAGTCTCCTGAGGATTCCTGAGTCCAGGACTGATGAAAGAAAATGAAGAGTCAGGTACTTACTATAAATGAGATCAGTAAAGACTAATCACTGTCAACCTTATAGGTTAAGAGGTCTCTCAGCAGAGAGACAGAACTGAGAAGAGTCAATATCACAAAGGGTGCAACTTTCTTGGGAAGGAACAGAACTCCACTGCAGGGAGGGATATGAGCTTCGATGGGACATCAATCGCAAAGATAGCATCTTATCAAAGTAGAAATCAGAGCTCTTGGATTGTGGGAAATCCAAAAAAGCATTAGAAGATGTGCAGTGAATAGCAATAAAAAACGAGGGGCAGCTGGCAAAGTCTGACTAAAACTTATGTACTTACAAATATCACATTGAACTAGAATAATAAATAATCTGTTTAAAATAAAACTGGGTACATAAATGTTCATAATGTCACAAATAAATGTGTTAATATATAGCATGCTTTGGCATTCAAAATAAAGTGCATTGAAGCTAAACCCGGTGGGTAGTGTGTATTTTTAATCAATTCCACCTCCATGTGCTCCATTCTCAGTGACACCACCTGCTCAACTTTAAATTTTGACCTATACTGGCAAATAGGTCAAATTGTGCCTTGCCCTTTATCAGATCCCTGGCTTCAGATCCCTACAGGATTCTCCAGATGTATTAAACTATCTCTTATGTAAATAGACCTCCAGAGCCCACCATCTCTAATCCGTACTGCTCAAAATAAACCGAAAGTTATCATTGTGCAGTACATTTAAGCTCTGTATACTTTAAGAATATAGCGTATACAATTGTAATACAAGTCATATTGTAATTGAAGATTATTAAAACTACCCTTCTGTTTCAATCTGCAGCTCTGTAATTTTCTGTAAAATGCAATATGGCTACCTGGAGGCATTCTGTACACAGATGGTGTACAGAATGCCCCCCAGATATGTAATTTCCTGCTTGTGTGATTGGCTTACTGATTTTCACAGAAGTCTGCACTAAGATAACGTCAGATTTTGAGCATTCCATGCCACAAAATTTTTTATTTTTGGTGAGATACTCCCAAAGGGAAATCATGTCTATGGGAATGCAGACCCAACCACTTTCCTCATTAGAGCCAAGATTGATAATTATGAAATCACTCCTATACATATTTACTTTGCACATTAACACAAACAGCAATTTCTTAAAACGTCTGTTTTGAATGCCGCGTTTAGAAGCGTTTTGCCACGTTTGCGTTTAGAAGCTTTTTTTTTTTAATAGCCAAAAATGAGAAATACATGTAAACGAAATGTGGCTAACCGCGAGTTACCGCGTTTACACACGTTTCTGTTACAGGCATTTGGCGTGTTTGCATTTTTTTGCATTCCAAAAAAATGCTTCTAAACTCAACTGCCTAGAAACTACTATAAACAACCCTGTGTACATGTACCGATAAGATACCAGAGGAGAGTTCAGGGGCAGCTGGAAAAAAATGCCCAACTGCTCCTAAATGTCCGTTTACCAGCAGCAGTGTACATGAGGACTAAAGGTTTACCACACACTGCCAAACACACATTTAAATTCCTTTACATGAGACAACAAACAGGCTGTTCACTTTACAAGGGAAATTGCACTTTGCATTGGAATATTCCCCAGAGATTTGTAAAGAATACCCAATCATGTGAAAGGAAATAAAACAACAGCATTTTTGCTTGCATATGTTTGGATGATGGAAGTCAACAGAGCTTCATCTCATTCAGCTCGGGAAAAATTCCATTCAAACTGCAACCTCCCTTGTAAAGTGAACATTCTATTTGCCTTTACTAAATTAACTTAATGGTTTCAGTTGTCTACTTAAATGTTAATTGATGAACAGATCTATTAATAATATGTGATTGGTTAAGCTTAGAAATAGAAAGAAAGCATATATTGTCCTAAATAATGACAGCAGCTTAACAAAGATGACCTTGTTGAAGACAAACTGCACAGCACAATGTCTTCTTCCCAGACAGAATATACCTTCCCAGAACAGAGAAGAACCATGTGTGTGTGGTCTTTTGGCACTGTAGGCAATTTAACACTGTGCTTCAGTTCTTTACTAGGCAGGCCTTTGTCTGTTTATGAATGAATTGCTTTCAGCAGACAAAATAATAATTTGCTACAGATTGAAACCTAGCCTGCAAAGAACATAGGATAGTACTTATTAAGTAGAATTTTTTTATAAAGTGTTTTGTAACTGGTATTGAGAAACTACTGGCCATATCTGATGTTTTTGGAGACTCTTGTGGTAAAGCAACCTGGTGATAGAAGCATAGTGCAAATCCAGGGCAGAAATTAAACAGATGGCAAGCCGATACAAAATGGACTATAATGATGAATCAGAATCCATCCATCCAGAGAAGAGAGTGGTCTGGAGGTTCGAAGTTTGCGCCGTCAAATAGGTAATGGAATACAGGTTAGCACGGTGCCACCATTGCCCCGTACACACGGTCCGAAATTCCGACCACAAAATCTGTCTGATTTTTTCTGACGGATTTTGTCCGACACTGGTGTTGCATACACACGGTCGGACAAAGTTGTCGGAAAATCCGATCATTCTGAACGTGGTGACGTTCGTTCGGTGACGTTCGTTGCGTACGACTGAACTACGTAGAGGCTAGTAGCCAATAGGTACTTTGTCCGTCGGAATTCTCTACACACGATCGGAAAAAGTCAGATCGGATTTTGTTGTCGGAAAATTTGAGAGCAGGATCGGAAAAAGTCAGATGGAGCACACACGGTCGGATTTTCCGACAACATGGTCCGATCGGACATTTTCCGTTGGAATTTCCGACTGTGTGTACGGGCCATAACTGATGTTGGATGCCTGTCACAGGGGCTCGGGGACTGAACATGACAGGGCATTCCCAGAGTGATGGTGAAATTATGTGGCAGGAAAGTTCAACGATTTTGGCTCTAGGTATTGCCAACAACTATATTAGGATACCTGGGCTGAGAAGTAACCATAAGCAACAGAATAGGTCAGATATAAAAAGGAATAATAAGTGAAGCCAATACAGATACAACCCTTGCTCTCTTCTCAGAGCCACATACCCCAAAAACCTTCCTGGCATCTCCACCAAATTAGAGTAGAAAGCACAGGTTTTAGGGGTGATTTGGATAACACAACAGACATTGGAAAGATTTAAGATGTTAAAGATCAGTGCCTACCAAGATAAACATTACGTAAATGCTTAATGTACTGCTCTCATTTACTCGCTTTGCATTTTATTAGAGTCTCTTACCCTTCATTACCTTACTTTACTTAATGCATAGAATGATAGGCCTGTTTTCTCTATTCTCTACATGTGCCTATACCCTCTTGCGTCTAAGTTAATATTACAGCAGATGTGTGCTTTATAAAACCTATAAAGCTTTTAGCTTTATAGCATGTATGTAAGTATAGCATGTTTGTTATTTAAAAAAAAATGTCCTTTAGTGACCCTTTAATGGGGTGGGCAACTACATGGCAAATGAGGTTTAATGTAGAAAAATTTAAAATAATGCATTTGGGTGTCAAAAACTTGAATGCAATCTATACACTGGGGGGGAGAACCTCTGGAGGAATCTAGGATGGAAAAGGACCTGGGGGTCCTGGTAGATGATAGGCTCAGTAATGGCATGCAATCCCAAGCTGCTGCTAACAAAGCAAACAGAATATTGGCATGCATTAAAAAGGATAAATTCAAAAAAGGTTGCGCTAAAACCATTCAAATGGGGATCAATTCCAGAGATAAAAGCAATAATTCTCCCGCTATACAAGACTCTGGTCCGGCGCACCTAGAATATGCTGTCCAGTTCTGGGCACCGGTCTTCAGGAATGATGTACTGTAAATAGAGCAAGTACAAAGAAGGGCAACAAAGCTAATAAAGGGTTTGGAGGATATTAGTTATGAGGAAAAGTTGCGAGCACTGAACTTATTCTCTCTGGAGAAAAGAAGCTTGAGAGGGGATATGATTTCAATATCCAAATACCATACTGGTGACCCCACAATAGGGATAAAGCTTTTTCACGGAAGGGAGTTTAACAAGACACGTGGCCACTCATTAAAATTAGAAGAAAAGAGATTTAACCTTAAACTATATAGAGGGTTCTTTACTGTAAAAGCGACAAGGATGTGGAATCCCTTCCACAGGCGGTGGTCTGAGCATCGATAGACCATTTATCATTTTCCTTCCAGTTCACAATTATGTGCCAATTTGTGTTGGTTTATCACATAAAATCACAATATAATACATTCACATTTTTGGTTTTAACATGACATGTGAAAAAAGTTCAAGGGGTATGAATACTTTTTCAATGCAATATAACCACTAATCAATACAGTTTGATTAGGTGATTAAAATAAGTCAACTTTGTCCCATAAATGCCTTACCAATCAAGGAAGTCTAATAACTCAAATATAAGCAAAGGCCATACCTCAGCCAGCTGATTATCAGAAATTCCCATATCGTCTCAAGCGCCTTGTTTTGGATTCTCAGGGTCGCCTGTAAATCCTCTCCTGGGCAAAAGCTTGCCAACTGTTCTGGAAATGTTTTAACTAGGCAACCCCATCAACATATTGATTGGTGGTTCCATATTAATAATTACATGCAGCAATTGGGCATACTAGACCCACACTTGCCAGGAGAAACTGGCTAACATACAAGGTCTCAGGAGAGACTGTTCACAGATTTACATACAGAAAAGACTGGGTCAGACGTCAACAATGAAAAATGTCCTTAGATCCAGAGTCCAAAGGTGTGGAAATCGGATGCAGAATCTCAGTTACAACGGATAAGGGGAGAAGATTCTGATAGGAAGGAGACTTTGGATGCAGATCCTTAAGGCTAACAGAGTAAGAGCCCTTTCACACTGCCAGCACCCAGGCATCGGAGGTAATGCGCGGCTAGTTTTAGCTGCGCTTTACCGTCGAGTTTGCATCGCTTTTCGGGCATTAGTGGGGTGCTTTTAACCCCCGCAAAGCGCAATGCTGAGGTGCTTTGCTGGCGCTTCGGCGACGCTGCCCATTGATTTCAATGGGCAGGGGCGCTTTGGGGGCGGTGTATACACCACTATTAAAGCGCCTCAAAGAAGCTGCTTGCAGGACTTTTTTTGATGTCCTGCCAGCGCAGCGCCCCAGTGTGAAAGCCCTCGGGCTTTCACACTGGGATTGCAGATGAGGCTTTTTTCAGGCGCTTTACAGGCGCTATTTTTAGCGCTAAAACACCTGAAAAACACCTCCAGTGTGAAAGGGGTCTAACAGTGTAGATACAGGTATAGTGGAATTCAGGGCTCCTGCCTTTTTACACAGTAACGTTTTTCTTTATGATTCTCTACTTCAGTTTAATTGCCCAGCTCATTAGCTGTTCAAGGGGTTTCCAATTGGCAGTGCCACACAGCAAAATCCAAACCTCATTGATCTTTGTAAAGGTCACTGGTAAAAACTGGGCACTTCATAGACTTTACACCTTGACAGAGTCAAGTCCAATGAATGGTGACACAGAAGGTGCACACCAATTTGTGGTACTTTTTCCTTCTCTTTCTCCTTCTTTCTTTATCCTTGGTTTCCCTTTCCTAGTTTGCTTATCTCTTTTTTGTCTGGTAAACATGTTTCAAAATGACCATGCATAACAAAGAACATTGTGTAACATAAAGCCCAACAATGAAAAAAATGAAAATTCTCCCTCGTAGTGGGGCAGCGCCAACACTGCAAGGGTTTAACTCACTATGCACACAGCACCAATAATGTTTTCCTTACATTTGCATTCTTTCTGACATATATTTGGAAAATGGAGCCTCTACTAATAGAGGACCATTAGTACCCTCCGGTACAATTGGGACTTTTCAGGCGAAACACAACAAAATTGTTGAAAAAGAACAAAAAAATATGTTTTGAATTATTTATTAATAGAAAAATAGGTATATCAATGAATAAATATCAAAGAAAACAGAGTAAACAAAAAAGAGGGGGGGGTTTAAATGTGTACATACACAAATTGTTAAAAACAATTGTAATACAACCTTTTAGTTTACAGATATTTGCATGTAGATATGACATATACAAATGAAAAAAGAAAAAAAGGAAAAAGAAACACATCCCTCAGTTGCCTAACATGTTTCGGGAAACTCAAACGATCCCTTCTTCAGAGGCATTTAGGTAGAGATTGAATGTGGAACAGGAGGTCTGGGAAAACAACAAACGACAAAAGCAGACAAAAATGAGCATTTCAGGGGAACCTGGGGGGAAGGGAGAAAAGGCCATTGCATAGAATACCTGGACACCAGCGTTTATACATACCAATATCCATGAGGATAAAAGGTTAATTGCACCGAAAGTCCGGGTGAATTTCTTCATGTGATGAAAAGTAACAAAAGGCCAGGAGTTGTTGCAGGAGGCTCTGAGACCATAATATAGCAGATTCTTGGCCTCTCAACACAAGGGGGGGGGGGGGAAAGGGGGGGGAAGAGAATTAACTGTTGAGGATTTTTGTAGAAAAAAGGGGGTTAGTGGCCCTCCAAGTGGTGATCTCCAAGGGTGAGGCCCACACAAGGATCAACCCAATGACCCGTCTCCGCGTGGTGAAGCACAATGAAAAACCGGGTAATCAAGATGTCTAAAAGTATAAAGAAAACGAAATATATATATCTCAAAAATTTCTTTTCTTTATACTTTTAGACATCTTGATTACCCGGTTTTTCATTGTGCTTCACCACGCGGAGACGGGTCATTGGGTTGATCCTTGTGTGGGCCTCACCCTTGGAGATCACCACTTGGAGGGCCACTAACCCCCTTTTTTCTACAAAAATCCTCAACAGTTAATTCTCTTCCCCCCCCTTTCCCCCCCCCCCCCCCTTGTGTTGAGAGGCCAAGAATCTGCTATATTATGGTCTCAGAGCCTCCTGCAACAACTCCTGGCCTTTTGTTACTTTTCATCACATGAAGAAATTCACCCGGACTTTCGGTGCAATTAACCTTTTATCCTCATGGATATTGGTATGTATAAACGCTGGTGTCCAGGTATTCTATGCAATGGCCTTTTCTCCCTTCCCCCCAGGTTCCCCTGAAATGCTCATTTTTGTCTGCTTTTGTCGTTTGTTGTTTTCCCAGACCTCCTGTTCCACATTCAATCTCTACCTAAATGCCTCTGAAGAAGGGATCGTTTGAGTTTCCCGAAACATGTTAGGCAACTGAGGGATGTGTTTCTTTTTCCTTTTTTTCTTTTTTCATTTGTATATGTCATATCTACATGCAAATATCTGTAAACTAAAAGGTTGTATTACAATTGTTTTTAACAATTTGTGTATGTACACATTTAAACCCCCCCCCCCCTCTTTTTTGTTTACTCTGTTTTCTTTGATATTTATTCATTGATATACCTATTTTTCTATTAATAAATAATTCAAAACATATTTTTTTGTTCTTTTTCAACAATTTTGTTGTGTTTCGCCTGAAAAGTCCCAATTGTACCGGAGGGTACTAATGGTCCTCTATTAGTAGAGGCTCCATTTTCCAAATATTTACTCAGGGATGTTGGCAAACAATTTATCTTCAGAGGCTTAAATGCCCCTGTAGTTTGGTTCAGCACCACTTGTTACATTCTTTCTGACATAAGTCCTGATTAGAATTAGCCTGCCTATGTTACACCCCTTGTTACCATAAAATTACAATTGTAATATTAAATGTGATACCTACGTAATCATGTGTATAACTACAGTAGTTATTCATTTGTAACCACTAATCCATATAAGATAGGAGTTGCCAATCTATAAAATTTCAGTTGCCGAGCTTTGTCTAGGAGGGAATTTGCAGGAGACCCTGAGACTCCAAAACTAGGAGCTTGAGACGATCTGGGAATTTTGCATAATCAGGCGGCTCAGGTAAGCCCTTTGCTTACATTTGAGCTATCAGACTTCCTTGATCGGTAAGGCATTTTCAGGACAAAGGGTACCTATTTTACTCCCCTAATTAAACTGTGTTGATTGGTGGTTATATGTTATGTCGTCCTGTCTACTGTCCACCGGAAGGGTTATAGATAAAAAAAAAGGGAAAAATAGTGCTGTTAATAAGTTCTATGAAACACACATCTGCTAAATAATAGTTTAGAGGCAAGAGGGTATAGGCACAAGTAGAGAAGGGAAAAAGACTGGCCAGTCATTATGGGCATTCAATTCAATTCAAGTAAGAGCATGAAGGGTAAGAGACCCTCAAAAATGCCCAGCACAAGAGAAAATATATGAATATGTCCTGATTAGAATTAGCCTGCCTATGTTACGTCCCTTGTTACCATGAAAGTACAATTGTCTAACAGAGTACTGGATAAGTAAATCTATTTTTCCATGCCCCCCTAGACCTAAACAATCAGGAGTGCAGGTGCAGCCCCACTGCAGGGGAGCATTTTCAAGTTTCCAGAAGTTGGGTTTTAACCAGTTCCCACTTTATATTACAGTTTTAGAACATCTTCAATGAAAACACTGAAAAAGAATAATACATCATAAAAAAAATAATTAATTACTGTGCCCTTTATTGGTAATGCAATGCAATCTGAAATAAACCGACCATTTTGTTTATCTCCATAATATTTTAGTATAAACTACTAGAAACATTTTCATTCTAAGAATATTTGCAACTTCCAAAAACAAGGTGGATAGGGAACATCATAGTGTAAAAAAAAAAAAATCTTTAAAAAGATAACAGGCAGTAAGTATTGCAATCAGTATTACACTATGAGAGAAAGACAATCTATTCTAGGCAAATACAATTTTGTGGAGAATCTGTCCAAAAATACTGGAAGTAAAAGTTTTTGGGGACAAAATCTTACATTTTTGGGGCAGAGTTCTGGCAAAAATGATGGGAAATGACTGCATTCTGGGTCCTGCTGTACAGAATATGGAAAAATCCATATTTAATCACAAATTGTTTTAAGAAAACATGAAGGAAAAAAACTAGGAATCACACAGCATAAGTGCCTTCAGTGCAGTCCAAGCTCTAATCATTTCATGCACAAAACCCCTGGTGTGAGCACATCTAGAAAAGACCTCTACATCAGGAATAAGTAAGTGCCTGAGCCAACGATTTAATCAACGTTTGTTTTATCCAAGGCCAGGTTAGTACCTCAGCTCATATGGCAGTTATAAAATCCACATACTTCACCCAAAATTCTCACAAATAACACTCAGTGGAATTCAAATTGGTGTTGTGAGGGCTACACCTACGGAAATAGATGTGGGACAATAATCTAGGCCAGTAGTGTGATGATACTGTGGAGATCTTGTTTCCATTATATGAAAATAATAATGCTATCCTCAAAATGTCATGCTCCGGTCTTTACATACATTCCAGGCAAATTACTGCTTGGAGCTTTTGCACAATTTTTTGATAATGTGAAGCATTTATTTCTCTGTCTGTTTTATTTTTGTTGATCAGACACAGTACACACACATTTTTTACATGCATCATCCTTCAAAATGTTAACACCAAATGCAAATTGAGCATAAAATATTTTGAATATATTTTAGCAGACAGTAAATTCAATAAGGTTTTCAATAATGAATGCTCAGTGTCACATCTACGTTGTTCACACAATTAGCATTTCCTAGTCCTGCTCTGTTCTCCATAAACACACACACAGTTTCTTTCATAATATATTCTCTTCAACAGGTATTCACTGACAGTCATAACAGAAGATATTTGGAATGACAACCAAACATTCTTAAAGTTGAAGCCCTGATATTTGGATTCAAAACGGCACTGTTCACATTGGCACCATCTATTTGGAGATTGGTCGATTTTTTATCTAAAGTGTCACTAAACCCACATAAAAAAACTATCAATAAACGGTGTATTGCATGCTGTTCATAGTCACTATGAGATTTGTTTTCTATGTTCTACAAAAACCCAGTCCATCCTGCTGCTCTCTATCTCCACCTTCTGTCCATGTCCCCAGATCAGCTAGGGATTTTGCAGAGCAGTGTTGGCAGCTCTCCACATGCTCAGTTTTCAGTAAATTTCTATGCTGAGCATTTCCTCCCTATCACATCTGAGCAGCCCATCTGACGAGTCATACACGTGGGGGTATACACTGTGGTAAATGATAGCCCACTTCCTCCCTCCTCCTCCATACCCACCACCCAGCTAAACACAATGGGGATGGGATATTACATGTAGCTTGATGGAGGCTTCACCTCTCTCTTATTCTAAGACACAGGCTGGAGGGGCGCGACAGCCTGTGACTGGCAGAAATCTGCCTACTCCAGGTTATTGCCAAAAAAGAATATAATAATAAAGATTTGACTTTAAATATATATTTGTATGACAAATTTAAATAGTTTATCCATGTACATTTTTTTTTTTTTGCTCTGTATTCCGAAGGCTGTTTTTTTTTTTTTTTAACATGTGACCAGCAGCAGAAGACTATAAGCTCCTCCTGCCTTTTTTTCCCTGCAAACAGGCTGGGAAAGAGCTGGGTCATGTGACAGCTGTATATCGATTAGGAAAAAGGTACTTAGATGTTTTTTTTTATCATAATAACTACAGTGTCATCATCCATTAACAGACATAGAAGGAGCCATGTAAATTAAACTGTGTGTGTTTAGTATCACTTTAAAATAATGGGGCATAAGCCAAATACAAGTACCATATAGAGACCAAAAATAACATGCAAAGGATGAACTTAAATTTAAACAGAATTTGTAAGAGTCATCATCTAAAAGTCAACACTGTGCCATTCTGGGTTTCTCAAACCAGCTAAATCACCAAATACCCCTGGATGTCCAGGTTGCCAACCCTGCATTTTTTTTAATCCCTGAAGAAAACAGCAGTTTTGGGCCCCTGAAACACATTGGCTATTACATTCTATAAATTAACTTCATTCTGAACTTATTCTTATGGCTTGGTGCTTCATTATCGGGATCAGACTTTTGCCTACACAACCCAGGGTTATGGTGATTACCCCTCAGTTTGCAGAGCAACCTACCTACCAATCAAATGTTCCACAGGGATCATATTAACATAACGGTGACCTATTTTGAGCTCTAGGTTCCAGCACCATATAACTAACCCCCAAAAAACAAATGGAAAAAAAGATCAGCGATGACCTAATGAAAAACAGAAAATGAAAGCAGAGAACATAAGGGAAGAATAAAGGGGGGAGAAACAATAAGCAGAAAAAAAAGAAAAAGATAGGACTAGAAAGAGTAAGGGGGAGAAAAAAAATAAGATTCCTCACCCTGCTGAAGACATCTAACCAAAAATAAAGTTTCTCATACGGCTGCAGGTAAAAGGATACACGCTTTTCTGTTTTTACCACACTGCTTGATGTGTATACCTAACCCGCTTCACCTAAAATGTAAACTAATTGGGGTTGATTTATTAAAACTGGAGAGTGCAACTCTTCATAGAAACCAATCAGCTTCCAGGTTTTAGTTTTTATCAAAACCATTTTCAGTAAACATGGTCTACAATATATTAAATTTCAAGTCTGAACACTATTAAAATAAAATAAAAATTCCATATCAAACCTGAAACAGTTAACAGAAAGGATCATTTTGCACCGTTGTTTGTTCATAAAAATAGTACATTTTTTTAGCCTATTCACTTGGCAATGAAGAAACTCAGCAAACTTCCAAGATCTGCTGTTAACCTGACTTTTCAAATCAAAGGATTTTCTTTGGTTTACAATGTGTCACAATAAACAACTCGAGAATTAAACTCTGCATGGAAACAGACAGGGCATAGAGCCCTTGAGACAGATTATAATTATCACAGGCTTACAACGCCTGCTGTAAACAGACACTAAAATAGAAAGCCAGACTTCGCAATTTAATGCAGGGAGGATTAAATAATGCACACAATGTAAAAGGGCCTCCTAAATGTCTATTTAAGGTGAGTGACTTCTCACTATCCTAAGGACATCAATGTTACAGTAAGCAGATCAGGCTTTTTGACCATTTGTCCACTCCTCGTAGCCCAGTCATTTTCATTTTTTCATATCAAACAAGGGTGAAAAGACAGCTACAATGCTCTCGTTGGATATGATTTAACAACAAAATATTTTTAGGCATTGTGAAAATAATCCAATAGTTTCATATTAAACACTTGAGATGCCTGCCTAGATGATCTTTGGGAATTTGTTGCTTTGCGAAATACATCCATAAATCTATACTCAGGCTTGCCGCACGTTCAGTATATTGGAAGATTCAAAGATGATTTGACGAATACTCTTTATCTAACTTAATGTAAGTAAATTAACATTAGAAACCCTTTAAATAATTTTTGACCATTTGTTTGAAATGTAATTTCTCCGTCTGCAGAGAATTATTTTAAGGAAACTTGTAAAACCACTTTGATCAATTTCTTCCATTTTATCTGTCAGTTTTACTTCTTTGTACCTAGTATGTTGCAATGGCATTTGTGTTCATTGAACATCCATTGTCAATTATATCTATTCCCATTTACTATTTGAAACTATAATATGATCTCAAAACAATACCATAGTTTAATATACTATTCAGACTCCACTGAATAATGACAGCTGAAGGTCCTAAGTCACAATATAAATGATAGCGATGGGAAAAATAAATCCAGTGCTAAGTATTTTTTCAAGACTACAAATCAGTTGGATGTTTGAATGTGACTGACTAGTGTTGCAGGAAAAAGAGAAATAAGTTACATAACGCAGCTTTCAGAATTGTATACTTTCCATGATCCTGTTAGCTTGTCCTTTAGACCCCTTTCACACTGGGGCATTTTTCAGGCCCTTTAGCGTTAAAAAAAGCACCTGTAAAGTGCCTGAAAGAAGCCTCATCTGCAATCCCAATGTGAAAGCCCGAGTGCTTTCACACTGAGGCGCTGCGCTGGCAGGGCATAAAAAAAAGTCCTGCAAGCAGCTTCTTTACAGCGCTTTTGGAGCGGTGAATACACCGCTCCTAAAGCGCCTCTTCCCACTGAAATCAATGGGAAGCGCCTGCAAAACGCTTTTGGCAGCATCGCTTTGGGGGCGCTTTTTATGCCTTGTACACACGGTCGGAAATTCCAACGGAAAATGTCCGATCGGACCATGTTGTCGGAAAATCGGCCCGTGTGTGGGCTCCATCAGACTTTTTCAGTCGAAATTTCCGACGGAAAAACTTTGAGATCCTGCTGTCAAATTTTCCGACAACAAAATCCGATCAGACTTTTTCCGATCGTGTGTAGAGAATTCCGACAGACAAAGTGCCACGCATGCTCAGATCAAACTATGAGACCAAAGCTATTGGCTACTAGCCTCTACGTAGTTCCGTCGTACGCAACGAACGTCACCACGTTCAGAATGATTGGATTTTCCGACAACTTTGTCCGACCGTGTGTATGCAACACCAGTGTCGGACAAAATCCGTCGGAAAAAATCAGAAGGATTTTGTGGTCGGAATTTCTGACCGTGTGTATGGGGGCTAACTCTTTATTTGGCCACTAGCGGGGGGGGTTAAAAGCGCCCTAATAGCGCTCAAAAAACGCTGGTTTAAGTGGCGCTTTACCAGCGTTTTTCGGGCACTGGAGGTGTGAAAGCGCTCTTAAAGCACTTGGGCTTTCACATTGGGATTGCAGATGAGGTTTCTTTCAAGCGCTTTACAGGCGCTTTTTTTTAACGCTAAAGTGCCTGAAAAACACCTGAAAAACGCTCCAATGTGAAAGGGGTCTTAAAGGTTTAGTTTACCCTTTGCAAAAAAAAAAGAAAAACTGCCTATGCAGTTAAAGTGGTAGTAAACTCTCCCAGTTAGATTTTGCCCACTTAAATAATCAATACATACTGTGCAAATCACTGTCTTTAGATCTCTTCTATCTTAATTACTTTTCCAGCAATCCGTTGCTATTCACTTCTATGATGTCACCAGTGCATGTGTATAATGTCCCCTGTTTAGTTTTTAATCCTCCCAATAACATGCCGTGGCTCAGTCATATCTTCTCTGTGGCATTGCTCAATAATCCTGCGAGAGTACAGGGCTATTCAGAATTTCCCATTTACACCCCATTTGATTTGCAACATCAGCAGCGAGGAAATCACCTGTAGCGAATGCAGACTGCATCCATCTGACACTGTGCAAATTTCAAGATCCCAACAGTAAATATACAAACATTACATTCTATCTAGCACTGTTATACAGTATGTGTAATATGCCATAGTAATTAAGACCCAAAACAAGGCTTGGCTAAAAATTCACTGGGCATGCGCGAAATTGCAGCCGGGAGAGACAGAAATGGCAGAAAGCCCACACCGCAGCTGACATGGAAGACGGTACACAACATGGTGCCGGCTTCTGCTTTTAGCAGCCATAACCCCTTGAGGGACGGCCTTGACTTTTTGGGCTTACCAGTTACCTCCTCGTGGCTTGCCAGTGAATGTTCAGGGGTGCCCAGGGTTAGTACCCAACAACTTCGGATGCTGACACATAAAAGTCCTTTTAAAGGTTTTTATTCTGCAGTGGTAACATCCAACATAACACAGTCTCAGATAGGAATAGAGGGCACAGGTGAAGAAACTCAGGCACTTTGAACTGCTCACATCCACTGAATGTCTCTAATCAACCCAGAGAGTAGCCACTCGCAGCTGGGTGCTTCAATGACGGATAGACCTCTAGCCAGAGGTCTAGCAGCCAACAATGTGATCCGGAACTTTGCAAAAGTCTCTGCCACAGACTAAATGGCAACTGAAGATAGTAGGAACTTTTCTCACAGTACGTGGAACTTTCGCTGTCTCCTTGGTATTACCGTGGGAATTGTGGATTCTTTGGTGTCCCTACAACACAGCTTCCAGGCTCTTACTGAGTAGCCAGCTTGTTGGCCCTCCTCCGAAAAGTCCTCCCCTGGTCACTTGTACGAGTTGCCGTGTCCCTCCAATACTGAGAGCACACCGGGACGCCTTATATCCTCCTTCAGTTACTGGGCCTCGGGCTAAACGGCTCCGAGACTCGGGAACAGACGGATCCCTGCCCCAGACCATGCGGGTCTATGGGGCTGGTCAGACTGACCATGTTTGCGGGACGGCAAACGCTCCTAGGCCCGGGACCCCTCGCAGGGCTACCCTGGTCCAGAACCAGGAAAAGACATCTGCGGCCGAACCCCCAACACATGACTTCAGCACCTTAAGTACCCCTTCCCAGACTATGCAGCACACTGATTGGCTCCGGGAAAGATTGGTACCTAAGACATCCAACCAGGCCTGGTTCTCGGCCTGTCATGGGTGCCTCACTGCACCTATGACCAGGCAGAACCCTAGTACAGCCCAGCCAAACTGATGCCAAAGCAAACCTGTACAATTAACCCTCAGAACCCCATTAGTGTTCTGAGGGAAAAAAATTAATTTACAATTATAGCGCACACTTGTTGAAGTGTGACCACTACACTACAAACCACACCAAATACAAGTAAAAAACATGAACAAAAGAGGGGTCACTAATTGGGCAGAATGTAGTAGAAAGCTTTAACATACTAGCTGAATTGAGAAGAAGCACTCATGGGCAGGCTTTACTACCTCTTTAGGGGTACCAGTAGGTAAAAACAATCTGCGCTGCTGTAATCAATATTGAATAAGGTGCCTGCTACTACTGTAGGCCATTTTCGCCCCTCCAGAGGCCTGCCTGAAAAAAAAAACCTCTCATAGCTCCCTGCCGCATGTTGCTATGATGCTTCAGCCAACTTTCCAGCTGTTAAAGTTCACCTTAACCATCACAAGGACACACTCTGTCTCTCATCCGTCGCCGTAGCTCTGACCTCAGTGTCATGGCTATGGGGTAGAATTTGATACACAGCACACTCTTCAGAATCAACAGCTGGAGCAATGGCTAAAGTGTCATAGCAACAGGGCAGGACAGTGAAACACCAGCTTATGGAAATTGGGGTTAGGCTTCTGGAAAGGTGAAAATTGCAAAAGCAGGTACATTATTCAATATTGTTCATAGCAGAATATTTTTATTTTTGTTATTTACATTCCTTAACTGCTTGGCAAATTTTTTTCCGGAAAAGAAAAACAAGGTTTAACCACTTGCCTATTGGGCAATTTAAACCCCTTCCTGTCTAGGCTGATTTTCAGCTTTCATTGCTATCGTACTTTGAATGACAATTGCGTAGTCATGCAATACTGTACCCATATGACATTTTTATAATTTTTTTTCACACAAATAGAACTTTCTTTTGGTAGTATTTAACTGCTTAAGAACCGCCTCCTGCACATTTATGTCCGCAGAATGGCACGGCTGGGCACATCAACCTACAGGTACGTTGCTCTATAAATGCCCAACCGTGGACGGTGCGCTCGCGACCTGGTCCTAAGCTCCGTGACCGTGGGACCCGCGGACCCGATCGTCGCTGGTGTCCCGCGATTGGGTCACAGAGCTGAAGAACAGGGAGAGGTATGTGTAAACAAACCTCTCCCCGTGCTTCCTATTGAGACTGACACTGATCATCTGTTCCCTGTCATCGGGAAAGACGATCAGTGATGTCGAACGCCAAGCCACGCCCCCTACAGTAAAAAAACACAGACATGTCACACTTAACCCCTCCCCGTCCCCTAGTGGTTAACTCCTTCACTGCCAGTGTCATTTACCCAGGAATCAGTGCATTTAAATAGCACTGATTGCTGTATAAATGACAATGGTCCCAAAAATGTGTCAAAAATGTCCGATGTGTCCACCATAATGTCGCAGTCACAATAAAAAATCGCTGACCGCCGCAATTACTAGTAAAAAAAATATTAATAAAAATGCTCTAAAACTATCCCCTATTTTGTAAACACTATAACTTTTGCGCAAACCAATAATCGCTAATTGCGATTTTTGTTTACCAAAAATATGTAAAAGAATAGGTATCGGCCTAAACTGAGGAAAAAAACGTTTTTTTATGTATTATAGCAAAAAGTAAAAAACATTGCATTTTTTTCAAAATTGTCGCTTTATTTTTGTTTATAGCGCAAAAAAAAAAAACGCAGAGGTGATCGAATACCACCAAAAGAAAGCTCTATTTGTGGGAAAAAAGGATGCCAATTTTGTTAGGGAGCCACGTCGCAGACGCAGTGCCGAATCGCAAAAAGGGGCCTGGTCCTTTGTGATTAATCAGCACTGGGTTTATTTTTTGCTAAACAAATGAAAATTTTGAGAAAAAAAAAAACAAAAAAAATTTTCATAGTGTAGCGCTGGCTCCTGACGAGCACACGCTATGTGTTTTTGAAAATTAATATTCCTGAAACCACAGCTGGGTTTTAGGGCTAATTCTGCCAAATTATGATTTCAGTACCAGTCTGGCTGGATTGCACTACTTGGCTGCAGGTGTCGCTGTCACCGCCGGCAAGTATGGGAACGCAGTTTAGCTGGGTGTATTGGATACCATTCTTTCTCTCAGAACCAGCCCAGTGGGAGTTGTTATCCTGCTGTGCATCTGGGAGGGGGTATTTAAGGTACTGAGATCGCGTGCTTCGGAGTTCCGGATCAATGCAATTCCAAGTCTCGAGGCTGGTTAGCCCGAGGCAAAGCAACTGCAGGGACAGGCCTGAATGGATATCGGGGCCTAATGATTCATAGGTGGTCCGTTGCCGTCTCGTCTAAGGAGAGGCCCAGCAACTGGAGAAGCATCCAGGGGAGGACTCTTCGGGAGAAGGCCATGCACAAGGCTGGCTTCTCTGAAGGAGCCTGGGGGGCTCAGTTGAAGGACACTAAATGGATCTACACTCATACAGTATAGCCGGACCCTGAGAGATACTGGTACCATATGATAGCTCTCTAAATTTGTCTATGTTCCTCAGTTACACCCAAGTCTGTGGCAGAGACTTTTTTCCAGTGTTCTACAACCAAGTCTGTGGCAGAGACTTTACTTTACCTAACACTGAGGTACCGGCTGCTAGGCCTAGTGAGAGGAGTTCTATCCGGGGGTGGTGAGAATCCAGCTGTGAAACAGTTATTCTCTGGATTCCTACAATAAGAGACTTCCTATTCTTGCAGTTCCAAAAGTACCTGAACTTTCCTCCTAACCCTCTACCCTACGTTAAGAGACTGTTATCTTTTCAATAAATAATCCAAAAGGAAGATTCAGTGTCAGTTTCTACATTTCCTTGGGCTATCTACCACGGGAACCCTAGACGGAGACGAGGTGAAGAAGGTAACGGTAAGCCCAATAAAACCAGCAGCTCCTTCGGGTGTCAGTGCTACAATAGTTTGTTATAATGTTATGACACAGATAATTGTTCTCCAGCACTGATGTGCGCTGATGAACCTAACACTGATGGGCACTGGTGAGGAGGCTCTGATGAGACTGCACTGATAAGCGGCACTGATAGGTGACACTGATGAGGAGGCATTGATTGGAAGCACTGGTGGGCACTGTTGGGACTGCACTGATTATCAGTGCCCTGATTATCAATGTAGATGTCACTTTAACAGAAGCTGACTATCAGCTCTCCTCTCACTGACAGCATGGGGAAAGGGTTGATAAGCCGATAACTGGTTTCTGTTTACATTGTGATCAGCTGTCATTGGACACAGCTGATCATGTAGTAAAGGGCAGCTGTAATTGGCCCTCTACCCAGATCTGTGATCAGCTGGGTCCGAAGGACTCAGCGATCACAGAGCGTGTTGCCTGCTCACCGCAGGGGGCGTGCGTGTAGTGCTATCATGGGAGGATGTCATATGACAGCCTCCCAGCATAGTAAGCCTGCACTGTAGCCGTCATTCGGCTATAGCGTGGGCGGGAAGTAATTAAAAAACAAAGTATAATTCACCTGAATACACCAAGTAGTTGCAGTGATATGTACAGTTTTAGGATTACACAAAATTTGCAAAATGGGGTCAGATGTAAAGATTTGTTTTACCCTCAGATATGAAGGGATTACTATACTGCGGGCTTACTAGTCCTTAACCGCTTCCCGACCGCCTCATGTAGATATACGTCTACAGAATGGCACGGGCAGGCAAAAGCACGTACCTGTACGTCCCCTTTAATTGCCTGCCCATGGGGCCCGCTCGCCACCCGGTCGGGAGCTCCGTGACCCCGGCCGCGGGACCAGTGGACCCGATTGCCGCTGGTGTCCCGCGATAGGGTTACGGAGCTGTAGAACGGGGAGAGGTTTGTGTAAACAAACCTCTCCCCGCGCTTCCTACTCTGCCTGTCATTGATTGGCTGTTCCCGGTCATCGGGAAAGCCAATCAATGACGTCAGCCCCGCCCCCTAATGTAAAAAAACACACACACGTCACAGCCCATAAACCCTCCCCTCCCCCTAGTGGTTAACTCTTTCACTACAACTGTCATTTATACAGGAATTAATGCATTTAAATAGCATTGATTGATGTATAAATGACAATGGTCCCAAAAATGTGTCAAAAATTTCCGATGTGTCCGCCATAATGTCGCAGTCACAAAAAAAATCGCTGATCGCCGCCATTACTAGTAAAAAAAAAAAATATTAATAAAAATGCTATAAAACTATCCCCTATTTTGTAAACGCTATAACTTTTGCGCAAACCAATCAATAATCGCGAATTGCGATTTTTTTTTTTACCAAAAATATGTCGAAGAATACGTATCGGCCTAAACTGAGGAAAAAAAATGTTTTTTTTATATATATTTTTTGGGGATATTTCTTATAGCAAAAAGTAAAAAATATTGCATTTTTTTCAAAATTGTCGCTCTATTTTTGTTTATAGCGCAAAAAATAAAAACCGCAGGGGCGATCAAATACCACCAAAAGAAAGCTCTATTTGTGGGAAAAAAAGGACGCCAATTTTGTTTTGGAGCCACGTCGCACGACCGCGCAATTGTCAGTTAAATCGACGCAGTGCCGAATCGCAAAAAGGGGCCTGGTCCTTTGGCTGCCAATTGGTCCGGGGCTGAAGTGGTTAAAAGCCATGGCTGCTTTTTTTTTTCATATAATTTTTACCTGGTGATCTTGCTGATAACAATATTTCTCTTCTAGGCTGACAATGCTTACTCACTGTAATGTGTATATGGAGAATTACTCTAGAACAGAAAAATCCCCTAGGGGCTGGACTTTGACGGCACTTTGACATAGATCAGTTGAGTAAATTTAACATGTAAATAATTTTATTGCACACACATAGATAAAAACATTATCATGGAAAAAAATGTAACATGAGTGACTTTCAATGTACAGACTTGTAGAGATAAGATGACAACAGTAGAAAATCTCCACCCAACGCGTTTCAGTTTAACCAGTTCCCGTCCGCGATATAGCCGAATGCCGAAAATCTGTGCTGGCCATGTTCCTTGGATCACAGATCACAGATCGTGGTAAATGAACAATCACAGTGGCCATTTACTACGCAATCGGCATGGCCAATGAGAGATGATTTCAAATGTAAACATATGAGATCATCTCTCATTGACAGCCCTCCCTCCTCACACAGAGACCGTGTGTGTGGAGGGAGAGCTTCTGTGCTGAATCGTGAGTGATTCAACCGTTACACCAGCGTATACAGTACCCAATCAGTGCCAATTAGGATCAGTGTCACAGTATGTGCCATCAATAATCAGTGCCCATCTGTGCCATCAGTGCCCATCTGTGCCATCAGTGCCCATCTGTGAAATCAGTGATCAGTGCCGCCTCATCAGTGCACATCTGTGCAATCAGTGCCCATCTGTGCCATCTCATCAATGCATATCTATGCCAATCAGTGCCCATCTGTGCCGCCTCATCAGTGCACATCTGTGCCGCCTCATCAGTGCCACCTCATCAGTGCATATCTGTGCCACCTCAAAAGTGCCCATATGTGCTGCCTCATCAGTGCACATCTGTGCCACCTCATCAGTGCCCATTTGTGCCACCTCAATAGTGCCCATCTGTGCAATCAGTGCACATCTGTGCCGCCTCAGTGCCCATCTGTGCCACCTCATCAGTGCCCATCTGTGCCGCCTCATCAGTGCCCATCTGTGCCGCCTCATCAGTGCACATCTGTGCCGCCTCATCAGTGCACATCTGTGTCGCCTAATCAGTGCACATCTGTGTCGCCTAATCAGTGCCCATCTGTGTCGCCTAATCAGTGCCCATCTGTGTCGCCTCATCAGTGCCCATCTGTGCCGCCTCATCAGTGCCCATCTGTGCCGTCTCATCAGTGAACATCTGTGCCGTCTCATCAGTGAACATCTGTGCCGTCTCATCAGTGAACATCTGTGCCGTCTCATCAGTGAACATCTGTGCCGTCTCATCAGTGAACATCTGTGCTGTCTCATCAGTGAACATCTGTGCTGTCTCATCAGTGAATATCTGTGCGATTAATCAGTGCCCATCTGTGCCACCTCATCAGTGCACATCTATGCCAATCAGTGCACATCAGTGCCACCTCATCCGTGCCACTGATCCGTGCAAGCTTAGCACACATCTGTGCCGCCTCATCAGTCCCCATCAGTGCAGGCTTAGCACACACCTGTGCAATCTCATCACCACCAGCAACCATGTCTAAAAGATGCTTTTCCGCTGAGGAGGCGTACCCAATACTTTCCGCGGCTGAGCAACAGGGAGCTCTCTTTTTCATATTCCCTTTCAAAGATTCTGAGTCTGACATAAATTATGAGCCAGTCCTCAGTAGTGGAACACTGACAGACTCAGAGGAGGTACATAGTCTGCCCACCAAACGAAAGAGTTTTGGTGAGGAGGCAGTGGGATCCCCCAGCACCGCAGTGCCATCCACCAGCACCTTGGCAAGAAAGGCCAAGTACCAGTGGGGTGTCACCTCAGCCCCAAAGGGTTAGAACCCATGCCAGCCTTCCCTATGCCCTTCAGAACCCCTTGTGGTTATCTCCTAATTCAGGAAAAGCTAACATTCCCCCTTTCACTGCCCAGCCAGAGTCCAGGTGGACACGGATGATTTTTCCCCAATCAATTCCATTTATTTAATTTTTACGGAGGACATGCTAGCATTAATTGTGGCCCAGTTCAACCTGTATGCGCAATAATTTATTTAGAATAATCCAACATCCTCTTATGCCCTACGAGTGGAGAGACCTAACAGTGGAGGAGTTGAAGGTTTTTTTGGGCATCACATTTTGTATGGAACTCACCCCATGTCAATCTTCTCTGCGGTAATGCCCAGAACCAGATATTTCATAATCATGAGGATCCTACATTTCAATGATAATACCCAGTGCCTTCCCCCAAATGACCCAAATTATGATAGGCTTTATAAAATTCGACCACTACTAAATATTTTTTCAGAAATATTCCCCCAGTTGTTCACCTCAGACCAACACATATGTGTGGATGAGTCCCTTGTCAAATTTAGCGGCAGGCTATAAATCAAGCAATTTATCCCCAGAAAAGGGCCTGCTATGGGGTGAAGGTGTACAAATTATATGACCGAGCCACAGGGTACACATATGCCTTCATAGTGTACGAAGGGAAGGACACCCAGCTGCATCCCCCTAATTGCCCAGACTACTTGGGAAAAGCTACCACTTGTATGTAGACAACTTCTACACAAGTCTGCCCCTGTTCCACAACCTTCACCGGAAGAAGACGCCAGCATATGGCACCGTAAGAAAGAACTGGAAGGGTTTTCCTTAAAGACTTGTCAATATGAAGTTGAGAAGAGAAGAGACGGCCAGTCTGTGAAACAAGGAGATTCTGGCAGTGAAGTGGAGGGACAGAAAGGATGTCTACATGCTGTCTTCGATCCACAATAAAACCTTTGTGGAAATCCCCAGAAAGAATGGCCCCATCCAAAAGCCAACATGCATTCATGAATACAATTTTTTCATGGGGGGAGTCGACTTCAATGACTAAATGCTCGAACCCTACCTTGCTACACGACAGACATACTATTGGTATAAAAATATTGCAATTCATTTTTTTAATTTGGCCATACACCACTCCTATAAATTTACCGCAACTCCACCCAAAATCCCCAACCCTTCATTGGCTACCGGGAGGAAATTTTCACTGCCCTTATATTCTCAAACGGCCTACCAGAAAACATCCGATCAGATGTTCTTAGTCGACTCTCCGAAAGCCACTTTCCCGATAAAATCCCTCCCAAACCAACAGGCCAAAGATGTAAAAAAAAATGTAAGGTGTGTACCAGTGGAGGAGTCAGAAGAGACACATCTTACTATTGTCCCCAGTGTCCTTCCCAACCAGGCCTGCATAGGTGACTGTTTCCACCGTTACCATACTTCAGTAAATTATTAGTGAAGTATGGTCAACGTAATCCTCATTTCTGCCATTTACCTTCACACCCCTTATGCCACTGCCTGCTCTGTAACTGACCCTGGCTTGTTATTCGACCACGCTTCTGCCTGATGATACTGTACATACCTCTGCCTGATCTGGAACTGACCTTGGACTGTTTGACCATGTTTTTTGCCTGCCTCTTGGACTGATCTTGTACCCTGCTACTGGACTAGTGGGATTCAACACAGGGGCCTCACATATGCGAGGGGCTCCAGAATAGTTTTTCTGGATGGGGAAAAATATTTTTTTTGTTTTCTCATTCCTAGATTAGGGTCTGGAGACTCGGAGGCTTCAAAGAGATTTGGGTGGGAAAAGCCTCTACCCCTGTCCCCATTCTGTCCTGAACGAGGCCCTACTTCTGCCTGCTGCCTGTAGGACTTACTGCCATCATGCCTCTGCCTGTCGCACTGACCACACAACATGGACCATGTTCCTGCCTGATACCAGGACCAATATTTTTGGCACTGCTGACAATATCTCTGCCTGCACTGACCCTCTGACCCTGGACTGTATATGGACAGTATCCCTGGCTGCTACCTGGACAATTGTGTTCGCTGTTGCTGACCAAGTCCCTGCCTGCTGCCTGGACCAGTGCTATCCTCCTGTAGACAACTGAGCTACTAAAACAATAGGTAATCTTTTGTTTACCCTTTGCTCAGCATAATCTATTTTGGGGTGTAATTCTTGGTATGTGCATGCTATGTGTCCCTGGAACACCTGACGGTATTCCTTGCATTTTGGATCTCTGTATGTGGCCAGGCTGTGTAAAAGTCTCACACATTTGGTATCGTCATACTCAGAAGGAGTGGTAGAATGTATTTTGGGGTGTAATTTTTGCTATGTAAATGCTATTTGTTGGAAATATCTTATAAACCGACAACTTTGTGTAAAAAATTAAATGCGGTTTCATTTTTTTTTCCACATTCCAAAAACTTCTGAAAAAAAATTAACTGATCAAAAGACTCATTATGCCTCATAGATTATACGTTGGGGTGTTAGCTTTCCAAAATGGGATCATTTTGTGGGCATTTCCATTGTCCTGGTGCACCAGGGCCTTCAAAAGTGTAATAGGTAGTCAACAAGTTAGATGTGTAATTTATGCTCCTAGAACACCTAATGGTGTTCCCTGCATGTTGGGCCTCTGTAGGTGGCCAGGCAGTGAAAAAGTCCCACACATGTGGTATCGTAATACTCAGGAGTAGCAGAATGTATTTTAGGGTGTCATTTGTGGTATGCACATGCCATGTGAGAGAAATAAGCTAATACAATGACAATTTTGTGGGGGGAAAAAATATCTTAATTTTGCAAAGAATTGTGGGGGAAAAAAATGACAACTTTAAAAAACTCACCATGCCTCTTACTAAATACCTTGGAATGTCTACTTTCCAAAAAGGTGTCATTTGGGGGGCATTTGTACTTTCCTGGCTTGTTAGGGTCTCAAGATCCACATAATATCCACTAATTTGGGTTATTTTTTACCAAAGATATGTAGCAGTATAAATTGTGGCCAAAATGTATTAAGAAAAATTACTAATTCGCAAAATTTTATCACAGAAACGAACAATTTTTTTTTCAAAATGTTCTGTCTTTTTTCATTTATAGTGCAAAAAATAAAAACCCCAGCGGTGATCAAATACCACCAAAAGAAAGCTATATTTGTATGAAAAAAAAGGATAAAAAAAGAATTTGGGTACAGTGTTGTATGACTGAGTAATTGTCATTCAAAGTGTGTAAGTGTGAAAATTGGTCTGGGCAGGACGGGGGTTTAAGTGGCCAGTAAGCAAGTGGTTAAGAGACAACTCCTTCATCAGGGATAAGGGAAATATCCAATGTCTATGATGTAAGAACAAGGGTCAGACATACTAGCAATGACATAATCGTAAATACATTTGAAAATGTATAGTTTGATAGAAAATCACAGTCACTTTCAAGGTGTACATTTAGACATTCCATGATGTATTTAAAGTGGGGTGCCCCTTAAAAATACTGCAGCTGCGGACTTTGAATAATCGGACTCTTACCTGTCCCAGGGTCCAGCGATGCGGGGAAAAGAACCCCCCCTCGCAGCGCCGGAATTCTTACTGTGGGCACCCGGCTGTGCAAATCATGCAAGACAGCCCAAGATACCATCTGAGAAGATAAAGAGCCTCATCCACAAATACCACAAAAGACTTCAAGCTGCCATTGATGTTAAAGGGGGCAATACACAGTATTAGGAACTGGGGTATGTAAACTTTTGATCAGGGTCATTTGGGTAGTTTCTGTTGCTATTAAGATTTAAAAAGAGTAAACCCAGTTGAATGATAATAAATGGCTTCAGACAAACACTAACCATGAGTGAAAGAAAAGCTTTTGTGTTATCATTCATATTCTCAGAAAATTGGCCAAGAAATCAAATTCTACCAGGTTATGTAAACTTATGAGCACAACTGTATATGAACTTAGCGCAATATCACTTATATAGTACTTAGTAATATATAAAGAGCATTGGGAATCACTTGATTCCATAGCAGCCTCATTGCACGTCCATCCAGAAACCACCAGACACTCTTTGATAGGTAAATGTTTGCTCTACGCATCAGTTTTCCTTTTGCCAGCATCAAAACTCTTGTATATAGATATATCATACTTTTATACATTCAATAGATCCTCCTTGCTTGTGCTGTTATTGATGGGAATATGATGCATCTTGGTGTGAGATTGCAGCTACTCCTAAAATTTAGCTCAAGATTTTTTCTATATGGTTGAATATTTCAATCAATATAACCATGATGATCTCTTGCATATTTCTTATATAATATACATAGATGACTACATTACTTAAATACCTTGCTATCATACCTACTGTTTTCACAAGTATGGCCCTTGATATTAAGTATGGTATGTATGGAGAGAAGACATTTTGTAGTTATACCATGATATCTAGATTCAGAACTATGATTTTCGATCCCCTGTAGAGCCTTTTAGTTTATCTACATGTATTGTATTATATATATACTAGGGGTGCAACGGATCGTCGCCGATCCGTGATCCGAACGGGTCACCCCGTTCGGATCAGCACACCCCGCGATCCGCGGAGCGCTCCGCGGCCTCGGCCTTAGGAAAGGCCGCGGCTTCGGCCTAGCTCCGGAGCGGCGGCCATCTTGGTACACCCGGCGGCCTTAGGAAAGGCCGCGGCTTCGGCCTAGCTCCGGAGCGGCGGCCATCTTGGTACACCCGGCCACTGTTTACAATGTGATCGCTCCGTCAAATGACGGAGCGATCACTTGTAAACAAACTCTGCATTACCCAGCCAATACCCTGCATTACCCAGCCAATACCCTGCATTACCCAGCCAATACCCAGCATTACCCTGTATTACCCAGCCAATACCCTGCATTACCCAGCCAATACCCAGCATTACCCAGCATATACCCAGCATATACTCAGCGATACTCTGCATTACCCAGCATATACTCTGCGATACTCTGCATTACCCAGCCAATACTCTGCAATACTCTGCATTACCCAGCCAATACTCTGCATTACCCAATACTCTGCATTACCCTGCGAATACTCTGCATTACCCAGCCAATACTCTGCATTACCCAGCCGATACTCTGCCAATACCCAGCCAATACTCGGCGATACCCTGCCAATACTCGGCGATACCCTGCCAATACTCGGCGATACCCTGCCAATACTCGGCGATACTCAGACAATATTACAGTGGGGGAGAGGATGTGGATATTACAGTGGGGGAGATGACGTGGATATTACAGTGGGGGAGATGACGTGGATATTACAGTGGGGGAGATGACGTGGATATTACAGTGGGGGAGATGACGTGGATATTACAGTGGGGGAAAGAATGTGGATATTACAGTGGGGGAGAGGATGTGGATATTACAGTAGGGGAGATGACGTGGATATTACAGTGGGGGAGATGACGTGGATATTACAGTGGGGGAGATGACGTGGATATTACAGTGGGGGAGATGACGTGGATATTACAGGGGGGGAGATGACGTGGATATTACAGTGGGGACTATATGGTGGCGGAATTTTCACAGATTTTTGCAAATTCAATTATTATTTGCTGATCCGAAAAATGATCCGATCCGTGACTCTGATCCGAGGATCGATCCGATCCGTGAGTTTTTTGATCCGTTGCACCCCTAATATATACATATTTATCTAATATTCCCTCCAATTAGCAGTCCCTGCAGGGGCTTTGTTCTGGCAATGGATGCATGAGTGCAAACACCCTCTTCATTATAATTTTTACAGGCAAGTATGTACTATACTTTTGTCTGTGTATATGTATTTTCTAGATATTCATATATTCAACCAAATGTCAACACTTTGTTTTACACCTCTATAGGATTGTATCCCCTCTTGTGGCCCCAGTGAGCTCTGGCTCTCCTTTAATGGGTTGAACATTTGTTAATGTTCCCCCATGACTACAATTTTGCCTGATATCCACCAAGGTGGGCTAAGTGGGAAGGAGTGCTTGAGGCTGTGTCTTCTTTTTAAATACATCATGGAATGTCTAAATGTACACCTTGAAAAGTGACTGTAAGTTGATGATTTTCTACCAAACTATACTTTTTCAAATGTATTTATGATTATGTCATTGCTAGTATGTCTGACCCTTGTGCTTACATCACAGACATTGGATATCTCCCTTACCCCTGATGAAGGAGTTGTCTCAAACGCTGAAACGTGTTGGGTGGAGATTTTTTAATGTTGTCATCTTATTCCTACAAGTCAGTACATTGAAAGTCACTCATGTTACATTTTTTCCATGATAACGTTTTTATCTATGTGTGTGCAATAAAATGATTTACATTTTAAAATTTCTTAACTAATCTGTGTCAAAGTGCCTTCAAAAACCCGCCCCTAGGGGATTTTTCTGTTCTACATTACCCAGGGATGTGGCACCCTATGGCGTGAATCACCAAAATTCTTTAAAGGAGAATTACTCTAGGACAGTGAGTGTTTTGGGACTACAAGACACCTCCCCTCTCCCTTTCCATAACATTGGAGAGGTGCTGTGTTGTCCACAGCCAACAGAGGCAATGAGCACATAAAGTTGTCAGGTCACTAGATTTTTGTCAGGATCAACAGTTATTTTATTTTTTTGTGTTTATTGAACAGATACAACAAAAAGCTTTCCATGGTATATTCAACAGACTATAAGAGAACAAAAAAAAAAAATTAATCACTAGGCTAATCTGTGACATCCATGTTTTTGAAAGTAAATATTAACGTGCATTAAAATAAACAGAGTGAACTTACTAATAATGTTTACTTGGTAACATAAGTAACTCACTAATTGCTTTCACCTGTTACCTAGAATTGTTCTTGAATGAATCTAAAACTAATAGAAAATATTTCCTTTTATCATTAATCTTTTTAATTCCTATATTGTGCAATTACTCATATTGATAGAATGAACATTGTGTCCTTCACAGTGATCTGATCTGTTTCAAGTACTACTGACACTTTGCAGGCTTCCTTTATTGTCATGATTACTGATTCATAGATGGTCTCCCTATGCAGAACTAGCAGCAGTTCAATAAGTTATGGGTATACAGACTTTGTGTGAGGTACCTGACCTAATGTCAGGCCATGATGTAACCTTTTTTATGGCTTACAAGGTAAATTTATCTTAAAAGAGAAAAAGAAGCATCTCTAGTCTTGGTTGAACAGGTATGGGTTGAAATATGAAGTACTTTCACTACACATCCTTCATTGCCATCAGACCCGACACCATGCTGTGGTTGGACATTGGCAGAACATTTATTAAAGAACTTGTACAGTTTACCAACTAGAAAGAAAGAAGTTAATCAGAAAAAATAGCTATTCAAGGGTTAAGTGAATAGAGGATTCTACTCGCTGCTTCCTGACAATGCAAGATGAGAGCACGATCGTCCTTTTCTGAACTCGGCAATTAAAGCAAATGCCGTTTCAATGTGTATAAGTAGCTGTGTGGTCCAGTTATTCATCTGTCAGTTTCAGATCATGTAAGCCAGCATAATATATACAATTCAATATTCTGCTTTATAAACAAATGCAATGTCAATGAGTTAAGCCCCTGCCACTATACCAGGACTGCATTCTGCCTGGATTAAAGATTTGAGCTTTTGAACCGCATAGAGATCAGGTTCAGGCTCAGCAACGCGATTATTTTTTCCAAGACATACTGGATCATTTTCTCTAAGTTTAACCAATGGAAAAATATTTTTTCATCCTGGCTTGATTGTTCGTCTACAGCTATAAGCAGCTAATGTCAGCATGACCTGTCCTGCAGCAACGTGGGAAGATGTAAAACACAGACCTGCTCTTCTGCAAAAGGTTTTGTAAAACATAATAAGCTGTATTAAATAATTGGAAGTCGTCAACCCTAAGCACTCAGGAAGTTAAGAGCTGGATTAAAGAGTCATTAATCAACAATAGATGACGCCAAAACTTTTTAACAGAATTACCAACTTTGATCAAATCTGGCTACCCCGGGTCAAACATTTTTTCACACTAACCTTTGAAACTGGGTTGATGAAAGCGAGGCCTATATCACACAATATTATCCTATTACTTAAAACCTTCAGCACTTTAATACCAACATTGTGTTTGTAAGAATAACTGCTGACTTGTTTAATGCTTTTTGTATCAGCTGTTTGTATTTCACCTTGTTATGACCTTGATATAAAACAATTGACCTTGCACTATATATTTACCTTATAGCATTATACAACTCAAAAAACAAAACAACCAAAAAATACTGAAGAAAAAAAACATCAGCTGTAACACTAACATTTGAAGAAAAAAATGATTAATTTTGAAATTGATGGCAGCAACACGTCTCAAAAAAGTTGGGACAGGGCCATATTTACCACAGTGTAGCATCCCCTCTTCTTTTAGCATCACTCCATAAACATGTGGGAACTGAGGAGACCAGTTACTGCAGTTTTGGGAGAGGAATGTTGTCCGGTGTTTGCCCGATATAGGATTCAAACTGCTCAACTGCCCTGTGCCTTCTTATTCGTATTTTTAATTTCAAGATGCGCCAAATATTTTTAATTGAGGAAAGGTCTGGACTGCGGCAGGCCAGTTAAGAACCCTAGACTCTTCTACTACAAAGCCATGCTGCTGTCAAAGATGCCATCTGCTGTTTAGCATTGAACTGCTGAAATATGCATGGTCCTCCATCTGGATGGGAACATAGGATGCTCTAAAACCTACGTATATCTTTGAGCATTGATGGTGCCTTTCCAGATGTGCAAGCTGCTCATTTCATACGCACTATGGCACTCCCATACCATCAGAAACGCAGGTATTTGAACTGTGCACTGAGAACAAGCTGGAAGGTCCCTGTTCTCTTTAGTCTGAAGGATGTGGCTTTCATAGTTACCAAAAAGAATGTCAAATTTCGATCACAGAACAGTTTTGCTCTTTGCAACAGACCATATTCAATGATCCATATTCTTTGGTCCAAAGAAGACAGTGGTGTTTCTGGATCATGTTCAGATATGGATTATTTGCACAATAGAGCTTTAACTTGCATTTTTGAATGGCACAGCAAACTGTGTTCACAAACACAGGATTCCAGAGCCCATGCAGTGTTGCCCATCACAGAATCATGCCAGTTTGTTAATGCATTGCTATAGATCACGGGCATCTAATATTGCGTTTCAACCTTGCCCCTTGCACACAGAGATTTCTTCAGATTCTCTGAATCATTTCATATTATGTACTTTAGATGATGAAATATTGAAAATCTTTGAAATTTTATCTTGAGAAACAATATTCAGAAATTGTTTGACGTTTTTTTGATGCAGCTTTTTACAGACTGGTGAACCTTTTCCCATATTTACTTTGGAAACTCTCTGACTCACCAATATGCCCTTTTTATGCCCAATCATGTTACTGACCTGTTGTCAATTAACCTTTTTAGTTGCAAAATGTTCTTCCAGTTCTTCCTTTTTAGTACCACTCACTCTGCCAGCTTTTTGTTGCCCTGTCTCAAATATTTGGAGAAGTGTTACTTTCATCATCAGATTTTTATGGAAATATGAGATTTAGCATCCCATGGGTAGCAACCCAACTTTTTTGGAACTGGGGTTGTAGATTAAAGATTGTCAATCACTTCATTCAAGAGCGATGCATATTTTGTTTTCTAAAAAAGTATACTATATAGCAGTGATGGCGAACCTTGGCACCCCAGATGTTTTGGAACTACATTTCCCATGATGCTCATGCACTCTGTAGTGTAGATAAGCATCATGGGAAACGTAGTTCCAAAACATCTGGGGTGCCAAGGTTTGCCATCACTGCTATATAGAGTATTTCTCTTGGGAACACAAAAATGTCCCTCTCTATCAACCTATAAATCTGCATGATAACAACCTAGAAGCCACGGCTCCTAACAATTATGTCTTTTTTTAACCCTGACGGTTATTGCATGTACTTTTTCCAGGTACCTTAAACACAAATATTAGTTACAATTACATCCAAAAACCTCCCAACTGAAGAATGGGCAACACAACAAACAACATCACAGAACAAAAATGGGTCAAAAAGGTTTGACAAACTCAGATAGAAGCTTGTAGCACCTTACACCTGAAACTGACCTCTGAAGCAGCCTGAACTTCCACCTGGCAGGACTTAAGGAACCTAGCAACAGAAACTCTGATGGAAGCCTTTGAAACCTGAGGTGCCTGATGCTGAAAAGACTTTGAAGTTCTAATAGCTCTGGCAAGGACAGCCTTAACAGGGAAGGGAGGAACCATATCCTTCAGACTATAGGCTTTAATAATATTTTGTCTGATCCCCTTAGCAATAGCAGGTTAAGTTGCACAGAGACCCTTGGGGGAGTCCTCAGAAAGCACACAGAGGGAATCCAGTTTCCCAAAAGAATCGGTAGATAAGAGGTAAACTCTTATGCCCCGTACACACGGTCGGAAATTCCGACCACAAAATCCACTGGTGTTGCATGCACACGGTCGGACAAAGTTGTCGGAAAATCCGATCATTCTGAACGTGGTGACGTTCGCTGCCTACGACGGGACTACGTAGAGGCTAGTAGCCAATAGCTTTGGTCTTGTAATGTGATCTGAGCATACGTGGCACTTTGTCCGTCGGAATTCGCTACACACGATCGGAAAAAGTCCGATAGGACTTTGTTGTCGGAAAATTTGAGAGCAGGATCTCAAACTTTTTCCGTCGGAAATTCAGACGGAAAAAGTCCGATGGAGCCCACACACGGTCGGAATTTCCGACAACATGGTCCGATAGGACATTTTCCGTTGGAAGATCCGACCGTGTGTACGGGGCATTAAAGTCCAGATAGTGCAGGAAAATTTCCCTAGGATGCTTTGGAGCAAGACTCCTGATTAGTTAATTGACAAGCAACCACTAACCCCAAACAATATGAAACAAAACCACTTTTATGGGGAGGCACATTTGCTGCTGGGGTTCTTTCTATAAGTAGGGTTTTTTTAAGTGGGGGCTATTTATTTAAGTGGAAGCACTTCCGACTCTGCTCTAACTGAATGTCTCATCTGAAGATTTCTTCTCAATCCTTCCACAGGTATGTTCTTGCTGCTCCACATCCACCCATAACTGAAAAGCTAAAAAAGGATTGCTTTTCTTGTTTGTGTGTTTCATCCGGTATGTTCTTGCTGCTTAAACATTTGTGGTCTTCTCCACTTTGTTCTGTTCTTTACATTCTGATTCTGAAGTGTAAATTTTGTTATGTTAGCCAGGCATCCTTGATTAACTCCTGATTAATTGGCAAGCAACCATCCCCATCCTTAATAGTATAAAACTAAACCAACTTCTTTATCGTACATCATGGGACACAGGGCCATAGTAGTTACTATGTGGGTTATAGGCCACCTTCAGGTGATGGACACTGGCACACCCTTAAGACAGGAAGTCCACTCCCTATATAACCCCTCCCACTACTGGGAGTACCTCAGTTTTTCGCCAGTGTCTTAGGTGTTGATCATGAGTAAAGATGTGCTATGCTGAGCTCCACTGGAATATTCCTTGCTGGGGCAAGCTATGCGACCGGATTCATTCAAAGTGTCTTTTTAGGCTGAATTGAATGGTACCCGGGCCTCGTGGCGGAATAAACAAGGTTTAGCCCGTAATGCTTCTCTTTTTAGAGAGCTGGACCCAGGGATCCAGTACTTTGTTTTTTTCAGCCATAACATTTTCCTGGAGGGGAGCTTTACGGGTCCAGGAGTGTGGATCCCCCGATAAAAAGGGGCCCCAGTTCCTGAAGTTTTTTTAACGGAGCCCACCGTGAGGGGTGAAGATTGGGTCCAATTGGTTTTACCACAGAATCCCTATGGCGGGAAAGGTAAGTGGAGATTTCTTAGGAATTTTAAATTCTCTTATGAATTGTCTCCTTTAAAAGTAAATGTTGTCATGCCTAAAAGTCACCACTGGGGGCTTTATAGAGCACGTACCTTGTCATGCTTCTCTCAGATCCCGCTGTCTCAGCAGAAGCTGCAGATCTCCCTCTGGCTAGCAGTCCCAGGCCTCTGGTAAGATGTTGGGGGGGGGTTTTAAAAAACACCCACCAACTGGACAGAAGCTCTCCCCCTGGATTGAGGGGGGAGCCAGAACAATCAGCGGATGCTGCTCCATTCCCCACCGCCTCTGCACAGCGGTTTTGCCCGCTCTCCTCCCCTCACACACACACATGCAGATCCCGTCGGATCGGAGGCCCGTGTTCGTGCGGGAAAATGCTTTTTTAAAGAGGAGGGGGCGTGGTGGGAATACGGAGGGGGCGTGGCTTAGCGCAGCGTTGGCGTGCAGCAACGTCCAGTGTGGGAGTACACTTAAATCTTCCATTAGGCTGACTGCAAGCTGTCGGAGGGACACAAGAGCAAAAAGGGGGCATGTAAGTGGTGACACAGGCATTCCCTTGGCACATTTACTAAAGCGCCAGGCTGAGCACTAATAGAGCAACAATTTGCTCAAGCAGTGGGTGCAATTTCTTTTGGTAGTACCTCTGCATTTTGTGCATCGGGCTATGGTCAGAAGAGGAGGTAGAACCAACCCAAAAAAGGGCTCAAAGTCACTCCCTCAAGCTCTAAAAAGCCTAAACTAATCTCTGCAATGGCATGCTCTCCTGAGAGATCTGAGGTGGCTGGTCAGAGTGAGCCATCAGGGCTGGAAAATGTTGCAACTGTTCCAACACTGCAGCCCCTGTCTATATTACTGAAGAAGTTTTTTCCTAGGCCACGATAGGTTTGGAAGAAAGGTTAGCGGCTTTAATCGCATCCCAGTGTGGGGCAAAACGCGTCAGATCCCTCAAACTGAGGAACTAGGGTCGGGAGAAGACTAATTTCTCTAAGGGGACCGTGAAGAGGCTGATGACTCCTCTTCTGAGGGGTCAAATGTGGAAGGATCAGCTTCACAATCTAAAAGATTGATGGTGCAATCTCTTACTGAGATGGCCCGTTCCACATTTATGCTACCCTTAACCGAGTCGGTCAATAAGCCCACTTCTAGTTTGGGTTCGCTAAAGCCTCCTCAAGCTGTGCAAGTTTGTCCAGTAGACAATGCTCAAATGCTTAGGGATCCAACGGATAAGAAGTTGTAATTCCTATTAAAAAACACTTTTTCTCTGGCAGGGTCAGTGACTCAGCCTGCGCTGGCAGCAATCGGTGTATGTCAATCCTTGAGAGACCAGTTTAAACAAGTTCTGAATATTATTCCTGATCAGCAGGCCCAGGATTTAGCCAAGCTTCCAGGGGCTTTATGTTTTGCAATAGACGCTATGAGAGATTCTATTCTCCAGGCCTCACGCCTTACGCTTGGGCTGGTACATATGCGTAGAATCTTATGCCTGAAAAATTGGTCAGCCGAAGCGCCATGCAAAAAGCTCCTGGCTAGTTTTACTTTTCACGGTGAACGGCTGTTCGGGGATGATTTGGATAAATACATCCCAAAAGATTTCTAGTGGAAAAAGTACCCTTTTGCCAGTTAGGAAGAGGAGTAAACGTATTTTATTTAACCACTTCAGCACCGAGCGATTTTACCCCCTTCCTTACCAGAGCACTTTTTGCGATTCAGCACTGCGTCGCTTTAACTAACAATTGCGCGGTCGTGCGACGTTGCACCCAAACAAAATGACGTCCTTTTTTTCCACAAATAGAGCTTTCTTTTGGTGGTATTTGATCACCTCTGCGGTTTTTATTTTTTGTGCTATAAACAAAAGAAGAGCGACAATTTTGAAAAAAAAACACATTTTTTTACTTTTTGCTATAATAAATATCCCATTTTTAAAAAAAAATACATTTTTTTTTACTCAGTTTAGGCCGATACGTATTCTTCTACATATTTTTGGTAAAAAAAAAATCGCAATAAGCGTATATAGATCGGTTTGCGCAAAAGTTATAGCGTCTACAAAATAGGGGATAGATTTATTGCATTTTTTTTTTTTTACGAGTAATGGCGGCGATCTGCGATTTTTTTTTCGTGACTGCGACATTGCGGCGGACACTTCAGACACTTTTGACACATTTTTGGGACCATTCACATTTACACAGCGATCGTTGCTATAAAATTGCAGTGATTACTGTGTAAATGTGACTGTCGGGGAAGGGGTTAACACTAGGGGGCGGTGCAGGGGTTAATATGTTCCCTAAGGTAGTGATTCTAACTGTGGGGGGAGGGGACTCACAAGGGGAGGAGACCGATCGGTGTTCCTCCGTACTGGGAACACATGATCGGTCTCCTCACCACTGACAGGACGTGGAGCTGTGTGTTTACACACACAGCTCCACGGTGCCGCACGGTCCCGCTGTTTTCACGGGCAATCGCGGGTGCCCGGCGGACATCGCTGCCGTCGGCACGCGCACCGGGTGCCGAGCGACGCCGCAGGCGCCCCCTAGGCAGCTGGGAATGGGAGGACGTCATATGACGCCCACCCAGGATGGGAGATCCACCTTGTGGGCGTCATATGACTATGGGCGGGATGTGAAGTGGTTAAACAAGCTCCTTCTCCAATGCCAGGGGCATCTGCCTCCAGACAGTCACGACGGCCTCCGCAGTCAAGACTAAAATAGGCCTGGGGGAGGAAACCTACGTGACAAAATACTAAAGCCTACTTGTGAAGGAGTGCCCCTGCTCGCTCAAGTGAGGGGAAGACTTCTGCAGTTCTCAAGGGTCTGGCAGAAAGAGTGTTGAGACAGATGGGTGACTTCCTCAATAACTCTAGGGTAAAAACTAGAGTTCTGAAAATTCCCATCTCCTCGTTTTCTCAGATCAAATGTTCCCAGGGATCCAGAGAAAAAGAAGTCTCTCTTTCAAGCATTGGACCATCTTTTGTCTCAAAAAGTGATCTCAGTGGTCCCCGTGGAAGAACAGGGGTTTTATTCAAACCTTTTCACGGTACCAAAACCAAATGGGGATGTCAGACCCATTCTAGATCTCAAAGATCTAAACTGGTTTTTGAATGTCCGCTCTGATCGATTGACTCGATAGTCTCCATCCTACAAGGGGATAACTTCTGGCATCAATTGACATCAAGGATGCATACCTCCATGTACCTATTTTCCCCGCTCACCAGAAATATCTACGTTTCGAGGTAGAAAATCTTAATTTTCAGTTTGTAGCTCTGCCTTTCGGTCTAGCTTCTGCCCCTCAAGTGTTTACAAAGATCCTGGCCCCTCCTCTAGCCAGATTAAGGGCCCAAGGTATAACGATTATAGCTTACCTAGACGATCTGCTCTTGATAGACCAGACAGTAGCCCGCTTAGACCAAAGTATGATCACCACAGTCAACTATCTGGAATACCTAGGTTGGGTTCTTAACCTAGAGAAATCCTCCTTAAAACCATCAGGGAGATTAGAATAGTTGGGTCTGATCATAGATACAGCCCAGAAAAGGGTATTCTCGCCCCAGGCAAAGATCAATGCCATAAAGGAACTGATTAAGGTGGTCAAGGCAAAGAAGAATCCTTCTATTCGACTTTGCATGAGGTTGTTGGGAAATATGGTGGCTTCATTTGAGGCCGTTCCTTATGCTCAGTTTCATTCGAGGCTACTGCAAAACAGTATCCTATCGGCTTGGAACAAGAAGGTCCAAGCTCTAGATTTCCCAATGTGCCTATCTTCAAGGGTGCGCCGGCGCCTCAGATGGTGGTTGATAACCAAGAATCTGCAAAAGGGAAAATCATTCCTACCAGTTACCTGGAAGGTGGTAACAACAGATGCCAGCCTTTCAGGTTGGGGAGCAATCCAGGAAGAGGCGACTGTGGGAAATGGTCCAGATCAGAAATTACCTACCCATCAACATTCTAGAGATTTGGGCAGTGCGATTGGCCCTGAGGGCCTGGACATTCAGATTAGGGAATTGTCCTGTCAGGATCCAATCCGACAATGCCACAGCAGTGGCCTATATCAATCACCAAGTGGGCACGAGAAGTCGTGCGGCCCAGAGAAAGGTGAATCACATATTAGCGTGGGCAGAAACAATGTACCTTGCTTATCGGCAGTCTTCATTCCAGGAATAGAAAATTGGCAGGCGGACTACTTGAGTCGCCAGCAGTTGTTCCCAAGAGAATGGTCCCTTCACCCCAAAATCTTCCTGACAATATGACAAAGATGGGGATCCCAGACGTGGATCTGTTTGCGTCCAGGTTCAACAAAAAGATTGATAACTTTGTGTCAAGAACAAGGGATCCACTAGCGTGCGGAACAGATGCCTTGATGTTCCCGTGTAATCGGTTCTCACTGATTTATGCGCTCCCTCCTAGTCTGCTGCTTCTGCAACTTCTTCGCAGAATCAAGCAGGAAGGGAAGTCAGTAATTTTTGTCGCCCCGGCATGGCCCAGAAGATCCTGGTATGCAGAGATCATAAGGATGGCAGGAGGGGACCCATGGACCCTACCACCACGTCCAGACCTTCTCTCGCAGGGTCAGGTATTCCATCCTACCTTACAAGCGCTAAATTTAACGGTTTGGCTATTGAAACCCACATTCTGAAAAAGCGTGGACTATCAGGTTCAGTGGTATCTACCTTGATTAATGCAAGGAATCCGGCCTCCTGAATCATATATTATAGAGTCCGGAAGGCATATGTCTCCTGGTGTGAATCCAGGGGTTGGCACCCCAGGAAATATGTCATAGGTAGATTTCTTGACTTTTTGCAGATGGGGTTAGAAAAGAAGCTGGCCTTGAGTACTATCAAAGGCCAGGTCTCGGCCTTAACTGTATTTTTTCAACGACCACTTGCTTTGCATTCTTTGGTCCGTAGCTTTATTCAGGGGATAACACGGCTTAATAGTCCAGTTGGGTCACCCTTGAACCCTTGGGACTTGAATTTAGTTCCATCTGCATTATAAAAACAGCCTTTTGAGCCGATACAGCATATTCTCTTGGTCCTTTTGACAAGGAAACAAATTTTTCTGGTAGCCATATCTTCTGCAAGAAGGGTATCAGAGTTGGCTGTTCTTCCTTGTAAAGAGCCATATTTAATTATTCACAAGGATAAGGTGGTATTGCGTCCTCATCCTAACTTTCTACCGAAGGTAGTGTCAGGTTTTCATCTAAACCAGAATATTGTTTTACCTTCATTTTTTCCAGAACCCTATTCTACGGAAGAGAAGTCACTACATTCTCTGGATGTGGTGAGAGCAAAGTCTACTGCTCAGATTTGAAAAAATGTTTTGTTTGTGTTGCCTGAAGGTCCTAAAAAAGGACAGGCAGCATTGAAATCTACCATTTTTAAATGGATTCGGCAAGTAATTGTTCAAGTTTATGGTTTGAAGAGGAAGATTCCACCCTCTCAAATCAAAGCGCACACCACTGGGGCTGTTAGTGCTTCATGAGCAGTGCATCACCAAGCCTCCATGGCTCAAATCTGCAAGGCTGCAACTTGGTCTTCGGTCCATACATTTACCAGATTCTATCAGGTGGATGTAAGAAGGCGTGAGGATATTGCCTTTGGGCGTAGTGTGCTGCAGGCAGCAGTATAAGTGCTCTGGTCGCATGGTGCCCTACTTTTGTTGTGTCTACCTCCCCTCAGTTGGCATTGCTCTGGGACATTCCACCTAGTAACTACTATGGCTCTGTGTCCCGTGATGTACAATAAAGAAAATAGGATTTTTATAACAGCTTACCTGTAAAATCCTTTTCTTGGAGTACATCACGGGACACAGAGGTCCCTCCCCTCTTCTAATACACGTATATTGCTTTGCTACAAAACTGAGGTACTCCCAATAGTGGGAGGGGTTATATAGGGAGTGGACTTCCTGTCTTAAGGGTGTGCCAGTGTCCATCACCTGAAGGTGGCCTATAACCCACATAGTAACTACTATGGCTCTGTGTCCCGTGATGTACTCCAAGAAAAGGATTTTACAGGTAAGCTGTTATAAAAATCCTATTTTATGGGGGAGGCACATTTGCTGCTGGGGTTCTTTTTTATTTTTTTAAGTAGGAGCACTTCTGACTCTGCACTTCAGTGACTGCACGAAGTGAAAGTATACAGGAAAATACTTTAAAAAACACCAAAACATGCGCTCTCTACCACTCCTTCTGACTGTTGTGTCCTCTCTCCTTAAACTCGCTTTCCTTCACCTACTTCACCCCTCTTCTCCACCTCACAGCTTATATATAACTCCCTCACTTCTGTCCTCTCCTTATTACTGCAGTCACCAATTCATGCTAATTCTAAATCCACACGCTAATAAAACCTCATATAAATTATACTCCCATTTTACCTCCCTCACCTCCCTGCTTCTCCTAACCTCTGGAGATCCACAAAACCTGGGCCTCCATCATTTAACTGTACCCAATGCACCGTCATCCTTCACCCTCTGGCAGCAGCCCCAAGCCACGCAATTTAGTTTCCATTCCTCTTCTTTCCAAGACCAAACTCCCCATCCCTTGGGCCCTTGAATGCCCGCTCTGTCTGTAACAAACTCACTTCTCTCGGCGACCTCTTTATCGATAACCCATTTAATCTACTAGCCATTACTGAAATATGGCATCATGAATTTGACACTGCTTCTTCTGCTGCCCATGGTGGCCTTCTCTGGATTCACTCCCCCAGACCCAGTGGACAAAATGGAGGGGGGAGTGGGAATCCTTTCCCCACACAGCACCTTTCTGGTACTTCACCTACCTCCCTATCTGTCACTCTCCTCATTTGAGGCGCATTGCATTCGTCTTTGCTCTCCAGTTTCTCTAAGGATAGTTGATCCAACATCCCCCTGGACTGGTAACAACCTTTCTTGATGAAATCTCTGCCTGGCTACTTTCTCCCTTCTGAAATTCCCACAATCATTCTCGGTGACTTGAACATCCCTGTTAATAATAATACTCCTGCTACTTCTAAGCTTCTCAGTCTAACCTCCTCCTTTGACCAAAAGCAATGGATACATGCTTCTACCCAATCTGACAGCAACACCCTTGACCTATGCACTCCGAGCAACCTCTCCAACAATCCTTTTCCTCTCTCTCTGATCACTAATATTAATTTCACACTCTCCCTCCAACTGCCTAACAATTACCACCTCAACCCTTCTCTTCTCTACTCTACTCTGCTACTGACTACCTCTGACAAAATCTTACCCTTGGCCTGTCCCAACCTAGACACTTCTGTCTAGAACACTTCACTGTCATCCTCCCTAGACACACTGTCCCCACCCCCTCCACTCAGAATTAGGCCCCGATCCCTACAACCTTGGCAAACAGATGACACCAGAGGTCTGAATAAAAATAGCCGTGTTCTTGAGCTCTTGTGGCGCAAGAGTCTCAAAGATTTCAACCAATATAAATCTGCCCTCCAAAAATTAATTTGCTGCCTCCTCACTGCTAAACAGTCCTATTTTATCACTCTCATTAACAACCCATTATCCTGTCCCTGTCAACTCTTCTCTACCTTTAACTCTCTACGTTGTCCTACACCCACTAACTCACTCACTGCCCAGGAGATTGCCAATCACTCCAAAAATAAGATTGATACAATTCTTCTAAATCATTACTTCAATCATTCAACCCGCCACTATAGACGAGGTTGCTAAACTTTCTTCTAACGTCCACCTAACCACCTGCCCCCTGGACCCTGTTTCCTCGCTGACTGAGCGACCATCTCACTTAGAATAACCTTCTTGATCCCCTTCAGTCTTAATTTCACCCTCAAGACTCCACTGCTCTCCTAAAACTCACAAATGATCTGCTAATGGCTAAATACAATGGACACTATTCTGTACGCCTACCCCTGGACCTATCTGCTGCCTTTGATATGGTGGACCACCCCCCCCCCGTCCTCAAAAAGCTCCATGCTTTTGGTCTCCGTGAATGTACTGTTCGCTGGTTCTCATCCTACCTATCCAACTCTCCTCTTCTTTTCTCTGTCAGGGTCCCCCAGGTTCTGTTCTTGGACCACTCCTATTCTTCATCTACACCTCCTCCCTGGGTCAGGTAATAGCCTCCCATCTCTACACAGATGACACCTAAATTTCTCTCTCTACCCCTCAGCTCACTCCTTCAGTCTCCTTGCGTATCACTAATTTGCTAAAAGACATATCAGCCTGGATGTCACACCACTTCCTCAAACTCAATCTATCCAAAACCGAGCTCATAATATTTCCTCCACCATGTGCCTCTTCCCCTTATTTCTCTGTCAAGATCGATAGAAAAAAACTATCGACCTGTCCCTGCATGCCAAGGTTCTAGGTGTAATCCTGGACTCTGAACTATCCTTTTGGCCCCACATCCAATCACTGTCAAAATCTTGCCCCCCTCAACCTATGTAACATCTTAAAATATGCCCCTGCTTAAGGTCAAGACCAGCCTCCACACTCCAGAACTATATAAAAGTTACTGTTGCAATTATTTTGCACAGCGGTAATTTATGTTCTCCAACTGTTAGAATGCAATCTTTTCATGCATTGTCCATCTCGGACATTTTGACACTTTTTGGGGACCAGTGACACAAATACAGTGATCTGTGCTAAAAAAATATGCACTGTCACTGTACTAATGACACTGGCTTGAAAAGGGTTAACATTAGGGGCGATCAAAAAGTTACCTGTGTGCCTAGCCAGTGTTTTACTAAACTGTGGGTGAGGCTTTTAGGCATGGATCCTAGTTCCTGCTTTGCAGAGACAGGGGATCCATGCCTTCCCACCTGTCAGAACTGCGATTTGTCTTGTTTACATAGGAAGACCACTGTTCTACCTCTCTGCTCAATCATCAGTGGGTGCTGGTGAACATTGAGTCAGCGGTACCCGCTGCTGGGCTCCCGCTGTGTGTGATCACAGTGGGAGCGAGCCAGTGGCGGCACATGCGCACCCCCTTCCCAGAAGAGCCGGATCACATATATATATGTAGTCAATAGCCCTGCTTAAATCTGTCTGCAAACTACAGAACACTTCCCCATATGTTATGTAGATGAGGAAAGGGGGGACACGTAATTTATTTTTCTAAAGTGACATTACTGCAGGTAGAAAAAAAAACACAATGCTATTTGATGCTATTTAATGTTGAACTATAGGCAAAACTTTTTTCTCAATTTGGATAGAGCAGGGAAGGGTTATAATCTCGCTCAGATTTTTTTTTTGCCATCTGTGTCCCATTGCAGAGATTTCCCTTCACTTCCTGTCCCATAGCCAAACAGGAAGCGAGAGGAAATCCCTGCAAATTAAGGGAATTTCTTGGGGACCCCCAGGTCACCAGAACTAGTGTGCCCATTGGAAGATTTCCCCTATAATACTTTTCTGGGGACAACCCAAAATTTGGGGTTTTCTTTTACTTTCACTTTCAAAGATAATAGTAAACAGGACAAATAGGAGAGAGTGAATCTCCATAATGGGGGCAAAGACCATAAAAAAACAAGGGTTCTAATCCCTCTTCATTCTATTCAAAACAAAAAAAAAAGTTTTCCCTTTAGTTATATTTTAAGTTTTATTGTTAGGTTTAGATACCATTTAAGGCTATCATTCAAATTTTTGCTTTCACTTTAAAACCTTCAATTAAAAAAAAAAAAAAATGTGATTAATTATCATCAGCAGCAGCTACTTTTTGCTAAATATCTTTGTATTACAATCAATTCCAAAATGCAGAGACATGTAACTTAGTAGGTTAGTGTAGCTATTTCAAAATGAGCGTTGTAATGAGAAAAAGATGGGTGGGGAAAATGTAACTTTCCTCATTCTTAAAAAAACACTCATGAAGTACACAAACCACTGGCACTCCACACTATGCACAAAATAAATGGGCTTCTCCATTTCTTTTTGGCAATTAACTTTGTTTTTAAATTTTGAGAAGGTTATAAGCGCATATGGTGTCCAGATATTTACTTCACTAAACTTCGGAACCTAGATGTTCATTTTCTAGATCAGTTAAATAATTAGTTGGCTGTATCAGAATAATTACATTCAGGCTTGCACATAGGGAAACAGTACAAAAGGTAAAAAGGTCAGGCATTCACCTGGTGCATTGTTAATCTGGTATTAATAATAAAATGTATCCATTCATAAGTCAATTATCTAGCAAGTAAAGCCTCTTACACACGATGAGAATGATCGTCCGTTTTTTGGGGGGGGTTTTTTTGCATGCTAGTCTCATGTCGAATAGGTTACTAGAGTTAAGAAAACTCTAGTAAGACAGAACACAACTTCCCGTGATGATGTAATATATTGTGTTGTATTGTAATGTATTCTTTTGTCTCTGAGCATGTGTGGTCTTGTTCATTCGATTTTTACAGGCGAATATATATATATATATATATCATAATAAATATATATATATATATAGAAAGATTTTTGTGCTTGTCCCTTTGGATAATTTCACATGAACTGTCACGATCGGCTCTCTGTATACTAACGATCAGATTAATGGATGAACACTTCAAAAGCATTTTTTTTGCTCTTAAACGCTGTGCTCAGAGCTACCTCAACAGGGCAGAGAAAACGCATGTGAGGGGGTTTGAATCAGAGAAAGCGCTTGGTGACGGTGAACACTAATAGCTCGGTGTCTCTTAGCAATATCCTTAGTAATGTGCCAGGAGTTTTCCAGTCAGGCATCACGTGGTACATCAATGGACTACACCAGTGGCAAGGGCATTATTCAATTTTGGTCAAAGCTGCACTGCTTGTTTTTATCTACAGATGTCCCTTATCTGCTTTTTTTTTTTTTTTTTTTTTTTTTTTTGTAAAGGTGAACTATGCCTTTAAATCAGGAGTGTCAAACTCAATTTCATCGCGGGCCGCATCAGCATTATGGTTGCCATCAAAGGGTCGGTCATATCTGCCATGGTATTCTGTCTAAGCAGTCTCCAATAAAATTTCTTGTGGATGATACCAACGGTGTGTGACCCTCCTTTTCAACTAGCATAGAATTGTATTCTATGTACCCTACCCCCTCTTACATCAGATGGCAAGAGCCCCCACCCTCCCTTACATCTCAGTGCACCACCATTACCTTGTGCTGCTGCCGTGAAGAAGCTGAGGGCAGAGCTGGGAGGCAGGAAGTGCAGGGTCTGGAGGAGGACCAAATAGGGCTGGAGTCAGCTGCCGGAGTCTGCTGAATGCTGAGACCAGTAGAGGCAGAGACGAGGTGGTGCTGCGGCAGCACAGAGAGATACAGCATCAACAGAAGGAGTTCTGTCCTCTTCTCTGCTGCCGACTGCTGAGACAAGGTGGGGGGCAGAGACAAGAGGGGTACTTCAACTGCAGGACAGGTACGAGGGCCACATAAAATGGCCTGGTAGGCCCGATTCAGTGCCGTGGGCCTTGTGTTTGACACACGCGCTTAAATGATTCTTGTATGGCAAAGGACAGGCTTTGCTCTGCACAGGCGTTTTGTTTTTTTCCTAATTAAATACATTTGGCAAAGGAAAGAATGAAGTTTACTGAAAACAAAAAATAAAAATCAAACCTCTTATGCCCTGTACACACGATAGGATTTTCCGATAGAAAATGTGTAATAGGACCTTGTCGTCGGAAATTGCGACCGTGTAGGCTCCATCACACATTTTCCATAGGAATATCCGTCACACTAAATTTGAGATCTGGTTCTCAAATTTTCCGACAACAAAATCCGTTGTCGGAAATTCCGATCGTGTGTACACAATTCCGACGCACAAAGTGCCACGCATGCTCGGAATCAAGCAGAAGAGCAGCACTGGACATTGAACTTAATTTTTCTCAGCTCGTCGTACGTGTTGTACGTCACCGCGTTCTTGACGTTCGGAATTTCTGACCAACTTTGTGTGACCGTGTGTATGCAAGACAAGTTTGAGCCAACATCCGTCTGAAAAAATCCCATGGATTTTGTTGTTGCAAAATCCTATCGTGTGTACAGGGAATTATGCTCCTAAAATGATTTTTCCAATTTTCCTAAGTTATTTCTCTTAGTTTTCAGGTGGGCAATGTCTGTTTCAAACATAATTAAATACGAGACATACCATTACTGAGAGAATAAAAAAAAGATGTCAAGTGTTATAAAGTTATAAATCTTTCTCTCTTAGTAGAAAAAAAAGGCAGAATAGAAATAAAAATCCATCTGCAAAAAACGTTACTACAAAATATGAGCCAAGACAGATTTGATAAACAAGAAATGCCAGATGTGAGTCTCAAAGATTCTAATGGAGAACAATAAGTCAGTGGTGGGCATCTAGGAATTAGTTTGCATTTTTAGCTAATTGTAAATTTTTAATGACATCAGAGATACAGAAGGGGTTTCACAATAAACATACAGAATATAACATAGGTATAAAACATCTGGTCCAGGAACGTATATCAAGAACAAACGTATGAGGGTTCTTCAAAAGTTCACTTGGGAGTACTGTGCACGCAACTAGAATAAAAAGCTCACATTGGTCAATATATTTAAAGCATGTTTATTTATACAGCGCTAATAAAGGGTGTTCACTAATGGTGATTAAAACAGATCATATTGTATGATGGTTACGGAATCCACAGCATTCTCTTTGGAGAACTAATGCAAGTTTTGGCAGTTTCTTTATTACAGCTGCTGTGGAAACATGCTTTGAAGCTGAACTGCACACAGTTAGCGTATCAGAATGTGCATTACAAGCTGCAGCAAGTCATAAGCCCCATACACACGGTCGGACAATCCGCGGACCAGGTCGGTCGGATCCTGTCCGTCATACTTTGTCTGATGTTGGTTTTGCGTACACACGGTCGGACAAAGTTGTCGGAAAATCCGGTAGAAATGTTAAATGGAACCCATAATTGGCGAAAAACGGGGACTGTCCCGTGGTCGAGTGGCTGGCGTTGTTGTACGCGAATTGTCGGAAAATCCGATCATTCTGAACGTGGTGACGTTTGTTGCCTACGACGGGACAACGTAGAGGCTAGTAGCCAATAGCTTTGGTCTTGTAATGTGATGTGAGCATGCGTAGCACTTTGTCCGGTCGGACAACCGTACACACGATCGGATTTGGTGTGATCGGACCGTGTTGTCGGCAAATCTTTCCAGCAGGAGATAAGACTTTGTCCGTCGGACAATCCGACGTACACTGTCCTGCAACCAGGGGATGCCCAGGATCACTGGGACACTGTCCGATGGTGGTATCGATGAAACATACACACGGTCTGAGACCAAGCTGCATCGGCTCGCCGGCATCGGGAAGAGGATGGGCAGGGGCCATTTTGCGGTCATCCAAGCCGGACGGTGGACTTGAGCGGATCTCTCGACTCTGCGTTCCCGGAGCCGACGGTCAATTTGTATGCTCAAAGTTATCAGGCCCTCCAAAGTGTCTGGGGTGCAACAACATTGTCCGCTCCATCGTCTAAAGTCTGTCACATAGTCCTCGGCCGTTCTGCGGCCTTGCTGGAGCGCAGATAGAGCAGACTCGGCTGTGGTGGTTAGCTGGGGGTCCTCGTAAAGTCGGAGGAAAGACAGCAGGCGATGATCCATGAAAAAGACAGTCCACCACCGCAGAGGAGGAGTAGACCGTGTGTATGGGGCTGCCAGGTGTGAGCAGAACTTTAGAGAGTTGTGGGAGACGTAGCTGATCAGTAGCCCGATGGAAATCCAGCATCATCTAGTCCTTTTCTTCACAGTTTTAGTGTCCATGACACATCCCTTTTATTCCTTGGATTTTTGTTTTTTCAATCATGTAGGCTTAGTATCAAGTGTCAGTGTTAGTTATAGCAGTCTGGTTCTGGGACTGAATAGGTTGGAATAGAAACCTTGAAACCATTCTGGTACAACCACTCCTTGTACCTGAGTTGGCACAAGGTGATCAAAAAATCTGCCTTCCTTTGGTCTGACACTGGTAGATTGGAAGGTAAAAAGTGAGGAGGGGGGCAGAGATACAAACACTATTTTGTACCCCTCAAAATAGGGGTACAGTTCACTTGGAACTATAGAGTATTTATTGAGGACCGAAATGGGAACGTTACCGGAATATACCATTTCTTTTTAAAATGCTTTTCCACAGGTAATAAGCAAAAAACATAAATGGATTACCGTATATACTCGTGGATAGGCCGACCCGAATATAAGCCGAGACACCTAATTTTACCACAAAAAGATGGAAAAACGTATTGACTCAAGTATAAGCCTAGGGTGAGAAATGCGCAGCTACTGTAAGTGGAAAAGAGGGTTATTTGCCCATTTGCATGCCTCATTGTGCCCAGATGAGCTAGAAGTGGAGGCATGGAATTCTCACTATGGGAGGTACCTCATCCCAAATTCAAATGGTAGAAGGGTGAATGAGGCGAGGAAAGGGGATTGTTACGGTACCAAGTATATACCAGCCAGAGTGAAGTGTGCCCAGATGAGCTGGCAGCTGCTCTCCTTGTTCGGGACCGATGTCCCTCTGACAGCCGCCGGTGATCAGCTTTTTTTTTTTCTTCTCACGCTATCAGCATTAGGAGAATAAATGGCCAATTACCAGCTCTGTTTACATCACATGATCAGCTGTCATTGGCTGACAGCTGATCACGTGGCAAGGGGTCGGGATAGTCCCCTTACTCCGATCTGTGATCCAGCGAGTCTCAGACTCGCTGATGACAAAGCGCGCCGCACACGCCCTGTAGGGGGCGAACAGGCTGCTTGAGCATGGGAGGACATCTATTGATGCCCTCCCGGCAAAGTAGGTCGGCGCTGTAGCCATCATTTGGCTATAGTGTGGATCTGAAGCAGTTAAAATCAATTGATCTGTTAACACTGGGAAGGTGCGCTTCCATTGTGGTGAAAAAAAATCCCGCTTGCAACATTTTTGGAGCATGTTTGGGGAATATAAAATAACTGCCCCAAAAATGTTCCTCCCCATTGAAATGAATGGCATTTTTGAAGCGAACCAGTGTGAAAGTGCCCTTAAAGTGGAGTTCCACTTTAAGGGCACTTTTTCCACCTGGGAGAGGGTGCATGTCGAGAATAGATATGGTAATGGGGAACGAAAAGATCCTGCCAATGGTTCGGTCTGTGGCGTATATGACAAGAGGGGTGTCTGACCATTCTGGATTAACCTTTAAGCTAAAAATTGGCCCAAAAAGAATAAGACCGGGGTATAGGATACAGGCTCAATGGTTAACCCAGATAGGATTAAATGATAGAATTCCAGAGCAAATGAGAATGTTCCTAGAAGTACATGGCAACAGGAAAATAGATGGAGTACTCTGGGATACATTTAAGGCATACTTGAGGGGGATAACAAGATCAACAATATCATATATTAAACGTACTAATAGGCAGGAAGAGGAGGAAATGGAACAATTATGCGCACAGGCAGAAAATAGGTTTATAGAGGACCCCTCAAATATAAACCAAATAAGATGGGCAGCCTTATCACGGCAATATAAGAACCAACTAATAATTAACGCTAAGCGTAAGAAACTCCAATATGCACAAAAAAACTTTGAACAAGGACAACAATATAATAAGATCCTGAACTTTATGATAAAAAGACAAACACCATCACAAGCAATATCAGAGGTGAAAAACGAAAAAAGAGAGGTGGTAAACACATTAGATGAGATACTTGAGACATTCCAAAAATACTATATTAACATGTATACATCAACACTGACCTGTACACGAGAAGAGATAGAGGAATACCTGAAGGATTTGAACTTCCTTAAATTAACAGAGGAACAAAAAGAGGAGTTAGAGAGGGATATAGAGGAAGAGGAAGTACGAGAAGCTATCTTCTCTCTGGGAAAGGGTAAGTCTCCAGGACCAGATGGCATACCACTGGAAATGTACCAGCGATATGCAGAAATTATGGTACCAGTTATGACGAAAATGTATGGAGAGGCGTTCCAAAGGGGAGAAATGCCTGTTTCCATGTATGATGCTACAGTCATATTGATACCAAAACCAGACAAAGACAGAACTGAGTGTGGATCGTATAGGCCAATATCATTATTAAATATAGATTATAAAGTACTGGCAAAAGTGCTTGCCAAAAGGCTCAATCAGGTAATCTTGTCCATAATAGCGGAGGATCAAACTGGCTTTATGCCAGGGAAATCCACATCAATTAATATTAGAAGGACACAATATATGACACAAATGAGAGAGTTTATCCCGGAAACAAGTGCCTTGGCATCGCTGGATACAGCCAAGGCATTTGACTCTATAGAATGGGAATTTCTGCAGACAGTCCTGGAAAGGAATGGATTTGGGGAAAAATTTAGAAAATGGGTGAGAATAATCTATATGCGGACGATATTATACTATATATGGGAGATGCGCAAGCTTCTCTGATGGAAGCAATGAGAATAATAGAAACATACGGGAGGTTCTCAGGGTTAAAAATAAATTGGCAACAATCCGCACTGATGCCTCTGGGAACAGGTAATGAAAGGAGAGCTCAGACCCCATTAAAAATAGTTGAAGTTTTTAAATATTTAGGAGTAAATATTACGTTGAAACATGAAGACGAGATGGAAGCTAATATACTCCCACTAGTAGAACATGTGAAGAGAAAATTGGAAATATGGATAAAGCTACCAATATCAATGGCAGGCAGAATTCACCTGATAAAATCTATTATATTACCCAAGTGTTTATATGTATTTGCACACTCCCCAGTAAAAATACCAAAACAGATATTTAAAAAATTAAACTTGCAGATGACTCGGTTCATTTGGGCATATGGAAGATGTAAATTAAAATTTAATAAACTACAAAGACCAAAGACAGAAGCTGGACTGGCCCTCCCGGATTTATATTTATATTATTTGGCAGGGCAATTGAAACATCTAAGATCATGGGTAGGACAGGAAAAAATAACAAGGATAGAGGAATATCTCCTTAGTAAAATGCAAATAGAGGATTTAATGACGGGATTAGAATTAAAAGATCTGAGGAGAGTGGGAGTAAAAATTCCCCTTTTGAAAGTGGCAAGGACAGTATGGAGAGAGGCTAAGAAACTGACGGGATTTGATGGAATCCCAACAGAAACTGCGCTTTGGAACAATCCAAAATTTGAACAACTGGAAGCCTTTGAGGATAGTAAATTTTGGAAGCAGAATAAGATAACAACTTTTGGTCAGCTATATGACAAAAATGTGATACTAACCTATGAAAACCTATGTAAACAATATAATTTATTGAGTAAACAGTTTTACAGATACCTTCAGCTGAGGCAGGTGCTACAGACACAGTTTAGAAGAGAGGAATTAAAAATATCTAAATATCCCCTTATAGGCATCCTGAGATCACAGGGACCTAAGGGACTGATAGCAAAGATTTACACACACCTGTTACAGAAGAAAATAGAAGGAGAACCATTGAAAATAAGGGATAAGTGGCAGGAGGCTATCCCAGACATGAGCGATCATGAATGGGATGAAGCCTGCAATTCCCACTGGAAGGTATCCCCTGCAATGAATAACAGGATAATACAGATGAATATAATACATCAGACGTACTTGGCTCCAAATAGATTGCACAAAATGGGGAGGATGATTGAACCAAGATGTACTAGATGTGGGCAGGGGGAGCAGACTTCCTTCATGTAATGTGGTACTGTGGTAAAATAGGAAAATATTGGCAACAAGTAGCTAGGAAAATAGGAAAAGTCCTGAATAAATCTTTTATAGCTACGATGGAATTATGTTTGTTGGGGATATTGAGGGAAGAGAGAGATAATAGAGATAATAACACCTTCTTAAGGGAGGTACTGTTTCTGGCAAGAAAACAAATAATAGAAAAATGGATTCAGCCATATCCCCCGACAGTAACCCAATGGGTGAGAGCAGTAAACCAGGTCCTACCCTATGAAAAAATAATGTATGAACAAAGGGGAAATGGGCGAAGGTATGAAAAAATATGGGCAAAATGGAATAGAACATGGCTAACAGTGGATAGAGGAATATCTGAAAATATAGCATTAAGTGACCATAGAGGGTGAGAGAGGAAGGAATGAAAGGAAAGAGTAAATGTAATTATAATTTGTATTATATAAAGAAATGTAAAAGTATATAAAAATGTATAATGTAAATTATTATGTAATGAAAAATTTGGAATGAAGAGTTTTGAAAAAAAAAGTGGAGTTCCATCCAAAAAAAAAAAAGTCATTAATGAGCATAAAAAAAAAAAAACATTTGCAGAAATTTTTTTTTTTACTCACCTCTTAATGCCTGTTGCTAGGGGGTCCCTCGTAATCTGCCTCCTTCAGCGCCTGGGCTCCTGACATCACTTCCCTCTGTGCAGGAAGGGAGCTCAGCTCTGCCCCCTCCCTCTAGGGAATCATCTGGGACACGTCACAGGTCCCAGATGATTGCGCGGCTAGTCACAGGGCACGGCTTGCCACAGCCGGGCGCCCACAGTTACAATGCCGGCGCCACCGGGCGGAATTTAGTCTGAGCATGCGTGGCACTTTGTGCTTCGGATTTGTGTACACACAATCGGATTTTGTTGTCGGAAAATTTTAGCTCCAGATCACAAACTTTGTGTGTCGGAAATTCCGACAGAAAAAGTGCGATGGAGCCCACACACGATCGGAATTTCCGACAACTCAATCCGATCGCACATTTTCCATCGGAAAGTCCGACCGTGTGTACAGGGCATAATGGTGTGGGGGATATTTTCTTGGCACATTTTGGCCCTTTTAGTACTAATTGAGCATCGTTTAAATGCCACAGCCTACCCGAGTATTGTTGCTGACCATGTCCATACCTTTATGACTACAATGTACCCATCTTCTGATGGCTACTTCCAGCAGGATAATGCACCATGTCACAAAGCTCAAATCATCTCACCACTGGTTTCTTGAACATGACAATAAGGACACTGTACTCCAATGGCCTCCACAGTCACCAGATCTCAGTCCAATAGAGCACCTTTGGGATGTAGTGGAACGGGAGATTCGCATCATGATTGTGCAGCCAGACAAATCTGCAGCAACTGCGTGATGCTATCATGTCAATATGCACCAAAATCTCTGAGGAATGTTTCCAATACCTTGTTGAATCTATCCCACAAAGAATTAGGGCAGTTTTGAAGGCAAAAGGGGGGCCAACCCAGTACTAGCCAGGTCTGCCTAATCATTTTTCTACATACCTAATAAAGTGGCCAGTGAGTGTACAGTGGGTAAAATAAGTATTGAACACATCACCATTTTTCTCTGTAAAAAGGTGGTACTGACATGATATTTTCACCACGTCGGACAACAACCCATGCAATCCATACATACAAAGAAACCAAAACATATAAGTTCAGAAATTAAGTTATGTGTAATAAAACTGAATGACACAGGGAAAAAGTATTGAACACGCTAACTGAAATGTATTTAATACTTTGTACAAAATCCTTTGTTGGTAATGACAGCTTCAAGACACCTCCTGTATGGAGAAACTAGCTGTATGCGTTGCTCAGGTGTGATTTTGGCCCATTCTTCCACAGTCTTCAAATCTTGAAGATTCCATGGGCCTCTTCTATGAACTTTGATCTTTAGTTCTTTCCATAGCTTTTCTATTGAATTCAAGTCAGGTGATTGGCTGGGCCATTCTATCAGCTTTATTTTCTTTCTTTGAAACCAATTGAGAGTTTCCTTGGCTTGATGTTTGGAATCATTGTCTTGCTGAAATGTCCACCCTTGTTTCATCTTCATCATCCTGGTAGATGGAAGCTGATTTTTATGAAGAATGTCTTGGTACATTTTTCCATTCATCCTTTCCTCAATGACATGAAGTTTGCCAGTACCGTATGCTGAAAAACAGCCCCACACCATGACGTTCCCACCTCCAAACTTCACTGTTGGTATTGGGGTGATGTGCAGTGCTATCTGACCTCCAAACATGGTGTGTATTATGGCATCCAAAGAGCTCAATTTTGGTCTCATCAGACCAGACTATATTCTCCCAATATTTCATAGGCTTATCTAAATGTTGTGCAGCAAACTTTAAACAAGCTTCAACATCCTTTTTCTTCAGCAATGGAGTCTTGCGTGGTGAGCGTTCATACAAGTAATGGTGTTTGAGTGCATTACTTATTGTTTTCTTTGAAACAATTGTACCGGATAATTCCAGGACTTTCTGAAGCTCTCCACAAGTGTTTCTTGGCTCTTGGACAACTCTGCTAATAATTATTTTCACTCCTCTGTAAGAAATCTTACATGGAGCATGTGGTCATGGCCGGTTTATGGTGAAATTATGTTCTTTCCACTTCTGGATTATGGCCCCAACAGTGCTCACTGGAACAATCAGAAGTTTAGAAATCCTTCTGTAACCAATGCCATCAGTATGTTTTGCAACAATAAGGTTGCAAAGGTTTCGAGAGATCTTTGCTTTTACCCATTAAGAGATGTTTCTCGTGTGACACCTTGGTAATGAGACACCTTTTATAGGCCATCAGTTGAGACTGAAGCAACTGATATTCATTTGCACCGACAAGGGGCAGGATTGCTTTCTAATTACTGATAGATTTCAGCTGGTGTTTTGGCTTTCCATTTTATTACACATAACTTAATTTCTGAACTTATTTTTTTCTGTTTTCTTTGTATATTTGGATTGCATGGGTTATTACTGACAAGTGGTGATCATTTCATGTCAATAGCACCTTTAGAAATATATTTACCTTCACATTTTCCCCTGCTTATGCGGCAATACTGACCTGAGCCTTAACAAAAGGTCTCCCCCATGGGATAAGTGCAGTATTTGCATATTCAGGTGGGTTCTCACGTCTTCTTACTAGTCTTTTTCTTGTCAGTTGTGCCCGCTTTTAGGTGTTTTCCATATATATGCTAAATACTTAATAGGTTGCTATGCCCCCTCTTTTAGACATACTATTGGTCTCTATACTTAAGGGGAATGAGCATTCATCCATTTAATACATTGCTTCTGTACCTATGGGCCATTTATCAGTACTATTGGTAAGTACCATCCATATATATCTTTTGTATCTCTTTTGAATTCTATTCCACTATATATATCCGTTCAAAGGGTTAAAACCTAATCATGGACTTTGTCTACTTTTGATACTGTGTTGAATACATTTATAGTGGGAATCTGTGACCACTTACCACTGTGTGTGATTTATATTATAGTATTTCTACATGACCGTTGCATATCAGGTGAGAGCCATTCTAGTATAAACCATTTTTTTTTGATCTGGGGATTATTTTACAGTGGCACCCTAGTCCATAATACATATGTCTCTGTTTTATCTAGTGGTACCTATCATAGACCACATGATATGTGTGTATCTTACTACCATACACACACACGTATATAAAAACTTGAAATTTCGCCTTTTCGGCTGACTGTTAGTTCTGTGAGGTTCTCCCATACCCTGAGCTACAAGTTTACAAGGTAAGCTTACATGTTGTCATGTTTATATGTAATTGGTCTTTGTTTATATGTACTCCTCCTGGAGAAATGTTGTAATAACCATAGTTATACATACAGATATATACTACACTAAATACTTATACATGTACTCTTTTGTTTTTAAATATACCAGCACCTACCCAGTATTTGTCCTGAGGAAGCTAATATTTTAGTGAAACGCATCAAGCAAGTTTTTGGAGGCATTACTGGATTAGAAATTCTTCTCCTACTTTGATACAATATGAAATCAATCTTTGTACCTTAGATCCAGCCGTCTGTAACTGCATTATTGGGTAACTGTGTCCATACAGGGTGTTGTTTGGAAGTTGGTTATACATTTTTTTAATTATACTGTAATAAAACGTATACCTTTTTATTAATTTTCCTTCTCATTTTGTGCCCACAAAGTCCGCCAATTTTTTGACTTGGTCAATCCTTATACATATATTTTGGATGTTGGCATGGTGAGGGTCTTCCCTACCTATATTTACCTAGAAAAATTGTGACATGTCCAATACTTTTTATACCGGCTGTATATAACAGATGTTAATTAGAACCAGTATAAAGGGAGCCTGTTCTCAAAATGTCAACTATAGCGATAAACTCCCTTTTATATATAGAAAAGATTATGATGTTTTCCATGCAGGCCTCAAAATGTCTGTTATTAACATTGCAGGAAATGCTCACAGTTCCTCCTCTTTTGTAGTGATGTTTAAATAGCGCACAGTGCGTGCAAAAATTAGTCTCTCTATGGTCAGACCAGGTATATGCCAACTACTGCTGAAACGGTTAAAGAGAGTTTGTCATGGGAATAAAACTCATAAACATCTCAGCAGATCTTATTATAACTTTCCCAGCCACATAAAACAGGGAATCACAGCACAATCAAAATTGGAACTGAGTTCCTTTCCCTTTGAAGTGATAACAGCTTCTTGATGCAATTAAATGTATTTCTCAATACTGATTTATACTGTTATCTACTGGCATACATGAAATCACAGCTTAGTGACTTCAGAAAGCACAGTACTTTCCAGAACAAGAAAAGATGTGGTTATTTTAGGGCTTCATAAATGTACCTTATGCGCATTTCAAAGTTGGACACAGGTGGCACATTCTAGAAAGGAACACAAACTCAGCATGAATGTCTTTTACAGTATAATTTAGCGAGTACACACAGATCTTTTGCTGAATGAAGAAAAACGTCATGTTGCAGAAGAACAGAGCAGAGAGTGTAAGTGCAACTTGGTAACAATGCCAAGGTAGTGATTCATCAACTAATCTCACAAGGATTTTAGGATTATGAGTACTATTGTCAAAATACTTCAAAGATTCAGAAGAAAAAACTAAAGGCAGTCATCCATAATGTTATTTTTACAACAGTTCTACAACTGCAAAATACACAGTGCATTGCTTTAAAAAAAAATAATAATAAAGCATTTGCAAGAATTTAAATATTAATATTTGGGACTGCCGAACACAGAATTTTGTCAGCAAGCTGGAACATTCTGGATGATCTGTACAGGATGGAGAGAAACTTCTAAGCAGCATCAAGAATGATTGTTTTGGATACTTTGTTTTGCCTCCCTAGCTTTATTATTTTGACAAATAATCATTCATTAAAAAATAAATATGGCAGGTCTCTTCTGAATTAAAAAGCGCAAGCAGGGGGTGGTAAAGTTTTGCTTTATTTCTTCCTCACCACTGACCTCTCCCTTCACTCAACAAATTTCAAAACATTTTAACATAGATTCCCTAATTCCAGGTGTCTTGCGGATGGTCACTTGATCAGTGGGTCCTCTTTCTCAAGCATTAGTGGGATTTACATAGAGCAGCTCCTAAGTTGTGATGTTCAAGTGATGTTCTACATAGCATTCTACTTTGAGCCCAGTCTGCATAAATACGCATCCCCTGGGGGGGGGTGTCTATGATGTCCTGGTCCCACAAGAAGTGGCTAAATGACACTGGGCATCATTTAACCAAGAAAAGAAAAAAACAGCAACAGAGGGGGATACAGAGGGCAGTGGTGGAGCGTGGCGAGAGTATTGTTTTACAATGTCCATGTGGGGAATTTGATGGAAAAAAAGTAGATGGGCTGATGTTTTACAGCTGGGAAAATAATTATTTGATCCCCTGCAGAGTTTGTAACTTTGCCCACTTACAAAGAAATGAAGGGTCTATGATTTGTATTTTAAATGATAGAGACATAATATCAACCAAAAATCCAGAAAAAAAAAAACACATGATACAAATGTTATCAATAGAGATGCAGTTCAGTTCAGTTCAGTAAAATAAGTATTTCATCCCCCAAGTAAAACATGACTTAGTACTTGGTGGAGAAACCCTTGTTGGCAAGCACAGAGGTAAGACGTTTCTTGTAGTTGGTCACCAGGTTTGCACACATCTCAAGAGGGATTTTGGTCCACTCTTCTTTACAGAACTTCTCTAAATCCTTACGGTTTCTTGGCTGTCACATGGCAACTCGAATTTTCAGCTCCCTCTATACATTTTCTATAGGATTAAGGTCTGTAGACTGGCTAGGCAACTCCATGGCCTTAATGTGCTTATTCTTGAGCCACTCCTTTGTTGCCTTGGCGGTATTTTTTGGGTCATTGTCATGCTGAAAGACCCATCCACGACCCATCTTCAGTGTTCTGGCTGAGGGAAGAAGGTTCTCATTCAACATTTTACAATACATGGCCCTGTCCATTGGCCCCTCAATGCGGCAAAGTCGGTTTGTACCTTTAGCAGAGAAACGGCCCCAAAGCATAATGTTTCCACCTCCGTGCTTGACTGTAGGGATGGTGTTCTTAGGGTCATAGACAGGGGTGATGAAGGCACATGTGCAGTCATGCCAATGAACATCTAGATGATTCAGAGAAGGATTGGGAGAAAATGCTGTGGTCAGATGAGACCAAATATGAGCCCTTTGGCATTACCTCGACTCGGCGTGTTTGGCGGAAGAAAAAAGCTGACCCTAAGAACACCATCCCTACAGTCAAGCACAAAGGTGGAAACATTATGCTTCATGGCTGTTTCTCTGTTTAAGTACAAGCTGACTTAGCTGCATTGAGGGGCCAATGGACGGGGCCATGTGTTGTAAAATCTTGGATGAGAACCTTCTTCCCTCAGCCAGAACACTGAAGATGGGTCTTCCAGCATGACAATGACCCAAAACATACCGCCAAGGCAACAAAGAAGCGGCTCAAGAAGAAGCACATTAAGGTCATGGAGTGGCCTAGCCAGTCTCCAGACCTTAATCCTATAGAAAATTAATGGAGGGAGCTGAAACTTCGAGTTGCCAAGAGACAGCCAAGAAACCTTAAGGATTTAGAGAACATCTGTAGAGAAGAGTGGACCAAAATCCCTCCTCAGATGTGTGTAAACCTAGTAACCAACTACAAGAAACATCTTACTTCTGTGCTTGCCAACAAGGGTTTCTCCACCGAGTACTAAGTCATGTTTTACTTGGGGATCAAATACTTATTTTACTCACTGAACTGTAACTCAACTGTATCATGTGTTTTTCTGGATTTTTGGTTGATATTCTGTTGCTATCATTTAAAATCAATTACTTGAGTGTAAGCAATTTTATCTTGAGCTATTGAGCTCTGCAAATAACAAACTTTTAGATAACCTGGAAAAATTAAAAAAGGAGCTAACCATTCCATCTGCTGTCTAAAAATGAGAACATTAAATATCAAAATGCAATATTCCATATTTACCTGACTAAAGCAGGGTGAGCACAGAAAAAAAAAAAATTATCTGTCTGATTTAAAGGATGAAGTACTATGCATATCAGCCGCTGTTCCAGACTTAGGAAAAAGTAAATCGGTTGTTATCAGAGATTTAAGCAGATTCATCATAAGAAACGTTTTAAAACTACAAACAGGTGCCTGCATTTTATACAGTAAATTATTTTAAAAACACATTTACCCACTTTTATCAGAGCATGAATAAAAATATAGTAGAACTGTAGTAAAAAAAGGATACATTTTAGAATTTTCCACTTCAAAGTGATACTAAAATTTAATTTCTATGACAAAGCAATGCAAAGTTATTTCCAAAGGAAATGCTCTCTATTTAAATTGGTGAGCATTTTTAATTCAACAAATAAATTAAAAAAAATAATTACCAACAAAACAAACACAAGCTTTTAAAATAAGTTTAAATGTTCACGGTTGAATTAAAAAAATAAATCAAATAACAAAATAGTACAAAATAGCCAAGGGAAGAAGGGGAAAATGTGTTAATCAAGTTTATCGTTAAGTAAGAGCTAATAAAGGCTTAAAGGAGAAGTACAGCCAAAGCTCATTTGGCTGTACTACTCCTGTGGATCACAGGAGTGTAGTTCTTTCTGCACTCCTGTGACCCATTTTCAGCCAACAGCAGGCTGAACCCCGTTGTTGTCTAACATCACAGAGGCGGTCCAGGATCCACCCACATGCCTGGACCTAGCTGCTGAGAGCCTGAGCCTGCTGCTCCCACCCCCTGCACATTGAGGTTGTGTTTGGTCGCTCGGTTCTCAGTGTTAGAGCCGACAGGGGACCAATGCTTCATCCACCTAGGTAAGTATAATTCTGAGAAAAAAAAAATATTCCCATACTTCTCTTTTAAAAAGAAACACATTTTATCTAAAATAGTTGTTTTTTACTTGCTTTAAAATTACAAATGATCCTGATTAAAGGTCACCCATTGATCAACATATTATATAAATAAAAAGTAATAGTAGGATTACTTTGAATTTCTGAGGGCTGGTTCACACCAAACGCTCTCCAGCACATTTTTAAACTGCATCCAGAATGCATTTACAGTGTTTGCCATGTATTCATATGTCCCAAATCCACTCCAGTGAGGTCAGTTCCAGTGCTTTCGACATTTTTTTTTGCTAGGAACGCATTAAAACGCATGTAAAAACCCAGGAATGCACCATGAAAATAAAGATTTTTTTTTAAGTACCAAAAAAGGGGGGGGGGGGGTAATGCACTGGAATGCATTGAAAGGGCATCAAAAAAGGTGTTTAAATGGGTATGCAAAAACGCATCAGGAACACAGAAGTTGTGGCAGAAACAAGCCCTGAATCATGCTTCTAAACAGTATTTATAAACATTGTTCAAAAGCTCTGTTTTTGTCAGAAGCTACATCAGCTGTGTATTACTCAGTAAAATTGGCATTTGGTGTGCAAGCAGGGAGACAGGGATAAGGAATGATTATATACATGCTGTCTACTTTGTTTACCTTTTTATGTATGTATGCAGCACACCTAATGTCCTCATTATTGGAGTATGTTACAGGGGGAGGTGGGGACTCCTTACACTAACAGAAAGGGTTGTACAGACTGGGACAGAGATGATAATTGACAGTTATACTGAAACTGACCGGTTTAAAAGGATTGCAGTTAGGCAACTTTCACACTGGAGCGGTGGGGGCGCTGGCGGTATATATTTAGCGCCGCTTTACCGGCGTTTTAGCAGCGCATTTCGGCCGCTAGCGGGGTGGTTTTCCCCCCCCGAGCGGCCGAAAAAGGGTCAGCGGCGTTTTGCAGGCGGGTTCGGAGCGCTGCCCCATTGTTTTCAATGGGAACGGGCGCTATAGGTAAATATACCGCTCCTATAGCGAGCCGAAGATGCGGCTTGCAGGACATTTTCCAGCGTCCTGCAAGCGCACCGCTTCAGTGTGAAAGCCCTCGGGCTTTCACACTGAAGACACAGCAACAGCTGTTTCGGGTCGGTTTGCAGGCGCTATTTTTAGCGCAATAGCGCCTGCAAACCACCCCAGTGTGAAAGGGGCCTTACAGCAAAAGAGTAGACATTGATAAAATTATTGCAGCATAATTATATAGAATATTTTAGAAGTCTCAAAAAGTAGGAGATATGACAGCGTTAAATGCATAATTGCCTCATCCAGAGTGTTAATTTATCGTTCAATTGTTCAGTGGTAAATAATTTTTTGGACTTGCAGAAATTATGCCAACTATGGAGATGGAGTATCTAAGCATTATTTATGAGAACTTTTGTAGGAGGTAAGGAAACCCAGACCGATCTTTCCCAATTTTGTTTTGCTTATAATGAATGAATCAAAATAGATTAAGGGTACAGAGCAATTTGATTATTGTTTCTACTGTGAAAACACGGCTTAATCCCAGCAATTACTTCTTTTAATCACAGTCAACCTCTTATTACAGTGGATACACTTGTTTACTGGAAAACAGCAAAATAAGCCAAGTAATAAAAAAAAAAAAAAAAAAAGAGAGAAATGCACGAATACTAATAGATAATAAAATAGAAACAATCTTCTTCTCTGCTAAATGTTACAGCTCAAGTGTTTGGGCTGCATATTTACACACCCCGAAAGCTCATGAAAAATTATATGTTAGTGCAAATAAAAAAAGTATCATGAACAGTACTCAATTTTCTCTGGCTGCATATTTCAAACTGATTTGTATGGTCTATGAGATTCCACTGGTGACCATGTAATCTGAATAGAATTACCGCATAATTCGCTATCTAAGGCTGGGTTCACACTTGTGCGATTTTAGACACTGCATGTGAGTCGCACTGCAATGCTGTGCAGATCAAATGAGATGTCTGTGCGATGCAACTTCAGCCATATAGATTGTATGGCTGAATTTGCATTGAATTTGCACCAAAATGGTGTAGGACCCTTTTTTTGGTCCGCGCTGGAATCAGAACGCATGGGTGTTCACACCTATGTGATCTGATTCCTGCACCATCTGTGAACCGATCTGGAGGTGTCATTACCTTTGCATTGACACCTGCAGCAGTTTGCAGATGTCAGTGTGAACCGCTGGCAGGTGACATGCGATGCGGGAACCTGCACTGGAATCAGGCTGGTTCCTGCATCGTATATATGTGAACCAGCACTCAATAGTAAGATTTATTCCTGCAAAAGCATAATATGTTAGCCAAGTGGGCTGGGCCTGAGAAGCAGATATTTAAGAATTATCTCCGTTGAAGTCACGTGGCAGTGACGTAACGCGTAGGACACAGGCATACGGAAGTGACGTTCAGGTATGAGCTCAGTGCTCGTTTTTACATTGTGCTACATTCTTTTACTAAATGTGAGTAAGATTTGTTATTATTGCTAAAATAAACAGTTACCTAAACATACTACACTATAGAAGGCACTATATCCCTCTTTATGTCCGGTTACCTTTGTATCTGAGCGGTCCCTGAGATCCATTCAATGGAATATAAAGGAGTGATCCATCTAAGATCTGCATATACTGGGATACATAGGAAAGGAGGAACGCGCAGGAACCATTGCACCCTGAGCGACCCCCCTCTCTCTTATAAATGCAGTTTACCTTACAGCAGTAAGGTAATCATTTAGTACACCCACGGGTGTTTATACACCGAAGACCCAGCTTGTACTGAAAGTCACAGTGCTACCTGATGTTACTATAGAACACCTCCACCTGATGTTCCTATAGAACACTTCCACATTGCACTTTGCACTTTGGACTCCGAGGAGTGTCCATCTGTGTTTTATCAGCACTATTGGCACTTTCACTTTATGGACTTATCCATTTGTTTATTTATTTATTTCACCTACGGCAGCTTTTGAGTTAGTGATTTAAGCCCTCTGCTCAAACACATTTGCACAGGATTACCTCTGTTTCATTGCATATGCACTAGATTTTGGTTAAAATGCACTGTACTGCTTGCATTATGTTTATCTAGTTATTGTAAGACTTTCTATGAACACATTTACTCAGGAGCGCAACACCAATTACTGATTTATTTACTTCCTATTTGGGTAGTGTTTGACCCTCACGGTGTCTGCAGCACCTTTGACCTTCCACATTGTTTCCTTATTAGCGAGGGGGAGTACCTATTTTACAGTCCAGGCACCATGTCACCCCGACAATGGGAGTCTGGATCCGCCAGGTGCCTGGACTGATACCTGTCTCAGCCTCTCAGCGAGCCACTGAGAGCCTGAGAGGGCCGCTCCACCCCTCCACAGCTCAGTGCTCCAATGAGCGCAGAGGGAGATGAGCAGAGAGCTGTGACTCTGAAGCTCTCTGCTCACAGAGCTCTGAAAACCAAGTGATCGGCGGTGTTCTTTTGCTCGGTTTTCAGTGCGGAGGCGTGATGCTGCATCCAGCTAGGCAAGTATGAAACTGAAAAAAAAAAAGAGAAACCCATACTTCTCTTTTAAATGTTGTCTATGTACCTGTTTGCAGATATTGACCTTCACTTCCTATTCTGTCTGTTACCCGTCACCAGAGCAAAAAGTGATGTTTTTATATGTGCTATAATAATTCATAGTTCATCCTTATCTAATCTGGTCCTATTTCATTTGCAATTTCGTTCTTATATGACGTTTTTGTTGTCACATGAATGATAAGATTTTGGGTTTACAAATTTAATTTATTCTATAATATTTATGTGTGTATTCACATCGATTGTTTGGATATTCATTTAGGTGTTCACATTTATATTGCTTATATTTATACTTTTTGTAGCCCTGGTGAAGAGGGATAGGTTTGGCTCAGTAAATGCATTGGCTCTTTTTTGTCATCCTTCTGTGAACTCATGTTATAATTAAAAGCCTGGTGCTCTTCATGGACTATATATACAAGCAATAAAAAGTTGACAGGTCATAATCCTGCCCCAATCTACTGAAAAGGAAAGACTTTTGGTTGGGGTTGGGATTTAAATACAGAAGGGCCTACCCAGATATGAGAGAAGAACCTACAAAAAGACAGGATTTATCTTGAAGGATGCAATAACTGATAGAATATACAGAGCTATCACCTTTGTAGGGCCATTCCTAAGAAACCTGCTCCCAACCCAAATATCCAACATGAACCCAATGCAACAGTTTGAAAAAAAAGCCCTAATTACAAGTTTACTTCCCCAGGAGGATTCTGAAGGTACATATTTTGCGGTTATGTGAAATTAGTTATCCAAAATAAGATGACATTTACGCATTCCTTTTTCTTTAACTATTTTTCAGTTCTTCCCCACCCCTTGACACAAATGAAATAAAAGTGAAATAAATGATTGAATAAAATAGATCAGGCAAACATAAGGCATTGGTTGTCATCTCTTACTGTACCTAGGACATATGGTCAGTGGGCGTTCAAACTGTACTTAAGAGAAAGAATGTTGCAAAGTCTTTGATAATATCCTTTGCTTTTACTCTGTTTTAATGTGAAAACCCAACTGTACCTTTGTTGCTTATAAGTTGCTTTGGCAGTTTCTTAAATGTAAAAGTTAAACTACCCTGTAATTAGGATAGTTGGACCACTGCTCTCTCACACAAAGCAGTGGTTGGGCTCTCCAGCAGTCCAATATGTCCACCCCCTCTAAGGAGTGAGAGCCCCTCCGATTTCAGCAGTGTTCAGGTAGGCATGTCAGAATGCTGGAGAGCTGGGATGCTGCTTTGTGTGCGAACATAACAGCCCAACTCTCCTATGTGCTGTTAGGGTAATCTAACCCTTACTGCAGCACATAACAGTGCCTTGGAAAAGTATTCATACCTCATAAAATTTATGCATTTTGTCATGTTACAACCAAAAACATAAATGTATTTTGATTGGGATTTTATGTGATAGACCAACACAAATTGGGACATAATTGTGAAGTCGAAGGAAAATTATAAATGGTTTTCAATTACTTTTACATATAAATATCTGAAAAGTGTGGCGTGCATTTGTATTCAGCCCCCCTGAGTCAATACTTTTTAGAATCACCTTTCGTTGCAATTACAGCTGCAAGTCTTTTTGGGATGTCTCTACCAGCTTTACACATCTAGAGAGAGTGACATTTTTGCCCATTCTTCTTTGCAAAATAGCTCAAGCTCTGTCAGATTGGATGGAGAGCCCAACTTGAACAGCAATTTTCAAGTCTTGCCACAAATTCTCAATTGGATTTAGGTCTGGACTTTGACTGGGCCATTCTAACACATGATTATGCTTTGATCTAAACCATTCCATTTTAGCTCTGGCTGTATGTTTAGGGTCGTTGTCCTGCTGGAAGGTGAACATCCTCCCCAGTCTCAAGTCTTTTGCAGACTTTAACAGGTTTTCTTCTAAGATTGTCCTGTATTTGGCTCCATCCATCTTCCCATCAACTCTGATCAGCTTCCCTGTCCCTGCTGAAGAAAAGCATCCCCACAACATGATGCTGCCACCACCATGTTTCATAGTGGTGTGTTCAGGGTGATGTGCAGTGTTAGTTTTCAGACAGCCTTGAGAAGGAGCAGATGCTACGAGTGCGTAGGCAGCCTTTCCTTTTTGCCCTTCACTTCCTGTGCTGTCTGGCCGTCTCTCTGTCTCCGGTGACGTCATATCCGGTCCTGTGGTTCTTGGTGGTTCTTCCTGCAACCAGGGATGCCATCCAGCCTGCAGACAGCATCAACAACACCCGCGGCCCCTGCACGCAGCATGATGACCGTGAGATGGACCAGAGGAGCCTTACCAAGCACAGATGAGCTTTTCTTTTAATTACTTATGTGAGTGTTTGTAATCCCCTGCATTAAACAGTGCATCTAACTACTACACTCAGGTCGGCGCTTACTGTCTCTCACTCTCCTTAGTTTTCAGACACACATAGAATTTTTCTTTCAGGCCAAAAAGTTACATTTTGGTTCCATCTGACCAGAGCACCTTCTTCAACATGTTTGCTGTGTCACCCACGTGGCTTATTGCAAACTGCAAACGGGAATTTTTATGGCTTTCTTTCAACAATGGATTTCTTCTTGCCACTCTTCCATAAAAAAAACAGATTTGTGGAGAGCAGGACTAATAGTTGTCCTGTGGACAGATTCTCCCACCTGGGCTGTGGATCTCTGCAGCTCCTCCAGAGTTACCATGGGCCTCTTGGCTGCTTCTCTGATTAATGCTCTCCTTGCCTGGCCTGTAAATTTTATAATCATTTGTAAAAAAAAATTGAAAAACATTTATCATTTTCCTTCCACTTCACAATATGTTACTTTGTGTTGGTCTGTTACAGAAAATCCCAATAAAATACATTTACATTTTTAGTTGTAACATGACAAAATGTGGAAAATTTCAAGGGATATGAATACTTTTTCGAGACACTGTATCAGTTTAGAAAAAAAAGGTAAAGGCTCCAATAGTTTTTACTGTACGTGCAGTCCAGCTTCATTGCAGTAATACCAAGGATTTAAGGCCCCTTTCACACTGATGCGGCGCAGTTTGACCACTCTGCGATTGTATTGTGGTATACCTGTTGTTTTGGTGCTGGTTAGCTGCGCATTTCCATAGAGTTCTATTATGTCCTGCGGTTTTGGTGCACTTTCTGAAAGCACACCAAAACTCTTGCATGCAGGACTTTTGGTGCACTTTCTGAAAGCGCACCAAATTCACGGGACATAACAGAACTAAATGGAAAAGGGCAGATAACCTGCACCAAACTCGCAGGTACACTGAGCTACACCTGCGGTATGGTCAAACCGCACTGCATCAGTGTGAAAGGGGCCCAAGGGCTCATAATGTGGTGATTGGCCAGTCACCTCTGGAGCACATAGAAAAAAATACGTTTTTCATTGTACCCTGTCTACACAGCAACGCAGCCGGGAGATGTGTTGTAGTGAGCTGCGGTAAAATGCAGACTTGGAGCATGATGGGGAAATTCTCTCTGCCGTGTCTTTGCATTCTGACAGTGGGGAGACTTCTCGTTTAAATACATTATCATATTGGTTCTACCTGGTCACTTGCACAGAAACAGCTACAGCTTTAAAATGCATTACACAAACTGCTGTACAATATGAAGGTTGTTGTTCTCACCTGCCACTGAGAAGAACCTGAGACTGCCGATTGTTAACTTGATTATCAGTCTTATGACGGAACTGCAATTTAGAAAAACATCTATTGTAAATGACTAGTACCTGCATACAGTTTACAGGGCTCCCTTCTATTATATATAGCCAATCTTGGCCTTCATGCACTTGGCCATACAGGAACCATACAGCAACCATACAGCATGCAGAGTCTATGTAATCACTCTCCCCTATGCAGCAGATGCATGCCCAATGAAAGTTATTAGCCTAACTCTGCACACTGAAAAGCCCCTGTACAGCCATGTGTATGAAGCCTTATTAGCACATAATGAGACCTTTCTGTGAGTACCTAAGGTTGCATAATCACAAACAGTTTTTGTCATTTTTTGGGGGACTTAATAATTGTCTGTATTGATTGCTCCACCAATGGAAAGCATAATCATTATTTTGTGTCTTGCATGCATAACAAATGTCAACTGGATATTCACTGGAGTTTGTACAATTTTTTGCAATGTATAATTTGAATGTGGTGAAATAACTTTTTCTCCCCTTTTTTTTTTAATTTAAATTATATTCTATGGAGTGAGGTAAAATAATATAGTCTAAGACCTTTAACAATGACAACTAGCACTAGTTTTTTTCCAACTTTTTCACTGTCCAAATTCCCTTATCCTTTGATTACTATAGATCACAGCAAAGTCTACAGTGCCACCCAGTGGCTGCCTGCATTGGTATTTGCCATGCAGATGAGCAGGATTACAGGTTACAGCTTTCTAGGTAAAACCCTCTAAATATTTGTGCATAACGCTGGACTTACTTATTACATATAATTTTCCTTTGGGATTATTAAAATATTTTGAATCTAAATCATACTGTTATTTGTTGAATGGTTTATGGACACTTCTTGCTCTAAGGCTATAATGTATAATAATAAGGCTGTACTTGGACAGGATACTGGCGTTCTTTCTCTGCCTTTACACAAGTCCTTGATTTTTACTAATTTCATTGGACTTCTGCATTGTGGAAAAAAAGCCAACAATATTTATCCATACATTCTTTCTAAAATTTCTCCTTATTCCAATATTGGCGTCAACACAAAACACATTTTCCACTGTTTTCATTGGGATTTAGCAGACATTTAAAGTGTTTAGCTGAACTCCATTCTAGTACGTTTTAACTGACATGCAATTAAGGAGAACATTAAAAAAAGACATGCATAATGTAAACTCTGCATATTATAAATACAAATTCTATACAAAGCAAATTCCTAACTTGTACAAACCACATTCAGCTAAAGATGACACGAAACTCTGGTTTCAAAAAAGAAAAAATCTAATTGATTATGCATTTCTATTTAAAAAAGGACTATCTATTGCTCTCAGCCTCCTTTTGGCTAGAGGATGGCTTCATTCCTTCTGTATGGTCCCATGTATGTAGGAATTAGGGGTCAACCGATTATCAGCGCTGCCGATATTCACATTTTTCAAATTATCGGTATCGGTCAGAAATGTACCAATATTACCAATTTTGTTCAGACCTCCTCCCCCTGTCCCTGCGCGGCGCTTGCTGCAGTTTCTGCCAATTTCTGTCAGTGGTGTGGCGGGCAGCAGAGGGATGACATCATCCCTCACTGCCTGCCTCGCATCACCTCTGTTCCGCCCCTACAGCAGGGCCGCAAAGGCTGCTCTTGACAGAGCTGCAGCCACGGGTGAGCAGAGATAGTTACATCATCTCTCACCACCAGCCTGCATGTGGAAGTTTACCCGCTCGGACAACAATGGGGAGAGGCTGCCAGAAGTGGTGTAAGTAGTGACAAGCTGCATCTGGGTGGCTGGTGACAGTGGCAAGTGACATGCTGCATCTGGTGGCAGGTTGCATACTGGTTATGTACAAATATATAAGGGGTCAATATAGTGAACTTGGTGTTGAGTTATTCACTTTACGGTCAACACTGAGGACAAGAGGGCACTCTTTACGTCTGGAGGAAAAGAGATTTCATCTCCAAATACAGAAAGGTTTCTTCACAGTAAGAGCTGTGAAAATGTGGAATAGACTCCCTCCAGAGGTGGTTCTGGCCAGCTCAGTAGATTGCTTTAAGAAAGGCCTGGATTATTTCCTAAATGTACATAATATAACTGGGTACTAACATTTATAGGTAAAGTTGATCCAGGGAAAATACTATCGCTTCTTGGGGGATCAGGAAGGAATTTTTTCCCCTGCTGTAGGAAATTGGATCATGCTTTGCTGGGGTTTTTCAACTTCCTCTGGATCAACTGTGGGTATAGGATTGGGTATATGGGATTGTTTGATATTATTTTTTATTTTTTATGGTTGAACTAGATGGACTTGTGTCTTTTTTCAACCTGACTAACTATGTAACTATGCATCTGGGTGGCAGATGACAGCGGCAAGTGACACGCTGCATCTGGTGGCAAGTGGCATAATGCATCTGGGTGGCGGGTGACAATGGCAAGTGACATACTGCATCTGGGAGACAGTGGCAAGTGACACGCTGCATATGGTGGCAAGTGACATACTGCATCTGGGTGGCAGGTGATAGTGGCAAGTGACATGCTGCATCTGGTGGCAGGTAACAGTGATGTACAAAATATTGGCACCTGATATCAGCTATGGGCCTGAAAGGCAGGCGAAAAATCAGTATCAGTATCGGCTCTGAAAAAACAATATCGGTCAACCCCTAGTAGGAATGTAGCCACCCTCTCTTGCTTGTCCCCAAGATGGACTATGGGATGTGTAGCATGTTTAGAGCAGTGTCAATGATCGCAAATAAAGTGCACTGCTCGTTTCAAACGAGTACAAATAAAAGTTGCATTGAAAAATAGGATACAAGGCCAGTGAGTAAAGGAAGAGTATTGATTGTTTTTGAAAAATAAGGATATCATTTAGAGTCACTTTAGAGTCACTTTAAGGAGGCTTACTTTGGTAGTGGCATGATAAAATACAAGGTATACATATGAAACATTTTTAAGTTATTATAGTTAAAAAAAAGTAACTGCATTATATAACAAGACTGCCATGATCTGACAATAACAAAAAAACACAGGCAAAACTTACATAGTCATCAGTGGCATCTTTAACAGCAGTGATGGTCAATACAAGAACTAAAGGCACAATGGTGGTAAACCATGACAAGGAAGAAATTTCGGGGATAAGCTACAAAGAAGAATATAAAATCATTATACTAGCTACACACATGCAAACTTTTAGTAAAACTAGATATGAATGGTTGACAATAGTATTTCTATGGTTATATCTATGCAGCTGTTAGATCAACAATACCAGCTATCTGCCATGTGTTTAAAATGAGTCAAATACAGTGTGCCTAATGCCTAGTACACACTATATGATATAAATGATTGTTGTTTTTTTTGCATGCTAGTCCCATATAGAAAAAACAATAGGTTATTAAAATTACGAAAATTATCATACAACAGAATACAACAGAAGTTATGTGATGTAATGTATTGTAATTTATTCTTTTGTTTCCGAGCATGCGTGGTCTTGGTCACACAATGTTTTTCATATAAATAATATACTGATTACATGAAAATCGTGCGTTCTGTTATTGTACAAGAAAAATGTTCATACTTGTTCCTTCAGATAATTTTGCGTGAATGGTCGTGATCGACTCTCGAAAGCTGTGTACTAACAACCCGATTATGGCACGATCGCTCCAAAAGCAGTATTTTTCGTCTGATTTTCTCATCGCGTGTACTAGGCATAACACTCCATGCACATAATTTCCTAACCACACATTAATTTGAGGTATATTTGTGATCCAATGAATAAGCGTTCAACATGCCCGTACCCCACTACAACTTGCTGCGAATGCAGGAATCCACCCACACAAGCTGTCATCTGCACTTCAGAGAAATGGACGTTTAGGAGAAAATCACCCCTGGATTTTGCTGCAGGATTATTATCTTGCTTGTGTTTATGCTCCTTTTGTGAGTAGTTTCACTTTTGACTTATCATTAAATGGTTTATCAATACTGCACTTAGAGGCGCTGTGTTTCTTTTCCTTTGTTGCATTGCAGAGACTGCATATCGCTCTTTACACTTCATCTTAGAGACTGTTGCTATGAACTTTGTCCCTCTTATTGAGAGATGTTTTTAATCACATTTATTTGATCTGTGTACACCTCCAGGGTCTCTCCTCAACAAGCGCTGGGTTTATTTTTTGTCTGTTCATTTGTAGACTACTGTGCTATTCTTGTAAGCAGTGGTACTACTTGCTGTTAACACCCCTGATTTATGTAAGCTACCAAAACACCTGTCTAAGTTATACCAAGCTTTGCAGATGTTTGGATTACTCCTACTCCTGTACTTTCCTATATTTGAAAGTAATAAAAAAATATTTAACAAATAAAAAATACACGAGGCACAATATCTGTATAACTCATTTGATTTTGTTATTACCATATATTTACTTTTGCTCCACCAAAAAGCGTACTATTTTAGAGAGGTACAGTAGCTCACATTTTTATAAATATTTTATTATATCTTTTCATGTGACAACACTGAAGAAATGACACTTTGCTACAATGTAAAGTAGTGAGTGTACAGCTTGTATAACAGTGTAAATTTGCTGTCCCTCAAAATAACTCAACACACAGCCATTAATGTCTAAACCGCTGGCAACAAAAGTGAGTACACCCCTAAGTGAAAATGTCCAAATTGGGCCCAATTAGCCATTTTCCCTCCCCGCTGTCGTGTAACTCTTTAGTTTTACAACAGGGGTGTCCAACCAGTGGCCCGGGGGCCACATGTGGCCCGCGGAGCCCTCTGATGTGGCCCGCGACCTCTTGCTCTGTGATGGTGGATTGGCAAGCCCAGATCTTAGGTTCCCGACCCTCTATCCCAGTGCATCAGTGTTGTGAATGAAGCGAGCAGTAGAGGAAGCAAGCGGCTGCGGAGCCACATAAGCTGATGCTTAATGTATATCGTTGGCTCCTGTCACAGGGGAAGTGATACCAAATGTGCTTTGCCTGGGAAAGCAAAAGCAGCCAATACCGGAATGGAATATGGTTATTATAGGTCAGTTGATTACTAAAATCACAGCTTATATATGGGCATAGCTTCTGCATTGGTTACTGGGCTGCTTTCAAACTGATCCGCAGGTACAGCGCAGTGTATCGGTTGGTTACCTTCACTGAGCCATAAACTTCTGTAATTACATGCAGGTTTGGCTTACTTTCTGAAAGTGCACCACACATGCAGGACATAATAGAATTCTATGGCAAAGTGCAGCTAAACCGCAGGAAATCCACAAGTGCACTGCACCCACAGTGTGGGTAAACCTCAGCACAACCATGTGAAAGCAGCCTTAGGCCCCTTTCACAGGATCAGTCCGACCCAATCGGACCCTCCATTCACCTCTATGGAGCGGCAGATGCAAACGGACTCGTGTCCATTTACACCCGCCTACCTCCAATTCGATCTGCTAAAAAAAAATAGAAGGGGATCCGTCCCCTTCCGTCTGGGCAGATCGGATCGGAGGGCCCATAGAGTAAAGTGGGCTGCGTCCGTGTCCGCTCTGCAGTATGCATGTCATCCACCCGCTCCACTCATTGTGGCCCGCGGCTGGTTACCTAGTCGCTTAAATGGCCCTCGCTCTTCAAAAGGTTGGGCACCCCTGTTTTACAAGGTCTCAGGAGTGAAATGTCTCAGGAGCGAATAGGGAGCAGGTGTGTTAAATTTGGTGTTATCGCTCTCACTCTCTCATACTGGTCACTGGAAACTCAACATGGCACCTCATGGCAAAGAACTCTATGAGGATCTGAAAAAAAGAATTGTTGCTCTACATAAAGATGTCCTAGGATATAAGAAGATTGCCAAGACCCTGAAACTAAGCTGCAGCAAGGTGGCCAAGACCATACAGTGGTTCAACAGGACAGGTTCCACTCCGAACTGGCCTTGCCATGATCAACCAAAGAAGTTGAGTGCACGTGCTCAGCATCATATACAGAGGTTGTCGTTGGGAAATGCTGTCAGCATTGCTGCAGAGGTTGAAGGGGGGTCAGTCTGTCAGTGCTAAGACCATATGCTGCACACTACATCAAATTGGCCTGCATGGCTGTCATTCCAGAAGGAAGTCTCTTCTAAAGGTGATGCATAAGAAAGCCCACAAACAGTTTGCTCAAGACAAGCAAACTAAGGACATGAATTACTGGAACCATGTCCTGTGGTCTGATGAGACCAAGATGAACTTATTTGGTTCAGATGGTATCAAGCGTGTGTGGCGGCAACCAGGTGAGGAGTACAAAGAGAAGCATGTCTTGCCTACAGTCAAGCATGGTGATGGGAGTGTCATGGTCTGGGGCGGCATGAGTGCTGCCGACACTGGGGAGCTACAGTTCATTGAGGGAACCACGAATGCCACCATGTAATGTGATATACTGAAGCAGAGTATGATCCTCTCCCTTTGGAGACTGGGCCGCAGGGCAGTATTCCAACATGATAACGACCCCAAACACACCTCCAAGACGACCACTGCCTTGCTAAAGAAGCTGAGGGTAAAGGTGATGGACTGACCAAGCATGACCTAACCCCTATTGAAAATCTGTGGGGCATCCTTAAACGGAAGGTGGAGGAGTGCAAAGCCTCTAACATCCACCAGCTCCGTGATGTCATCATCGAGGAGTGGAAGAGGACTCCAGTGGCAACCTGTGAAGCTCTGGTGAACTCCATGCCCAAGGGGGTTAGGGCAGTGCTGGAAAATAATGGTGGCCACACAAAATATTGACACTTTGGGTCCAATTTGGACATTTTCACTTAGAGGTGTACTAACTTTTGTTGCCAGCGGTTTAGACATTAATGGCTGTGTGTTGAGTTATTTTGAGGGGACAGCAAATTTACACTGTTCTACAAGCTGTACACTCACTACTTTACATTGTAGCAAAGTGTCATTTCTTCAGTGTTGTCACATGAAGATATAATAAAATATTTTCAAAAATCTGAGGGGTGTACTCCCTTTTGTGAGATACTGTACATGACTTGTGTCATGTAGTATGTTTGGTAAGGTGCCACCTAACTGTATTCTATTAATCTAGTATGTGTAGCGAAAGTGTGTCAAAAGGTTTTCCTTTCATGTCCCAGATCCTTGTATGCAGTTCTACTAGAGATGAAGTATTAGAACATTTCCATGAAATATATTTTAGAAGTGTTAAGAAATCTTGTTTTAAATTTGATGTGGCCAGAAGCCAAGTGTTAGTTGGCATTATCCAAGCAGATTGCCATGAAAACCAAAGTGCTAGGATGCTAAATGGTTTATAAAAAGCCTAGCAGTTCTTCCAGATGTCAGCTAAGCTCCCATAAGGCAGATGTCTTTACTCTCCAAATCACTAATATGATCAATGAGCATTGCTACTAAACCAGTAACACTGGAAGCATGCCATGTGTATGGATAACTCCAGTATCAGCTCTGTCTTCTCTGTGCTGGATAGAAGTGTGTATTTTAAGCATATATTCCACTTCTACAACAGAGAAAAGGTCCCCCACACCGTTCAGTGGAGAACTAGGAACCTTTGTCCTTGGAGAAACACATCCAACTAGCCTTTTCATGGTAGGGACATATTCCTGTGGACTAAAGAAAGTGTACCAAGCAAAGTATGCCATGATGCTGCACTGGGGATCCTATTGGTTCTAGAAATGACAGTTCATTTTCAGGATTTCTGGAGAAAAGCGGAGGTAGCAGAGGAGCTGACTTAATAAAGCAATGTGCCCTGATCGTATTCATCTTATGCCGCGTACAAATGATCGGAATTCCAGCCAGAAAAAGACCGATGAGAGCTTTTTATCGGAAAATGCGACCGTGTGTAGGCTCCATCGGAATTTTGCTGGTCGAATTTCCGACAGCAAAGAATTGAGAGAGCATGTTCTCAATTTTTCCGACGGAAAAGGACGAATTCCGATCGTCTGTAGCAATTCTGACGCGCAAAATTCATACGCATGCTCGGAAACAATTCGACGCATCCTCGGAAGCATTGAACTTGGCTCGTTGTAGTGTTGTACGTCACAGCGTTCTTGGCGGTCGGAATTTGGTGTGACCGTGTGTAGGCAAGACAGTTTGAGCTGAATTCCGTCGGGAAAACCGTCAGAGCTTTTTCCAACGAGAATTACGATCGTGTGTATGCAGCATTAGAGTTCTAACTTTGAGGTATACTTTATAAGTTGGAGGCATAAGGTATACTTATAAGGTAGAAGTTTAAGGTAACTTTAAGGTATAGTTGTTGGATCACTAAGGGATCTTTTTAATCTTTTCTAACAGAAGAAAATCCCCATGACTGGAATCCCCATGACTGGCAAACCGGTAATATTGTACCTTTCCACAAGATGGGTAGCAAGGTAGGAGCTGGAAATTACAGGCCAGTGAATTTAACATCAGTTGTAGTCAAGTTAATGGAATCACTGCTGAAAAGAAGGATCATGGGGGCCTGGACATGGCTGAGTGAAGACGCTTCTGCTTTGAGCTCCCGACCTTCTCCCGGCCTGCTGAGCCTACTATGCTCGTATTTTCACTTACTACTTGTGGAAAGTACTCAAAACGCAGGAGAACAAAAGGGAAAGCTAAATCAGCGAGGACAAGAGATTACGGGGGTGCTATAGAACAATATCTGACCCAACCGTGGCTCACCCCCTCCGATCCCAAGATGGCAGAACCGCGTGGAGAGGCAAGTGAAACCCAGGTCCAGGGGGGCCAGCCGGCATCCACAGCTGCATCGATGGAGTCTGACTCCTTCTCAGACATCCCTGCCGCCCTGCAGTCGGGCTCTGAAAGCCCACTGAAAACTTCCAAAAGAGCCAGGGGAGACGCAGAGATGTGGGCATTTCTTAGAGCCCTCCCCACCAAAGGCGATATAGAGTCTCTCATCGGCCAGCTAGAAACCCAGCACCGCAAGGACATCCAGAAGGTGAGAGGAGAGCTGGGTTCATTAAACACGAGGCTGACCACGGGGGAGACCTCAGTGGTGGAGCGGAGAGTGACTGCCCTAGAACACCTCCAGGATGCCCACATAGATGCCGCAACAATGTTACAGTGACACATGGAGGAAATGGAGGACAGGAGCAGGCAGAACAATCTCTGCCTGTGGGGTCTCCCAGAGGCGACAGGACCAGAGGACCTTGCTGCTACAGCCACAGCTAACTTCCGCAGGCTCCCGGGCAACCCACTTCCTCAGAGGCTGGAATATGACCGTATCCCCCGAGTGTTGGGACCGAGATCTCAAGACCTCAACAGACCGAGGGATGTTATATGCCGCCTCCACCATTACTCCCATAAGGAATCGATCACCCGCAAAGCCTGGGAGGCAGGGGACATCGACTTTGATGGATCGACCGTGAAGATTCTACCAGATGTCTCCCGCGCTACTCTGCAAAGAAGGGCTATGCTCCGCCCAGTGCTGGAATTAGCCCCCCCGCAAGATGTAACCTACCGCTGGGGAAATCCACTGTTGTGATATTCAGGAGAGACCAGTGCTCCTTCACTCTCCGATCTCCAAGAGACCTGCCTGGCCTGTGCACATTCCTAGAGGAGACGAAAAGTGACTGAGGTTTTCGAACCTTTTTCACCTCTGACTAGAAGATTCACTGACGGAGAGGGCCCTCGGCCCCACAGCGTCAATTATAGAGGTACTTGTCACTTGATATACAATTACGTTTTTGAAAATGTACAAGAATCCTGTCTTATCTCTCCCTCCAAATGTTGATCATGTTTCTCCCCCCCCCCCCCTTTTTGAATGTTTCTATATAGGTTTGTACCTATTGTCTTAGCCCATGTTGGGCATTAATAAAAACGTATATTTGGGGAAAAAAAAAAAGGATCATTGATCACTTAAATACACACAACTTGCTGGACCCAAAGCAGCAAGGATTTACTAACGGACAATCATACCAGACTAATCTGATCACATTTTTTGACTACATCACTAATGTTTTGGACCAGGGTGGTGCTGTGGACATGGCCTATTGTATTTTCACCAAGGCATTTGATACAGTTCCACATAATGTTTTAATAAAAAAAAGTTTTACAAGCTAGGACTTCAGTAGGAGGTTCAGTAGATATGCAGTTGGCTAAAGGATAGAGAGTGCGGTTTTAAATGGGGTTCATTCAGAACAGAGACCAGTCACTATGAGTGTACCACAGGGCTCTGTAATTGGTCCTGTTCTATTTATTTTATATGTAAGTAATATACCGTATTTATCGGCGTATAACACGCACTTTTTCCCCCTTAAAATCGGGGGAAAGTCGTGGGTGCGTGTTATACGCCGATACCCCCCCCAAAAAAAATGCCAAAAATAGCGACCGCGGCCGAAAAAGGCCGAAGCGCGGCCGAAAAAGTCCGAAGCCGACTGTTCAGCTGCGCTCGTAGTCCCGCCTCCCTGCGCTCGCTCCCGAAACAGCAGGGAGGCGGGACTCCGAGCGGAGCCGAACAGTCGGCTTGGTCTTTTTCGGCCGTGCTTCGGCCTTTTCGGCCACGGCTCGGTCTTTTTCGGCAGCGCATGCACGGTCTGTCTCGGCACTGGGCAAGCTACAAATGACGCTGGCAAGCTGCAAATGACACTGGGCAAGCTACAAATGACAATGGGCAAGCTACAAATGACAATGGGCAAGCTACAAATGACGCTGGGCAAGGCTGCAAATGGAGCTGGGCAAGCTGCAAATGACGCTGGGCAAGCTGCAAATGACGCTTAAATGTAAGTTTTTTTTTTTCCCTAAACTACGGTGCGTGTTATACGCCGATAAATACGGTAACTAAAAGGTTTGTTTGGCAAGGTATGTCGTTTTGCTGATGATCCAAAAGTGTGTAAATAGGGTTGAAATCCCTGGAGGGGTCTGTAACATGGAAGATGATTTGGCATTGCTGGAGGATTGGTCAAAGCAGTGGAAACTACAGTTCAATATTTCTAAATGTAAATAATGCACCTAGGGAGTAAAGAATCCCTTGAGAGAGAGTACAACATTGGGGGTACAGTGTTAGCCAGCACAAAAGAGGAACAAGATTTGGGGGTACTTATTTCAGATAATTGCAAAATGAGCAAACAGTGTGACGAAGCGGTGGGAAAAGCAAATAAAATTTTAGGACGCATCACTAGAGGGATCATCAGCAAGAGGAAGGAGGTCCTGATTCCCCTATATAGATCTTTAGTGAGAATACTGTGTCCAATTCTGGAGACCTCAGTTGCCAAAAGATATTAATAAGATAGAACAAGTCCAGAAACAGATAACACAAATTATACAAGGTCTGAGGGATAAAACATATCAGGAAAGACTTCAGAAATGTAATATGTACAGTCTGGAGGAAAGCAGGGAGGCATGATTGAAACCTTTGAACACATCAAGTGGGTGAACAAGGTTCAGGGAAGTAGTCTTTTAATTATGAAGCCAAGATCATGAACACGGGGACATGACTTCAAACCAGCAGGAGGAAAGTTCAAAACTAATCTTAGGAAGTATTGTTTTACCAAAAGGGTAGTTGATGATTGGAATAGACTGTTGTTGTTGTGAGTCAGTCAATAGTAAGTGGATTGAAACATGCTTGGGACAAACAAAGATCTTAACGAAAAAAAAAAAAGGAAAAAAAAAAAAAAAGAACACAAAAACATTTTTTATTACAGGTACTTGTATAGAGCCGTCAAGATATGCAGCCCATTACATATACAGGTGTATCTCAAAAAAATTGAATATCATCAAAAGTTAATTTATTTCAGTAATTCAATTCAAAATTAAAATTCATATTACATAGCTTCATTACACAGAGTTATATATTTTAAGCATTTCTTTATTTAAATTTTTATGGATTACAGCTAGTGAAAACCCAAATTCAGCATCTCTGAAAATTTGAATATTGTGAAAAAGTTCAATATTGTAGACTCGTGGTGTGACACTTTAATCAGCTAATTAACGCAAAACACCTGGAAATGTTTCCTGAGCTTTTAGATAATATTCAAATTTATTGAGATGCACCTTTATCTATTATGCATTCACATTAGTCCCTGCCCGCAAGGAGCCTACAATCTAAGGTCCCTAACTCACATTCATACATATACATACTAGGGCCAACTTCGACAGGAGCCAATTAACCTACCAGCATGTCTTTGGAGTGTGGGCAGAAACCAGAGCACCCAGAGGAAACCCATGTAAGTACAGAGAGAACATTCAAACTCCATGCAGTTAGGGCAATGCAGTTAGTACGACCCTCGTACTGCTAGGTGGAAGTGCTAACCACTTAGCCACTGTGTTTCCCCATGTATAACTTAAAGTAGAACTTTAAGCTAACCAATAAAATTGGGTGGACAGGCAGAATTTTTAATGCAGAAGAGAGACATACTTTGTCTCTTCTGCATTAAAACTACTTACCCACCTGCCTGTTTGCCCTTGTACAGCGAGCCACGCACACCTAGCTTACTGTACAAATTTGGCAAAGGCGAATCCTACTGAACTCCTGTGAAATGACAGCGGTCGACAATCGAGACCCAGAAGGAAGACCAGTGATTTAAAAAGGCAAAATCTCCTAAAAGTCAGTTAAAGAAAAGGAATATTACATGCTCAGTACTGCAGGATGGAACAGCTCTTTTCCAGAAAAGGCAAATATTTCAGGCCTTTTGTTACTATAAACCCTTGAAAGATTGTGAACATTACTTTAGGTAAAAATTTCAATATAGATTTTGCCCTAAGAGTTTAAAAGAAAGAAATATTTGAAAAACAGACTCATAGGATGCTCTTCTCCACAAACCAATAGACAATGCCCCTCTGCATGGTTGAACTCTTAGATCCCTTTCACACTGGGGCGTTTTAGCTTAAAAAAAGCGCCTGTAAAGCGCCTGAAAGAAGCCGCAACTGCAATCCCAATGTGAAAGCCCGAGTGCTTTCACACTGAGGCGCTGCGCTGGCAGGGCGTCAAAAAAAGTCCTGCAAGCAGCTTCTTTGCAGCGCTTTTGAAGCGGTGAATACACCGCTCCTAAAGTGCCCCTTCCCATTGAAATCAATGGGAAGCGCCTGCAAAAGGCCCGAAAAGCGCTTGAAAAACGCCCGAAAAGCGCTTTTGGCAGCAGCGCTTTGTGGGCTCTTTTAATCCTTTATTTGGCCACTAGCAGGGGTTAAAAGCGCCCCACTAGCGCTCGAAAAGCGCTCCTAGTTTAAGCAACGCTTTACGAGCGTTTTTCGGGTGCTGGCAGTGTGAAAGGGCTCTTAAAGCACTTGGGCTTTTACATTGGGATTGCAGATGAAGCTTCTTTCAAGCGCTTTACATGCGCTTTTTTTTAACGCTAAAGCGCCTGAAAAACGCCCCAGTGTGAAAGGGGCCTAATAATACATATTTTTATAGCTACTAATCAAACCATTGCCCAAGCATGGAAATCCCCTTAATTTCAAGGAGGTTAAAAGGGGTTGTAAAGGTTCATGTTTTTTCAACTTAATGCATCCTATGCATTAAGGTGAAAAAACATCTGATGATTACCGGCCCCACAGCACCCCGGTTTACTTACCTGAGCCCTCGAAAGTCCCTCGCTCGATCGTTGCCCGGGCTTCTCGGCTCTTCTCTGGATAGATTGATAGCAGCGCAGCCATTGGCTCGCGCTACTGTCAATCAAATCCAATGATGCGGGCGCCGGGGCCGAGTCCTGCACTCGGCGGCTATGGACACCGAATGCAGGACCCGGGAGCGCGCCCGCAAGTGAACCCCCTGGGAGAGCTTTTCTCCCAGGGGGTTATCTGAGATGGGGAGGAGCTAGGAGAGCCGCCGTGGGACCCCAGAAAACGCCATTCGGGGCCACTCTGTGCAAAACAAGCTGCACAATGGAGGCAAGTATGACATGTTTGTTATTTTTGAAAAATAAAAATCAAACCTTTAGTGTCACTTTAAATCTAGGTTTCAGGGTACATTCATCAAATAAAAAGTGATTGCAATCTTGGGAGGACACCCATGATAAATGTATCTTAATTAGGCAACCATGGCTTGATTTTTATTTTATTTTACTCTCTGTGCCGATATCCTGTAACTACTACTGCATACTCTGAGCCAATAATGTACGGCACAGTCTACAGTACACTTCAATTAAAGTTTCTTTGGTACCAGAAATATTTGCAAAACATACCTGTAATATCAGCAGGAAAAGAAAATATGCATTGGCAACTCGCTGGAATTGTTCAAACAAATTGATGGGCAGGAACGTAAGTATATTATACTTGGATGTCTTGATGGCATTATTCTGAAAGCAAAACAAAGCCATGGTTAATTACTACAGCAGAAAAAAAAAAATGTAAATTGCGCTATAAAACAAATTAAGGTTTAAAACAGCAGAGGGCAATAGAGAAGCACAGTAAAGAGGAGCACCAAGCAACAAGAACATACTTCTCCATATCAATACAAGGATGGATTTGTTCTCTGGGTACACACTTATGTTAATAAACACAGAGTATATAAAAACATGTCCATATGTAGGACAGGAAAAAGCTCTCAGAAACGCCATGATAAATCTTCATTACACAAAATGTGTGAAGATAATTCAGATTAGCAAATGTACAATGTTTCTGTTACCATTCACATACAAAAAAACACACAAATTTAAAACAGAACAGGTACCATTTTACATGACATCTATCTATGAATTCCACAAGTATTTTCAGGATGACAATAAATCGAACCCCCTACAAAACACGGTGCACTTCCTTTTTTTTTTTTAATAATGTGCACATCTGTGACACACCATTACATTTATATATTGCACCCAAAGGTCAGGCAAAGAGCTGACACTTTCCATATAACACCCCACCTTCATCCCCCTACTTAAAGCCTACAATGCAGTCACTGGGGGCTGCCATGATGATTTCCACTTTGACAAATTCAAAGTGGCATGTCTAGTTGATGGACTGCACCACCTTTCAAACAGTCAATGGCTGAGCTGCAAATGCTAGCTAAATGCTTGGCTCACAGTTGCAGCACATTCGTTTGAAAATTAGCATTCAGCTAAAAAAAAAACAAAAAAAAACAGGCATTCGGGAGACAACAGGGTGGCATCCTGAACGCCTGAGAGCAGCTGTTTAGCTGCACTCTTACCAGGGGTCCAGTCCTCGGGAAAAAAGTGTGGGATTCGCCCAAGGTTCCAACCCCCCCCCTATATATATATATATATATATATATATATATATATATATATATATATATATATATATATATATATATATATATATATATATATATACACACACACACACACACACACACACAATGTCCTCAAGCTGCCTGTATTGATTGTGCAAAGTGTGGCCAGGCCGGGATGCTTACTCTCCAGTGCCCATCAAATGCAGTGCCCAGCAATGCAGCCCCACCACTGTCCCCAGCAATGCAGCCCCGTCACTGTCCCCAGCAATGCAGCCTCGCCACTGTCCCCAGCAATGCAGCCTCGCCACTGTCCCCAGCAATGCAGCCCCGTCACTGTCCCCAGCAATGCAGCCCCGCCACTGTCCCCAGCAATGCAGCCTCGCCACTGTCCCCAGCAATGCAGCCTCGCCACTGTCCCAAGCAATGCAGCCACGCCACTGTCCCCAGCAATGCAGCCCCGCCACTGTCCCCAGCAATGCAGCCCCGCCACTGTCCCCAGCAATGCAGCCCCGCCACTGTCCCCAGCAATGCAGCCCCGCCACTGTCCCCAGCAATGCAGCCCCGCCACTGTCCCCAGCAATGCAGCCTCGCCACTGTCCCCAGCAATGCAGCCCCGACACTGTCCCCAGCAATGCAGCCTCGCCACTGTCCCCAGCAATGCAGCCTCACCACTGTCCCCAGCAATGCAGCCTCACCACTGTCCCCAGTAATGCAGTCTCACCACTGTCCCCAGCAATGCAGCCTCACCACTGTCCCCAGTAATGCAGTCTCACCACTGTCCCCAGCAGTGAAACCTTACCACTGTCCCCAGCAATGCAGTCTAACCACTGTCCTCAGCAATGTCATCTTACCAGTGCTAACACATTGGGGAGGGGGGGTGTCATCCCAGCATGTCTGTCCTCCCCTCCCTCTGTCCTTCTCCTCCTCCTCCAGCGGCCACTATAACAAAGTCCCACCTCCTATAATACACGCTGGCATTGTTCAGCCTATCACTGGAGTCTAGGAGGTGGGACCTTGTTATAAAGGCCGCTGGAGAAGGACCGAGGAAGGGGAGGACAGACGTGCTGGGATGACACCCCCCTCCCCAATGTGTGGCCCCCAGGGCGGACTGACCCCTGTTGGCATGGATGCCCTGCCCGTCCCACACACCCACACTGTCTGCCACAGCTCGCAGTCCTGCAGGATGCGGCTGCTAACAGGAACGGCATTCCTGTTGTGGAAAAAGTACAGGAACGCCATTCCCATGCAACAGATTTATTCTCCTCATTCCCATGGCTTTGCGCAATGTTCCCCCTCTTTACGCCAGAGGTCCCCCATCACATCAGTCACCCCTATACATCAGAGGCCACCAATACAATACATACAAGATGCACAATAAGAAGGGCACTTGAAGAAAGATGGGCTGCATGGTCGAGTCGCCAGAAGAAAGACATTACTACGCAAATGCCACAAGGTATCCCACTTACAATACGCCAAACAGCACAGAGACAAGCCTCAAACTTTCTAGTACAAAGTCATTTGGAGTGATGATACCAAAATTGAGCTTTTTGGCCACAACCAAAAATATTACATTCGGAGAGGAGTCAACAAGGCCTATGATAAAAAGGTACACCATTGATACTGTGAATCGCTGATGTTTTGGGGATGTGTGAGCTACAAATGCACAGGAAATTTGGTCAAAATTGATGGCAAGATGAATGCAGTATGTTATCAAAAAATACTGGAGGAACATTTGCATTTATCAGCCAGGAAGCTGCGCATGGGACGTACTTGGACATTCCAACATGACAATTATCCAAAATACAAGGCCAAGTCAACCTGTCATTGGCTAAAGCAGAATAAAGTGAAGGTTCTGGAGTGGCCATCTCAGTCTCCTGACCTCAATATCATTGATCCACTCTGGGGAGATATCAAATGTGCAGTTCATGGAAGACAGCCCAAGAATTTACAGGAACTGGAGGCTTTTTGCCAAGAAGAATGGGCACCTTACCATCTGAGAAGATAAAGAGCCTCATCTACAAATACCACAAAAGACTTCAAGCTGTCATTGATGTTAAAGGGGGCAATACATGTTATTAAGAAATGGGGTATGTAAACTTTTGATCAGGGTAATTTGGGTAGTTTCTGTTGCCATTATGACTTAAAAAGAGTAAACACAGTTGATTGATAATAAATGGCTTCAGCCAAACACTAACCATAAGTGAAAGAAAAGTTATTGTGTTATCATTCATATTCTCTGAAAAATGGCCAAAAAAAATCTAATTCTGCCAGGGTATGTAAACTTATGAGCACAACTGTATATATAGTCATATGCAGGTGGCGTAGTGCTGACTTCTAGGTTTTTAAAGCTGCCTCCATGTTTAGGGTGAGATTTGTCCAGGCCTGATATCAATTAAAATTTCCCTTTAAGTGGTTAAAGCTATGTGTATACCATCCCAGCTTGTAAAACTAAACCCTGAACTTGCCTAAAACGTGACAGATACACTTTGATTGGTAACAGAACAGCAGCTTGCACTTAGTTGGACACAAAGCATTTGTAAAAATATAAAACAGAACAAGCTCTTACATGGGAACACTCTCAAATATGTTGGAGAAAATTAAACGTTTGCTTATGTAACAGCTTGTTAGTTGTCTGCACTTCGGAGGAAGGTGATATAGCAGTGCTGGTAAGGGAGCGAGCTGTTTATGACTGTGACACGGAGGTACCCTGAGAATACATGGCAGCGCATATTATAGAGCTATGGAAAATCAAATGCTTCTCAGAAATATTAAGGACAGTGTGAGCCCTAGAGGCATCTGGCAGCTGGAAAACAGTCTGTTGATCGTGCGAAAAAAGCTCCACCTTCAATGCAAGCTTGCTCTAGAGACCGAGAACTTTCTCAGCCATAATATGATGAAGATATGATTTAAAACAACCTCACATTCTTGGCAGCACAATACCATAGACAGGGCAGCCATCAGAAATGTTTGGGCCCCTTACACAGCTTTAGTCCCCCCCCCCCCCCCAGCCAGACCACCAACATTCCCCAGGGCTTGCCAATGGGCCATCCTACTGAATATGTCAGCCCCAACACACCTGTATATATGTCTGCCCCGACCACACACACATACCTGTATATATGGCAGCCCCTCACATCAACAAACCTGTAAACACACAAGGCTCTGGCCCCTCCCTTTCCCTCACAGCCCCTACTTGTAAAGAAGGTCTTCCTATCTGGTCCCAGCTCATTTTCACAAAGCTGACATGTTGCTGAGAAGCACAGTACAAATCACACGAGGGGTGCACATACACATAGTAGCCAGAGGTGGCAGTAAAGAGCTCGATGTCTGAGCTCAGTGACACGCGAACAGCAGAAGCTGTGAAATCGTTTCTGTAATGCAGAGCACGGATCCCCTTCACCTGTCCTGCCTTCTTCTGGCCCCAGCAGGCCCCTCGGACTCCGGGCCCCTTACAGTTGTGACGGCTGTACCCCCCTGATGGCGGCCCTGATCATAGATAATGTGTACCAGATAGAATGAGAATGTCTTTAGCGAACCTGCAATTTGAAATCTCGACCAGCCCGTAAAGAGATACAATGCTGTACAAGTGTTATATCAGATATCATCAACTGATCAAATGTAATAATCATGTCACACTGTAGAGCAGGGGGTCACATTTTATATTTTTTAAATATTTTCAGGCCAAAAAAAGTTTTAGAAATTAATAAAAAAAATTAAAAAGAATGAATATGTTTTACTTGGAGTTTTTTTTTGGATTTAGCACAATATGATTTAGAACAGGGGTAGGAAATGATAAGAGGTGGTGATTTACCTGAACTACATGAAACAAATCAAAGATCACAGGAGGTGCACCACTCTTTTTTTTTTAAATGAACTAGCAAGGCCTAACTAAACAGTAACTAAACAGTAAGAAAAACATATTTACAGGCCCCTTTCCTGATCTCCATCCTGAAACAATCCCTACAGCAGCTGGCAGGAGGGAATCGGCAGCGCTGCAATTCCCCCTACAGCAGCTGAAAGAAGGTGGGATGGAGCTTTTAGCTGCTGTATGGGGGGACTACATGGGATAAGTTCCAGAAGATAATGCCCCTCATGCCCAGGTTCCCCTTCATTCTGCTTGTCAGCGGTGCAGCTTAAAGAGGAAGTAAAGCCTCATAAATAAATTTAAAAAAAATAACCCCTGCAAGACAAAGGTATAATGAGCTAGTATGCATAGCATACTAGCTCATTATGAATTACTTACCTGAGATCAAAGCCCCCGAAGTGGTACTCGTTCCCCTCCTCCGACGCCGCCATCTATCCCAGAGTGACTTCCGGGTATCACGGCTCTGGCGCTGTGACTGGACAGAGCCGCGATCACGTCACCCCCGCGCATGCGTGCTGGTGCCACCACTAGCGGCATTATCGCCGTTAGAAACGGCATGCTCAGTGCGCATGCACGCCGTTGTCTACGGCGCATGCGCCGTAGACAGCGGTGCATCTATTTTTGCAAATATCTCCTAAACCTTTTCGGTTTGGGAGATATTTCTTGCACCTACAGGTAAGCCTTAATGTAGGCTTACCTGTAGGTTAAAGTGGTTGTAATGGATTTACAACCACTTTAAAGTTGCTCCTTCCCTGCGCCACTCTGCATATATGGGAGGAGCAGTCTGGTGTCAGCAGGGAAGGGACACAATCTACCCATCACCTGCTTGTGGTTGAGGGGTAGATCACGATCGACGAGTTGCCGATCCCCAATTTACAACAGAGAAATAACTTCAGTAAAACAAAGAAGCACTATAGATGGATTATCCCTATTGGAAGAAGTCAGTCTGAAAATAAATGGATTATTTATTGAAGCGTGCATGGCCACCATAACAAACCATAGAATTTTTATTCAATCAAACCGCCATTACATATCTGTCAGTAGATCTAAAAAAAACAACATTGTACATTCAGATTTGTATTCGTATAGATGCAAAGCATTCTCTGAATGGCGCCCATGCCAAGCAGCCAAACTCCTGTGATCAGAATGCAGCAGGGCAGTCACGTGGCACGGGACCCAGTAGCACGTGGCGGTCACTGGAATAGCAGTATCTACTTTGGTGATTTCTAGCTTTTAGGGGCATTGGCCGGGTATGTCTATACTGTACATAGTTACATTGGTGCAAACTGTATAAAATATCCATACCTGGAATTCATCTTTAACCACTTCCCGCCGGGTGGGTGTCCATGGACATCTTCCAGTTTCAGTGGTTATATTGGAATGATGCCTGCACCTACAGGCATTATTCCACTATGTGTCTTTTCAGCTGGCGATTCCCTAATTAGCCACTCGATCACTTCTGTGGGTGGCGGAAGAGGGTCCCCACCTCCTTCCCACCACCGCCGCCTCTCCCGGGCTCTAGCGTATGATCGCCGTGCCCAGGAGTGATGTTGTTCCCCTCTCTCTGTAACCCCGAAAACCCAGAGCGACGTGTTATGTCGTGACTTCTGGTTCCGCCTCTTTGTTTAACTGGCCACCATCAGCCAGGAAAGGAGCCGATCAGACTGATCTGTATCTGATTGGCTGCATGGGAGGCTAGAGAAGAGATCTGGATCTTCATAATCTGGATCTTAATAAAGAAACATCTCACAGAGGAGATGTTTCTTCACTTCCTGTTCTGTCTGAAATCTCAACACAGGAATTGTGGGGAAACTCCCTCATGTGGACACAGCCTGACACCTGTCATACAACAAATTAGGAAAATAAGCTCGACACACATTGGTAGAATTTTGAAGATGCTTGACATTTTTAATTAGATTTTCTAATGAATACACACTTATATAAACACTTGTTTGAAAATCATATAGTTTATGGCCAGCTTTACTATTCAGTCAAATACAAGGTAGGAGAAAAAAAAATCTCCCAAACGATGACATAGACAGCAATACAAAGTTGAAAAGGGTTTTACCTCCCAAGATGCCACCCCTCCCCTGCTCATGTGATCAGGCCTAGTGATTGGTTGCTAACACTAATCAATGTCACAGGGGAGGAGGTCAGGCAGGTGCAGCAGGGGAGAGCCGGCAAGCACACACTTGCAATCAGCTCGATGGATGATTGCACTCTATATATAAAGCTTATTTTTGGAAAATGGACTGGGATCACGTTATGAGACAACTATAAATAGTGCTTAATAGAGTCCCTAAAGTGATAATGAACCCTAATTTTTTTTTTGTCTTTTTTTAGCAGCAGACGACTTTATCACTTACCAATTATGTAGCTTTTTTAGGTTTTAATCCTTGCCTATGTTCCAGTTTAAACTTGAGTCCTTTGCGAGTCTTGAGTCCTTTCTCGATCCCCAGCTGTGTCCATCTGCAGCAGCTCTCTCCTCTCTCTCTGCTTATATAGACAGCAGTGGGAGTCATTGGCTCCTGCTGCTTTCAATCATCCCCTGTGTGCAGAGAGCTGGAGGTGGGGCTGAGCCACGCTGTATGTGCCTATGTATGCACACAGCCCAGGCCAGCTCAGGAGCAAACCCATAGGAAGCAGCTCCTATGGTGGTGCACTGAAAAAAAAAGGAGCCTGGAGCGGTAGACCCCAGAGGTGAAGGTTCAGGGCAACTCTGTGTAATATCATTGCATAGAGCATGTAAGTATGTTTGCCAATACTCATTCACCCCAAGACCTGCTGCAATCTTCCAAGTTACATGGCCAACACATGCTGTAGCACCCAGAATTTACATGTGATGATCTTTTCATGAAAGTAAAAAGGGGGAACAAAGCCATCTTGAACACAGGTTTCCCAACAACAAGAGAACTTGTGCATTAACAACCTGTAAGTTAAACTCAACATAACGATTTTTTTCTTGCATACCAAATGCACCCTTGAATAGGGTCATATAAAACAGATTAAGTGTGACTTGAAACTACCAACATCCCAATGATCATAGATAGCAAACTGAGAATACATTAGGGGTGTACAGGACTTTAAAAAGGCACCAATTCATTTAGAGCCATATAATAAAAAAGCACATTTTATTGTAATACATTTTAGATAAAAACATATCCTGAATGTATGACAATGCAATTAGACCCTTACTGACATAAACAGGCTTATGCAAATATAGCTTATTAGTCAAAGATTGAACCTCAACATAAATGGAGTATCCATATTCAATATACACATGTACATATGTAAATCCCAATGCGTTTTGAGTTTATCTTCATCGGGGCAAAACTGAACACAATTGATAAGAGAAGTAAGTTTGTCAGCCTATACAGGTCTAAAAACAACCCAACATCTGCAATCCAGTAACGGTTGGACCCAAACAGTGGGGGCAGGGGTGCAAGCAGGGACCTAATGGCCAACATGGACACCGACAGTGTGGTGGGGTCCAGCCGACCGAAACGATCCACAGCCAGGGGATAGCAGCAGCATGCACAGGGCCGTGTTTGATCACAGTTAACACAAAGTGCATATAAGTATTTATCTCCTTGAAATTTCATGTTGTAGAATCACAGCAGTGGCCTATGCAGTCAAGGTGTCCCAGGAGGTAATAAAAAAACTGCAGTTTTGCTGAATATTATAAATGTAATATCTGTAGCCCATTTGCACCCCCTCTAGAAGCTTGGTTAAAAAAAACCCTATCTGTGCCCTGCTCTATCGCTAGGATGCTGTAGTCATTGGACACTCAATCCCAGCATTAGTACAGTGCAGTGCACTCTCATCTGTCGCAGCATTACTGAGCTCAGGCTTCTGGGGAGGAACTAATGGTCTACAGGTATTGCAGGTACATGAGCCAACATTTTTAAAAGCTGCACAGTAAGCCTATGTCAAGGCACTGATATTACAGACTGCCATAGAATGAGAACTCTCCCTATTATCCTTCAATCTCTTAACCATATTCTAACCACCCTACCTGGTTTCTTTCTTCCTTATTCCTTTTGTTCCTGATTTATATAGAAATGGGGAGCTACAGCACCTTTGTTTGAGCAACATACAACCCGCTACATCTTTTTCCTCTCAGTTCAATTGTGATGGCCTTTTACCTTTATCTAAAATGGCCGTTAAGCATGTTGATAGACAATTATGAACATATCAACTTCAGGTTCACTTGCTGCCTAATATAGCCCACCGACCTCCAGATGCTGTTGTAACAAGATAATCAATATTATTCACTTAAAGGAAAAGTATGTCCAAGGCTCTTTTGGCTGTACTTCTCCTGTAGGTCACAGGAGTGCAGTTCGTTCTGCACTCCTGTGACCCGTATTTAGCCAATAGTGGGCTAAAGTCCGCTATCGTCACTCAGTCAGTCCAGGCTCTGTAGAGATTCCGACTTTAAATGTCAAGATCCACCCAGACACCACTGAGAGCCTGAGCCAGCCACTCCCCCCCCCCCCCCTCCACAACTTGGTGCTCCAGTGAGTACTGGAGGGGTAGAGCAGAGAGATGGTGGCTGACAGTTACCAGCTCTCTGCTCACTATAGACTGAGAAATGAGCAATCAGTGGTCTTTGTTTAATCTTTGTTTATTACATTTTTTGTCATAACAAGTTCACATGGAAAAAAAAGGGAGAAAACAAGGAGCTCAGACATATATCTCCATATTCATTACAATACACCATATCGGTGAAAGTAGGATATACATGCTGGTGCATAAAGCAAGTCAAAAGATAACAAGGTAATTCCCCATTAGGAAAATAGAAATGCAATGTAACTACTCTAGTAAACAGGTATTGAGGCAGTCAATAGTCAAAAAAGTATACAAAGTAAAGTCTCACATATTTTCCTTATACCAAAAACATAGAAAACATCAAAGTAATTTACGCGGAGAGGGCTTTCTACAATGAGAGCAAAAGGGATACCTCTAACGGCAACAAAAATAGGAATGTGAACAGACGAACATGTGGAATTCTTGATGGACGAGTAGCAACCAGAAAACATAATTAAGAAAGAAAAAGCATGTTGTAAAACCAGAGTAGAAAAAGAGGGGGGTGGGGGTGAGGATAAGGAAAAAGAAAGACCCAAGCACTATGATGAAGGATAAAATTAGTTATCAAATAAAGAGTTGCAAGTAATATTACAGGGAAATCAAAGCTAAGACGCAAATTTAGAGCAATATTGGAAGTGATTACAGATCGACCATGTATATATAGGATATATTGGATTGTACAATATTTTTTTTTTTATTTATTTATTTTTTTATGGTTGAACTGGATGGACTTGTGTCTTTTTTCACCCTAACTATGTAACTATGTTAAAGTGTAATCATCAAATTTATCTGTTTCACAGGAGATCAGATTTTCCAGACGACAAATAGAGTTCATTTCACAGGCTCACTCCACAAAGGACGGGGGCTGTGGTTTATGACATGCCCTGGTGATCACAGTAGGCGCGGAAGTCAAGATTTGTCTAAGAAGACTTTTTTTTATGTTTATAGGATCCAGGCACCATTGATCGAGTGATCAGAGGAGAAGTACCGTAGTTTGTCCCCAACTAAATCATAGTAGAGGTGAAGTATTTTATCCCAGAAAGAAGTTATGAGAGGACAACTGCTCCAAATAGGAGTCATAGTACCTGGGGCCTGCAAACATCTCCAACAGGTGTTCGGAATTGAAGGGTCAATTTTGTGAAAAGTAGTGGGGCACCAATACCACCTGGTGAGGATTTTATAGTTACGCTCCTGTGCTCTAGAACAGTGGTTCCCAACCTCAGTTTTCAAGTACCCACAATGGGCCATGTTTTGGGAACTTCCCTTAGATAAAATAGCTCTCATCAATACCATGTCATTGATATTGATTTAAAGCAGCTGTGCAAAGTAAAGGAAATCCTTAAAACATGTCCCGTTGGGGGTACTTGAGGACTGAGGTTGAGAACCACTGCTGTAGAAGATATGGAAGTCTTATAAGTAAATGTTAGTATTTTGTCACAAAAATTATTTTCCTTTGCCCAAATAGAGAGAGGAAAGAAGAATGGACTTTATAGGCACTTATTTGTGAAAAATATTTTTAGTACAAAATTTATTAAGTAACATATATAGTTAAAACAAGAAAAAACATACAGTACATACATAAACACCAGTATTGACAAAAGACAATATTGTAATTAAAAGGCTGAGAACTCAGAAAGACCACCCCTATGGGTATATAAACAGTACCACACGAAGATTCGCCAGATGTGGGGTCGGTGTGCATAAGATCTAAACACCATGAATTCTTCCCACTGGATTGTGGACTTGCCCAAGGAGGGGGTTGGTCATCGGTTACCACCAATTAAAAAAAGAAGAACTTTTGGCTCGACATGTTTCGCGACTCCTAGGTCGCTTCCTCAGGAGCTTATGTTCTAAAAGAGACACTGTGTTACTTTTTGTCACTTTTACATAACTGTATCATACCAACATCATATAATCAGAATAATCAGTATTTTGTCACAGTCAAAATCTTCACTGGGGATATTAAGTTCCTGCTCCCATATGGTGATAAACTGCGGCGCACTGCCTTCAGCAAGACTTGATATATGTGGGACAAAGGGGTGCTCCGGCATGGCAGACTGGGACAGCAAGCACTCAAAGTCAGTGAATGGTCTGGTTAGGGCAGTCATAGGCATATTAGTGGCGAGGTAATGTCGGAGTGAGTTGTGAGTATTCCAGTCAAGCTCTAGTCTCGCTATGACAGGACGCTAACAACTGCGATAAGAGTAGCAGTTTACTGTTTCCCAAGGTACGGCAAAGCAGCGGTTTTGAACAGTGGTCTTTGATAGCTCAGTTCTCGGTCTTAGAAGTGACGGGGGACATATGCGCCATCAGATCGATGCTGCATCTACCTGGATGAGTATGTAGGTTTATTTTTATTTTATTAACCTGCCAGTGGTCAAAAAGCTATAGTTGATCGAGATATACAGTATCTCACAAAAGTGAGTACACCCCTCACATTTTTGGATATCATTTATTATATCTTTTCATGTGACAAAACTGAAGAAATTACACTTTGCTACAATGTAAAGTAGCAAGTCTACAGCATGTATAGCAGTGTAATTTTGATGTCCCCTCAAAATAAGTCAACACACAGCCATTAATGTCTAAACCGCTGGCAACAAAAGTGAGTACACCCCTAAGTGAAAATGTCCAAATTGGGTCCAAAGTGTCAATATTTTGTGTGGCCACCATTATTTTCCAGCACTACCTTAACCCTCTTGGGCATGGAGATCCCCAGAACTTCACAGGTTGCCACTGCAGTCCTCTTCCACTCCTCCATGACGACATCAGGGAGCTGGTGGATTTTAGAGACCTTGCGCTCCTCCACCTTCCGTTTGAGGATGCCCCACAGATGTGCAATAGGGTTTAGGTCTGGAGACATGCTTTGCCAGTCCATCACCTTTACCCTCAGCTTCTATAGCAAGGCAGTGGTCATCTTGGAGGTGTGTTTGGGATCGTTATCATGTTGGCATACTGCCCTGTGGCCCAGTCTCCGAAGTGAGGGGATCATACTCTGCTTCAGTATGTTGCAGTACATGTTGACATTCATGGTTCCCTCAATAAACTGTAGCTCCCCAGTGCCAGCAGCACTCATGCAGCCCCAGACCATGACACTCCCACCACCATGCTTGAGTGTAGGCAAGACACACTGGTCCTTGTACTTCTCACCTGGCTGCCGCCACACATGCTTGACACCATCTGAACCAAATAATTTTATCTTGGTCTCATCAGACCACAGGACATGGTTCCAGTAATCGATGTCCTTAGTCTGCTTGTCTTCAGCAAACTGTTTGCTGGCTTTATTGTTCATCATCTTTACAAGAGGCTTCCTTTTGGGGTGACAGTCATGCAGACCAATTTGATGCAGTGTGCGGCGTATGGTCTGAGCACTGAGCACAGGCTGACCCCCCACCCCTTCAACCTCTGCAGCAATGCTGGCAGGACTCATACTCTGGATAGGACACTGAGCACATGCACTCAACTTCTTTGGTCGACCATGGCGAGGCCTGTTCTGAGTGGAACCTGTCCGCTGTATGGTCTTGGCCACCGTGCTGCAGCTTAGTTTCAGGGTCTTGGAAATCTTCTTATAGCCTAGGCCATCTTTATGTAGAGCAACATTTATTTTTTTCAGATCCTCAGAGAGTTGTTTGCCATGAGGTGCCATGTTGAACTTCCAGTGACCAGTATGAGAGAGTGAGAGCGAAAAACACAAAATTTAAACACACCTGAGACCTTGTAACACTAACGAGTCACATGACACCCGGGAGGGAAAATGTCTAATTGGGCCCAATTTGGGCATTTTCCCTTACTCATATTTGTTGCCAGCAGTTTAGACATTAATGGCTGTGTGTTGAGAAATGTTGAGGGGACAGCAAATGTACACTGTCATACAAGCTGTACACTCACTACTTTACAATGTAGCAAAGTGTCATTTCTTTAGTGTTGTCACATGAAAAGATATAATAAAATATTTACAAAAATGTGAGGGGTGTACTCACTTTTGTGAGATAGTGTACGTGTGTGTGTGTGTGTGTGTGTGTGTGTGTGTGTGTGTGTGTGTGTGTGTGTATGTGTGTGTGTGTGTGTGTGTGTGTGTGTGTATGTATATATATATATATATATATATATTTTTTTTTTTTTTTAATTATTTTTTTCTTCTTTTATTTATAATGGGAGGTCATAGTTTTACTTTAGTCTTTCTTTTTAAAGCTCTATTCATTTCCTCTGGCAAAGCAGGAATAGAGAGATAACTGAGACTTCCTCTATCATGAAAGGAAGCATTATTGAGAAGCTCTGTGTATGGCTATCATATGGAATGAATGCACCAGCTGAATATGACCATTATTATAATGTTGATTATCAAATAGAAATAATACAGAAAGAAATGTGAGAGCTACAAAGCAATTTTTCTTTTCTGCAAAACAAACCACAACTATGATTTTGCCATATGACAACGCGTGATGCAACCACACAGCAATACAGCACTACCTGGCTTGTCAAGAAAACTCCCCTATGAGACCTGCCTGCTTGTCAGCCAGCAGGGAAGACATACAACATGAACTGAAGAAGAACATAATCTGCATTTTATTTTAGAAAATCAACAAGTTTATTGTGTAATAAAAGATCCCCATTGCTCTATCAATCATACATTTGTGGAGAAAATTAGAACCAGTGTATGGACATTACTTACACTTGTCACAGCTGTCAACAGAAGGAATGAGAACATTATCAGTAATACATTTTTAAACTAAACTCCATGCACATATTAAACACAAATTAATGCTATTATTAATTCAAAAATTACATTTATTTTTTAAATGCAATTATTGTAGGTACATGAATGTGAGTTATCAGTCTCCTGCAGTACTGGGAGTGGCATGCTGACAGAAGGAGAAAGCAGTGTGAGCAGAGTGATGGGCTGCTGCTTCTTATTCACTGTCTAGTCAAAAGCTGGCTGTACTGTCTGGCAAGGCTGTGTAGATCTAAGGAATAAATTAACAGAAATACCCTTTTGGCAGATGAAACCACTCTCAAATGTGTATTTAACCATTTTCCTTCAGTTACTAACTTCAATAATTGCTATAAAAACCACAGAAAAATCTGGTATTTGAAGCCCAATACCAGGCACAAAAGTGAGGCCCCCTACAGCAAGGGTTTATTCTTGCTAAGTTAAGGGACATGCCAAAGTGTCTGTATTACTAATCTTTTTCCTCTTTCCCTCGTAGCTTCCTCTCTAAGCTGTTCTCAGGCACAGTTGCACACTTGCCCCATCTGGTACAATAGGTTTTTAGCCCTGTATTGTACGCAATGACGGTAGGGAACTGGCCACAACCAAAACTTTGGGGAGAAAAGGACAGTGACAGTGTAGGGAGTAATGCAGGCCATACATGGTCGAATTTTGAACGAATTTTCTTTTCAAAATCAGAAAGTTCGTTTTTTTTGTGATCCGATGGTGCCACCATTGATTTTCGAAATTCGGCCGACCGAGTCTTCAATTTCACCTCATGTTGCTACAGAAAAGAATTTTCTTTTCTGGGAATCTTCTTTTCTCTCCGTAAATTTTCTTTTCTTATTACATTTCTCGCACGATTATCCCATCATTGATTAGAAAAATCGGTAGTTTTTCAAAAAATTTCCAACATGTCCGATTCCTCAAATTTGATTTCTGAACGAAAATCGGCTGTTACTGCAGCCCACTAATGGTGCGAAATTTATCCGAAAATTCTTAAATACGATTTTCGAAAGAAAATTCTTTCGAAATCCGAACCGTGTATGGCCGGCATAAGACAGTAAATGCATAGAAAAACAAACACTGCTCCAGGTGAGACTAGGTGTATAATCCCTTTTCTGAATCACAGGGTGCCGGTTTAGTCTGTAGGCCAGAACGTTCCAAATGCATGCAAAAGAAGGTTGACCATACTCCAATCTTCAGACAAAATTGCGAGCTTTTATTGATAAAAATCCACAAAATGCAGACAACACAAACCCATGGTACTGAATGGCAATAGCATGGTTAAACGCATTTCACCCATTTTGCGTGACACACGTTAATCATGCAAAAGCTCACAATTCTTCTGAAGATTGGAGCGCAGTCAACCTTCTTTTGCATTCAGATAGTTAATGCACCTGTACCCTCAAGGCTTAAAGTATAACAAGGGGCAAACTGAAAATGTGATGGCTGTTATATTTTTGGGCACTTGCTCATGCCCAGGGATCCATATGTTCCTTTGCATGCCCTGGGGTCTGTAGGTGTACTCATGTAAATAATTATGCTTCTGTGCATCAGTGTTTACTTGTATTTGTGCGTAGAAAGTATTCCTCAAATGCGTAATTACTACACGGAAGCATCTGTGTTTACATGAGCATGTTGGCGTAAAGCAGTAGGCATACCTCCCAACTGTCCCTGATTTCGAGGGACTGTCCCTCTGTCCCTCATTACTCCTCATTTGTCCCTCATTTTGGTCTGATCTGTATAGTTGTATATAAAATGCACTTTTTATCTTTCAAAAAGTGTTCCCAGTGCTAAACCTTTCATCCAAATTCGAAATTGCTGCATTTGTACATTTTAAAAGCCAATATAAATGAATAATAGTGGTAAAAAAAAGGACTTGTGGATTAAAATTACCTTTTTTGGGGGGTTAATTCTCCTTTAAGGGGTGTGGCAGGGGGCGTGTCCTATGCCTACATACATTTGTTAGTGGGTGTCCCTCATTCCCATCTCAAAATGTTGGGAGGTATGGCAGTAGGCAGCACCTGCATCTCCCCAGGCTTGGGGAAACACCCCGAACTTTACACCCAGCATATTATCAGCCTTCTGTCATCCGTTTACATGAGGCCTAATATTGAACACAAAGCCTAATATTGAACATATTCTAGGTGGTTGCGATGGCCATCTTCACATTTGCACTGTACTGAATAAGACTCCATTCATTGTATTCAATTATCTGGCAGAGTTTTGCATTCATCAGAACAGTACAGGGCTCAGTAATGTACCTCATTAAAATATATATGCAGTGTAGGGTCTGGCCATTTTTATGTGGTAGTGAACTCTAAGAATATTGATTTAAAAAATTAAAAAATAATTTGCATCTTTACTGTATGTTATGAAATTCAATAAAAACTGATTGAAAAGTAAAAAATTAAAAAAGTAGGTTTGGAAAATAGTTATACACATCTGAGGTATATTGGGGTGTGAGGTTGAAATAGGGGACACATACCACAAAGGTACTGGCTGTTTGAAAGGGACATACAACCTATTTTGTTTAAACAAAAAATGGCATTTGTTAATGATTTATTTACTATATATATATATATATATATATATATATATATATATATATATATATATATATATATACACAGTGTTTTACATATATTTTGTACTATCACATCAGTCACTGCCCACTAGGAGGTGACAATCTAAGGAATCTATATCACATACAGTATATGCACAAACGCAAAAGGGCCAATCAGACAGGAGCTAATTAACCACTTCAAGACCAGGCCTTTTTCTGACATTTGTTGTTTGTTTAAATCTGTATTTTTTGCTAGAAAATTACTTGGACCCTCCAAACAGTATGAATTTTTTTTTGTATTTGCGTAGCGGTCTTTCAAACGCAATTTTTGGGCAAAAAATACATTTTCATGAATTAAAAAACAAAACAAAACAGTAAAGTTAGCCCAATTTATTTGTATAATGTGAAAGATGATGTTACGCCGAGTAAATAGATACCTAACAGATCATGCTTTAAAATTTTGCACGCTCATAGAATGGCGACAAACTTTGGTACTAAAAAATCTTCTAAGGCGACGGTTTAAATTTGTTTACAGGTTATCTGTTTAGAGTTACAGAGGAGGTCTAGTGAATTATTAGTCTTGCTCCAATGATCGTGGCGATACCTCACATGTATGGTTTGAACACAGTTTACATATGGGGTGCGTTTTTTTTTTTTTCCTTATATATTTGACTTTTTATTTTTACACACTGTCTCTTTAATTATAATTTTTTTCACTTTTACTCCTATTACGGTACAAGGAATATAAACACCCTTGCGATAGAAATAAGCATGACAGGTCCTCTTTATTGAGAGATCTGGGGTCAAAAGAAAAATTTGTCAATTTGACTTTAACCCACTTCAATACCAGGCACCACAACCCCCCCCCCCCCCTCCTTCCTAGGACAGCGCTGCCGCACGTCGAATGACAATTGCGCCGTCATTTTCTTCCCATAAATAGAGCTTTCTTTTGATGGTATTGGGTTACCTGCGGTTTTTCATTTTTGTGCTATAAACGAAAAAAGACCAACAAATTTGAAAAAAAAAAAAAATTGATGGGCACTGATAGGCAGCAATAATGGCACTGATAGGTGGCAAGGATAAGGCACTGGATAGGCAGCCCCAATGAGGAGCTACTGACAGGCATTACTGAGTGGCACTGATTGGCATGTTTTTGGGCACTGATTGGCACTGACAGGGATTTATAGGGAGGGACAGGTTGGCAGCTGATGGGCACCTTTTGACAGGGGCTGTGCTGATAATCAAATGTGCTGATTATCAGCACAGACCCCCAATCTGACAGGGAGAGCCGCTGAACCAGTCTTCCTGTCAGCGTGAACCGATGTAAAATATTTACTGGCACTTCCTGGTTCACGTGATGATCAGCTGTGATTGGTCACAGCTGATCATGTGGTAAGAAGCCTCTTTCAGAGGCTTCATACCACAATCGGAAATGCGGTGTGTCACACTGACACACAGCACCTCCGATCACCACGCTCCGCGCCGGCTCTGTTATCCTGATCACGTCATATGATGTCCGATCAGGATAACACAACCACTTTGCCGCCGTCATTTTGCTATACAGCGGGTGGCAAGTGGTTAAGGAGAAAAAAATCCTGTCTATCTGCCCGAGGACCGGAAGTGACGTCGGAGGTCGCTCCAGTCCTCCAAGTGCATAGAGCTGAGTGGGGGCTATCTTGCCCTCATTCAGCTACCTGCCTAGCCATCGGCCGCCCTGTATCGGTTTCGGGCTTACCGACGAGTCCAGTAAGTTCGTAAAAGACTAGGAAGTGGCGGGGGGCACACCTCTCCGGCTGCCTATAAAAGTGATCCCGTAGCGAATCCACCGCTGGGATCACTTCTATTTAAAGCCGACAGTCTAACCCAAAAACAAAAAATATATCGTGGTTATGGCAGCTAGCTGCTGCCATAACTCCAGTATTTAACGTCAAAGTTATGATGTACATTTACAGTTAAGCGGTCGGCAAGTGGTTAACCAGCATGTCTCTGGAGTGTTGAAGGAAACCGGAGTACCTGGAGTAAACCCACATAAGCACAGGAAGAACATGCAAACTCCATGCAGGTAGTGTCCTGGTTGGGATTCAGACCAAGTACTGCAAGGCAGGAGTGCTAACCACTAAGTCACTGTGTTGGTGCACAATACTGTATGTCATCATTCGGGTTTACATTAGGATGAACTGCAGGTTTTCTCACTGGTGTTCTTCACTATTAGGCCTCATGCACACTACTGCTGTTAAACTCACATTTTTGTGTTTTTGTGAGTTTAGGAGTTTTTTTTTCTGCCCTTGAACTCCCCTATGTTATCCTATGTGTCCAAGCACTCCTGGATGTTTTTAGCAGTTTAGTATCATGGGAGTTTAGAGAATGTTTTCTGAAGGCCCTAAGGTTGCATTCACATGTTCCAGTAAATTGCAACCAAAGTAACCCGTGCAGTAAAATGGTCACGTCTCTATGTTCAGATCACATGCAGTTAGTTACATGAAGATATCCAATTGTAACACGAGATGAATCTCAATTTGCCTATTACCATATTTTTCCGTGTATAAGACGCTACTTTTTCTTTAAATTGATAGACTGAAATTCGAGCAGCGTCTTATACACGGTCAGTCAGCCTGGAAGAGAGCCGCGTGTGTGCGTAGGTGGTCATAGCTTGTCGAGCGGCTTCCTCCAATCACAAGCTGTATGACGCCAGCTGGAGGTGGACAGTGCGCAGATGCGATCCCGTTCGACGTGGAGACTGCGCAGATGCATCAGGGAGCGGAGTGTTTTGAGCCAAGATGTCACAGCATACTAAAAGTAAGAGATTGTCTTATTCTGCCAAATTCAAACTCAGTGTAGTTAGCTATGCAAAAGAGTGGAGGAAGAAAAGTGCAGCGCTAGAAAGATGAATGGTAGTGACACCGTTCAACTGGGAAGATGAATGGCGGCAATACCCTTCAACTCCTCAATAGTAATTGAGGAAGTATGAGTGCAAACCTGACGTGAACAAAAGTGACAGATGTTTGTTCCTCAGTAGTGACTGAAGGAAATGGACCTATAGCAAAAAAAGGGCCAACAATACAAGTGAGTGGTGATGCACACAAATAAAGTCAATGACATATATTCCTCAGTGGTAATTTGGGGGAATGATGTGAACCTAAAACAAAAAAGGATCAAAAACACAAATAATAATATTTCTGGTGCACACAATAGAGTCCCAAGGAAGATCCTCAATATTAATTGGGGAACAAATTCCTAAATGCATTTGGGGTGAAAAATATCATATCAACTGGTGGTACAACAGAAAAAAGTCCCAAGGTGATGAACTATGGATGACTTTGGAACAGGGTGATCCTGGACCGAATCTTCTGGTATACACACTTGGATGTGAGAAAATATAGATGTACGCTTACCAGAACCGGTGGACTCCCTGTCGGCAACAGGGAGTCAAACAGGCATAAAGAGGCTCTAGGTAGCCTGCAACCTCGATGTTCCCGGGCAGACGGATGGATTGTATGGAACCACTCACGACTACGCCAGCAGGATGCAATCAATCGGGGTGAAGGCAGCTGTCATGAAGTCTGGATATCCATGGATGGAATGGAGATTCCTGGACAGGCCACTTGGTAGGTGGAAAATGGAGTGAGCGGATGATGGACGCTCACTAGGGATAGGGCGAAGATTCGCTTGAAATATTCTCCAAGTAGATGTTCAACCATATAGAGAAAAAATAATAAGAAACAATCGGAGGGGACTCCAATAGTGTGGATCAGTATAGCAGGTTTTTATTTTAAAAAAAACCAAATACAAAAACAAATAATAATGGTATATGCCCCAGTTGAAGTCTACTACAGACGAAACGCGTCGGGCCAGGACATACCTACACCCTCACTGCTTTTAAATGTGATCACTTTTACCATTATTATTTGTTTTTGTATTTGGTTTTTTTAAAATAAAAACCTGCTATACTGATCCACACTATTGGAGTCCCCTCCGATTGTTTCTTATTATTTTTTCTCTATATGGTTGAACATCTACTTGGAGAATATTTCAAGCGAATCTTCGCCCTATCCCTAGTGAGCGTCCATCATCCGCTCACTCCATTTTCCACCTACCAAGTGGCCTGTCCAGGAATCTCCATTCCATCCATGGATATCCAGACTTCATGACAGCTGCCTTCACCCCGATTGATTGCATCCTGCTGGCGTAGTCGTGAGTGGTTCCATACAATCCATCCGTCTGCCCGGGAACATCGAGGTTGCAGGCTACCTAGAGCCTCTTTATGCCTGTTTGACTCCCTGTTGCCGACAGGGAGTCCACCGGTTCTGGTAAGCGTACATCTATATTTTCTCACATCCAAGTGTGTATACCAGAAGATTCGGTCCAGGATCACCCTGTTCCAAAGTCATCCATAGTTCATCACCTTGGGACTTTTTTCTGTTGTACCACCAGTTGATATGATATTTTTCACCCCAAATGCATTTAGGAATTTGTTCCCCAATTAATATTGAGGATCTTCCTTGGGACTCTATTGTGTGCACCAGAAATATTATTATTTGTGTTTTTGATCCTTTTTTGTTTTAGGTTCACATCATTCCCCCAAATTACCACTGAGGAATATATGTCATTGACTTTATTTGTGTGCATCACCACTCACTTGTATTGTTGGCCCTTTTTTTGCTATAGGTCCATTTCCTTCAGTCACTACTGAGGAACAAACATCTGTCACTTTTGTTCACGTCAGGTTTGCACTCATACTTCCTCAATTACTATTGAGGAGTTGAAGGGTATTGCCGCCATTCATCTTCCCAGTTGAACGGTGTCACTACCATTCATCTTTCTAGCGCTGCACTTTTCTTCCTCCACTGTTTATTGAATACTTGTCTTATTCTAGTGCTGCTGCTACACTTCCTTTGTGTGTTTTTTGAGTTTAGCGCTGTAATTTTTCCCATTCACAGCTATGCAAAAGAGCATGGGAATAGAGCTGCAGAGAGACAGTCTGGACCTCCCCCACTGAGAGTATGATCAGACAGTGGAGAAAACAGGAAGAGCAACTCCTTAAGATGCCAAAAAAGAAGAAGGCCTTAAGGGGAAAACCTGCAAAATGGACAAATTTGGAGCAGAGGCTTAAGACTTGGATTTTGGAGCAGCGCCAGAGTGGTGGCTTATGTGTGTCAACCAAACTTATTCAATGTCAGGCAAGAATGTTTGCAGACGAAATGAACATTGTTGATTTTACAGGAAAGGCAAAATTGTGCTTCAATTTCATGAGGAGAGAAGGGTTGGCCATGAGAACAAGAACAAAGTTAGCTCAGAAAATGCCACCAGTTTTATGAGGATAAAATCCAACAGTTTCACTCCTATGTCATACAACTTCGGAAAAAATATGATTTTGAACCAAGTCAGATTGCAAACATTGATGAGGTCCCTCTCAATTTTGACATGCCTTCCAACAGAACTGTTGATGTGAAAGGAATCAAAACAGTGGCAATAAAAACAAGTGGCCATGAAAAGACACCCTATACTGCTGTGCTTTCATGCTGTGCAGATGGTACTAAACTGCCTTCTATGCTTATTTTCAAGAGGAAAACCTATCCTAAAGAGACCATATCACCTGGCATTATTGTCCAAGTTCAAGAGAAGGGATGGATGAATGAAGACATTATGGCCATTTGGTTTGAAAAGGTTTGGTCCAGAAGATCTGGAGGGCTCTTAACCACTTACCGACCGCCTCATGTATATATAAGTCCTGACTTTGAAGAGGGATATCTCGGTAACGGCAGCAGCTGCTGCCACAACCGAGGTATCCCTCTTTACATGAGGCGGTTCTGTTTACGATAATGGTGGTCTCTGCGGTGGGTTCGCCGCGAGATCACCGTTAATCGGCGGCGGGAGAAGTGCCCCCCACCCCTCCCGCTGCTCTCCCGCGCCTTCCGCCGCTTACCGGAGGCGATCGGGTCCTGCACTCTGGTGGGTATAGAGACGAGTGAGGCCAAGATGGCCCCCACTCGTCTCTATACCATAGAAGGGCGGAAGCGACGTCAAAACGTCACTTCCGCCCATACGTCTTAAAGGCACAATTTTCAAATGTCATTTTTTTTAAATGACATTTTTTTTTTTTGCATTTAAGTCCAAATATGAGATCTGAGGACTTTTTGACCCCAGATCTCATATTTAAGAGGACCTGTCATGCTTTTTTCTATTACAAGAGATGTTTACATTCCTTGTAATAGGAATAAAAGTGATCCATTTTTTTTTTAAAACAGTGTAAAAAATAATAAATTCAAGTAAAGAAAAACAAAAAAAATATTTTTTAAAACACCCCGTCCCGACGAGCTCGCGCGCAGAAGCGAACGCATACGTGAGTAGCGCCCGCATATGAAAACGGTAGTTAAACCACACATGTGAGGTATCGCCGCGATCGGTAGAGCGAGAACAATAATTCTAGCCATAGACCTCCTCTGTAACTCAAAAAATGCAACCTGTAGAATTTTTTAAATGTCACTTATGGAGATTTTTGAGGGTAAAAGTTTGACGCCATTCCACGAGCGGGCGCAATTTTGAAGCAGGACATGTTGGGTATCAATTTACTCTGCATAACATTATCTTTCGCAATACAAAAAAAAAAAATTGGGCTAATTTTACGTTTTTTTATTCAAAAAAGTGATTTTTTTTCCAAAAAAAGTGCGCTTGCAAGAACGCTGCGCAAATACGGTGTGAAAAAAAGTATTGCAATGACCGCCATTTTATTCTCTAGGGTGTTAGAAAAAAAAACAATATATAATGTTCTGGGGTTCTAAGTAATTTTCGAGCAAAAAAAAAACTGTTTTAAAACATGTAAACACCTAAACTCCAAAACGAGGCTGGTCCTTAAGTGGTTAAAGAAGCCAGCTCTGCTTGTCTTTGATCAATTTCGAGCACATTTAACAGAAAAGACTAAAAGAGTTGCATTAGATTTGCGAACACACCTAGCAGTTATTCCTGGTGGACTTACAGGTCAGCTACAGCCACTAGATGTGTCAATCAACAAGCCATTTAAAGTCCTGATGAGAGAAGAATGGAGTAGATGGATGCAAAAAGCAGGTGATAACTTGACACCGGCAGGAAGAGTGAAAAAACCAACCATTACTGAGGTCTGCAATTGGGTCCTAATATCATGGTATGGCGTCAAACAAGAGGCGATTGTAAAGTCCTTCAAGAAATGTGGAATCAGCAATGAAATGGACGGAACTGAGGATGATCTTGCATATATAGACAGTGACTCAGAAGACAGCAGTGATGCAACAGAAGTTGAAGAAATTCTGTTTGGAACTAGTGATGAAGAAGAGAACATTGATGCAACAGAGGTTGAATAAAGTGATATGATGCATAATATACTTGTATGTAAACGTTAATTACTAAATAAAACTGTGTTCTGTACCTGTTTAAAATATTGATTTCTTAATTTTGGGTTGCAAAAGTGGGGGGGGCGTCTTATACATGGGGGCAACTTATACACGGAAAAAGACTGTATTTGCTTGGCAGAGTGTTTAACTATCCCCGGGGTATGGATTATTCTACAAGGCGATCCTCGATCTCAAAATAGATAAGGACAGTGCTACGCTAAACTGTGACGTCCAGGCTTCATACACCGAGGCAGTTCACAGCAGACAAGATGCGTAATAAATGAAACCACAAACTAATTTTCATAAAGAGAAGACAGTTCTTGTACAAGTTGTATTATAGTTCTACAACTAGCTGTGCTTATTTTAACAGAATCAGTTTCATATAAAGCTACCGGGGAAATCTCTACACTTTCTGGGTTAAATGAGCACATGAAACATATTTCTACAAGTTTCAGACTGGGGGAGTGGATTTTTTACTAAAAGTGGAAATACAGGCTTTTACTTTAAGTTTTGCATAGTGTGGCAAAGGGACACCCCCACAAAACTTTTACTTCTGCTGGTGTCCCTACTGGGAAGCTTTAGCCCCCTTTTTGCATGGGTATTCATCACTGAGCCAGAAAATAACTGAAAAGTCAAAATTATAGCACCAGAGCAGGAAACAAGGGATGAAATCTCCAATTGAGATACCAATTCATTTTAGAGATTTCTTCTCATTTCCCGTTATGTCTCCAGGTCAGAAAGTGAAGCCAATCCAGGCAGCTTGAAATAAACAGGGATTTAAGCACTTCCCTACTCTATCCAGAGCTTTAAAAAAAAGTTTGGGCTTAAAATGTGCTTTAAGGAACTTCAAGTTAAACTACAGAATGGAAAAAAGCACCGACATTGCATGGGTTGAATGAATGGAATTTTACAAACGAACAACACATACGCTGTGAATGTGAATTTCCTACTTCTTTGATTTTTTTCCATTACTACAGTCAGAAAGATTGTTGATTTGACACCATTAACTACTAGAAAATTAAACAAATGTTCCAAAATCTATTTTTTTTTCTCGTTAAGATGTGGCACAATAGTCAACCAATTTAAATCGAAAGCAAAGAGACAAGAAAAAGGAACCCTGAAACTCTCTCTACCACTCAAAGGTAGCCAAGAATGTTTTAGAATCTTTTAGTAGAGCATTCAACATTCTCGCTTGCCCAGAAATTTCATGGAGCCCAATAAACAATGGGTATCCATGCCTCCAATGCCAGCACAAGCAATTTGCAGCTTTACCATCTCCGACATGTATACTGAGACTTTGAGCTCTGTTCACACTACTGGAATTGGGAGCTAGAGGGAGTGGGGGCTCTTGGAAAGTGTGCTCTTCCTGAAGTCCATTAAAACTAAAGCCAGCAATAGATGGATCGAATCTCGGCCACTTCAGTTGGGACTGGCAGAGATTTGATCCATCTATGAGCAGGCTGGTTGTACTAAAGTCAATCCATTGATCGACTTCAGTACAACCAGCCTGTCAGATTTTTTTTTCAAGTGATCACTGCCACTAGCTACAGTGAGGGGAAAAAAGTATCTGATCCCCTGCTGATTTTGTAGCAGCTGGGACCATAGTCACAAAGAAAACAATTGGTAACACACTGCACCGTGAAGGACTGAAATCCTGCAGTGCCTGCAAGGTCCCCCCTGCTCAAGAAAGCACATGTACAGGCTTGTCTGAAGTTTGCTAATGAACATCTGAATGATTCAGAGGAGAACTGGGTGAAAGTGTTGTGGTCAGATGAGAGCAAAATCAAGCTTTTTGGCATCAACTCAACTCGCCGTGTTTGGAGTAGGAGGAGGAATGCTGCCTATGAACCCAGGAACACCTCCCAACCATCAAACATGGAAGTGGAAACATTATGCTTTGGGGGGGGGGGGGGTTGCTAAGGGGACAGGACAACTTCATTGCATCAAAGAGACGATGGACAGGGCCATGTACCGTCAAATCTTGGGTAAGAACCTCCTTTCCTTAGCCAGGGCATTAAAAATGGATCGTGGATGGGTATGCCAGCAAGCATGAGAATGACCCAAAACACACGGCCAAGGCAACAAAGGAGTGACTGAAGAAGAAGCACATTAAGGTCCTGGAGTGGCCTAGCCAGTCTCCAGACCTTAATCCCATAACAAATATGTGGAGGGAGCTGAAGGTTCGAGTTACCAAACGTCAGCCTCAAAATCTTAATGTCTTGGAGAGGATCTGCAAAGAGGAGTGGGACAAAACCCCTCCTGAGATTTGTGCAAACCTGGGGGCCAACTACAAGAAATGTCTGACCTCTGTGATTGCCAACAAGGGTTTTGCCACCAAGTACCAAGACATGTTTTGCGAAGGGGTCAAATATTTATTTCATTCATTAAAATGCATATCGATTTATAACTTTTTTGAAATGTGTTTTTCTGGATTTTTTTTGTTGTTATTCTGTCTATTACTGTTAAAATAAACCTACCATTAAAATTATAGACTGATCATTTCTTTGTCAGTGGGCAAACATACAAAATCAGCAGTGATCAAATACTGGCGGTGATCGTTGTATTCCGCCAATGGGGAAGGCTTCCCACTGGCAGAGCGCAATAGTGCTGCCGGAGGAATTCCACATCAACAGTGACTGTGTTGATAGGGGTATCAAGCAATTTTCTTTCCTTCCCATGGTGAAAAGAAGAAAATTGCATAATCTATGTGCTGCTTTAAAGATTCTTTATTTTCCTGCAAAGGTAAAGCTAAATGGGTTACTATGCATCGCACAGTAGCCCATTATGTGTCACTTACCTGAAACCGAAGCCTGCAATGTCACCGCTGTCCCCACTAGCAGTGCGTGTCCATCTTCACCCCTCTACCTTGCGTGGTTGCAAACTCCGGCTCTGTGACTGTCCGGAGTCGTGTGACGTCACTCCCGTGCGTCAGTCACGGCATGACCCCTTTTAGAAATGGCACGATCTGCCCTTTCTAAAGTGCACATGCGCCGTAGTCATTGGCGCATGGCTTTTTTGTAAATATCCCCTAAACAGTGGAGGTTTAGGAAATATTTCCAGCACCTACAGGTAAGGATTACCTGTAGGTAAAAGTGGTTGTACAGGGTGTACAACCATTTTAAGTTGGCCACAGATGGATCAAAATTTGGGTGGTTTAGCAGAGACCAGATGAATTTCAATCCATGTGTTGTCACTCCCATTCAACAGACATAGATTCACTGCTTGGCTTCTGACTAATGGGCTTGTTAAAAAGATCTTCTCGATCAGTGCCTGCAGCTGCTAATCTGTGCATTGTGACATCATTGTCCCCTATGCCAGAATACAATGACTCTGCAGGGAGGATTTCTCTATCCACCTTGATTGTGCAAATGAAGGAAACCTGTCCCTTATTTAATTTTTTTCTTTCAGCCCGCTGGCTGAACGAGAAAAAAAAAATATCCATCTATGGCCAGCCTTAAGCCTCATACACACGATTGGACCGTGGACCAACTTTCCCGTGGATTTTTGTCCAAAGGGCATTGGCCCCAAGTTGGTATTGCATACACACGATCTGACTTTTTAGGCAACAAACATGAACGTAGTGACGTTTCAACGTACTGACAACACTTCAAAAGAGGACATTCGAATACTCCAGCGCCACCTTTGGTCAACTTCTATAATGTTGTCTGATCTTTTGCATTGGTTCTGAGCATGCGTGTTTGTACTTTGTACAATAGTCCGTTGGTTTTGTGTACACACGGTCGGACTTTGGTCCATCAGACTTTTGTTGGCAGAAAGTTGGTCCGTTCGCACAGCCAACAAAAGTCCGATGAAACCTGGAAAAAGTTGGTCCGATGGAGCGTACACACGGTCGGATGTTGGTCCAAAACAGCTAATTTGCATGTTGGTTGTCAAAAAGTCTGATCGTGTGTACGGGCCTTTAGCCTTACAAATACATTCTGCTGCTCTTCTTTTCATCCCCACACAGACCCAAAGGACATTTTTGCTCATGTTGATTTTCAAGTACTTTCTTTTCTGCAGTGACAAAGGATGACGGTTTCTAAGACTGAGCAGACATGAGCAGTTAGACTACATAACATATGTTTCCCAAGCAACCAAATAAAACAAAGTGCTTCTTATATACGCCTGTACTATTTTCCCTCTATTATTATGTTTTGTCATTGAAAATATAAAAAAAAGTGTCTATCAAAATACCACTACGATTAAAAATGATCAAAATCCATTTTCACATATTGCGATAACAAACCGCATTTTCTTCTAACCGCAAAACTCAATAATTGAATCCAAGTATATGTCTACAAAATAAGAGTGTTTGGCCATTAATTTTGATTTAGAATCAGCAAAGGATTATTATATATCATCAAGCAGCATAACTCACATGAACGCTAAAAACTATTCTTGGCTTAACCGTATACATTGTTAAAAAACTGCGCAACAGAATACTTACACTGAGCACATCATTTAACTTGATGTGACTTTTACAATTATAAACTACTGTATTAAATATACAAATGTATTTGTTATCTCTATATCACAGAGTCAGTTGGCTGACCTGAAGGAAGGCCTTGTTTACCTGGGCAGTTTCATCAGTTCCCCCCTGACTATCCAGCCAATCAGGGCCCATGTTAGTACACACACTGCTGCGGTTGCAGTGCAGCATGGTAAAATCAATACGACAGGTCACTTTTGGCAGGCATTACCACTGCCAAATGCCCCCAATTCAAGGATACTGCAAGGTTTACTTTAACAGTTGTATAAACTCCCAAAATTCTAAAACAGATGTTTAGAAGTTGTGGGCAAACAGCAAACATTTTACATTGCTGGTGGACATGTAGTGTGAGAATGCTAAATATGTTTTACAGTGATTGTACATGCTAGATAATTAAAATAAACTTGCCTGCTCTTCGAAATGCACACAGCAGCCCACATCCTTTTCTTCTTGGGTCCCCCACCGGCATACCTAGCTCTTCCCCCCTGCTCAGTGCCCACATAACTAGCCAATTGCTATAGGGGCATTTGTGCATGCTCACTCCCAAGCTGGCTCTGTGTCCATAAGGCACACAGAGCATGGCTTGGCCCAACCCCTGCTCCCTCCTCAGCTCTCGCTGCTGTGTCTGAGCCAATGAGGAGGGAGAGAGCTGAGAGCCTCGGCACTCGTGCACATCATTGGATCGAGATTGGGCCCAGGTAAGTATAAGGGGGGCTGAGGGGGAAGCTGCCCACAGAAGGTTTTTTACTGTTAAGCAGAGCCTTTATAATCACTTTAAACTTATAGCTTCTCTTTTGCACAAACCTATTCTTCAGACCCTTGGACTCTTCCTTTCGCTAGGGATATCCTGTCAAGGCACACTAATAAATATCAACAAATCCTGCCATCTCAACTACAAGAGAAAGTATGATGGATTGATAATATGGAAGGAATTTCTAATACTTTAAAGTGATACTAAAGTCTTGTTTTTTTTGTTTAACCACTTCAATACCAGACACTTTCCTCCCTTCCTGCCCAGGCCAATTTTCAGCTTTCAGCGCTTTTACTTTCTAAATGACAATTGCGCGGTCATGCTACACTGTACCTAAACAACATTTTTATTATTTTGTTCCCACAAATAGAGCTTTCTTTTGGTGGTATTTGAACAACTCTGCGTTTTTTTTTTTGCTAAACAAAAATACTGGAAATTTTGAAAAAAAAATAAAAAAAGGTTTTATTTGTTTCTGTTATAACATTTTGTAAATAAGTAATTTATTTCCTTCACTAATGGGCACTGATGAGGCTGCACTGACAGGCACTGATAAGGCGGCACTGATGAGGTGGCACCGATAGGCTGCACTTATATGCAGCACTGATGGGCACTCATAAGTGGCACTGATAGGTGGCACTGGACACTGATAGATGGCACTGACAGGCATCAATGATGGCACTGGCAGGCATTGCTGATGGGCACTGATTGGAATCATGTCTGGGCACTGACTGCGAGTGATACACAGCTTTTCCTGTTTACACTGTGATTGGACACGGCTGATCACGTGGTAAAAAGCCTCCGTCAGAGGATTTTTACCGAGATCGGTGATGCGGTCTGTCAGACTGACATGTTGCACCACACATCGCCACGCTGGGCGCACGTGGCTTATCCTGCTGGACATCATACAACGTCCAGTCAGGATAACTGAATCACCAGCAGGAGGGAGGGGTCATGAGAACCGGCGAAGGACCTGAGAAGAGGAGGATCTGGGCTGCTCTGTGCAAAACCGTTACAAAGAGCAGGTAAGTATACCATGTTTGCTATTTTTAACCACTTTCCGCCCGGCCTATAGCAAAATGACGGCCAGGCGGGAAGTGGTTAAAAATAACAAACATGGTATACCTACCAAGGTTTTGCACACAGCAGCCTAGATCCTCATCTTCTCGGGTCCCTCGTCGGTTCTCCTGGCCCGTCCCTCTTGCTGAGTGCCCCCACAACAAGCAGCTTGCTAAAGAGGCACCGAGCCGCTGCTCTGTGTGTCCATTCAGACATGGAGCCGCGGCTTAGCCCCGTCCCCTCTCTCTCCTCATTGGATCACTGATCTTGACTGACATCAGCAGGAGCCAATGGCACCCGCTGTGTCTCTCAACCAATCAGGAGGGAGAGTCTCAGACAGTCGAGTCTCTTGTGCAATATCACAGGATTGATGCGAGGCTCAAAGTAAGTATTAGGGGGGCTGCTGCACACAGAAAGTTTTTTAACTTAGAATAGAATGCATTTAGCCGCGTTTGGCATCTGAACTAATTTTTTGCCTTCAAAGAAAAGCCTAAAAACGCAACTGCCTCAAAAAACGACATTAAACGAAGCTGTGTACATGTACACATAAGATAACATTGGACGAGTTCAGGGGTACAGGGGGTCCCCGACATATGAACGCCCGACCTACGAACATCCCCTACTTACGAACCGGGCGCTGCGGGGACCCTCCGCCATTTTCCGCCGTTCTGCGCATGCGCGGCTAGACGGAGCCTCGGAAAATGACGGCAAACATCGGAAATGTCCGTAATTTGCCGCGCATGCGCAGAACGGCATTCGACGGAGCATCGGAAATGTCCGTAATTGTCCGTAATTGTCGGTCTGCGCATGCGCAGCCGACTTACGAACATTTCCGAGTTAAGAACAGGTGGGCAGTCCCTAACGAGTTCGTAACTCGGGGACCCCCTGTAGTTGAAAAAAACATCCGACTGCCTCTGAACGTCCGTTTACCAGCAGCCGTGTACATGAGTACATGAGGCTTTTTTTTGAAGGAAGACATTGTTTTTGTTTGTATATAGTTCTGTTTAAAAATCTGCAAACAGTCTAACTTTTTTTTTTCTTTAAATAAAAAAAGATCTGAGTCTGATGATATTTACCAGATTCAACCTCTAATAGTATATACAGTATACATTTCCTCTAATAGTATATATCTCCTCTTATAGTATATACAGTATATATATCTCCTCTAATACTATATACAGTATATATCTCCTCTAATAATATATACAGTATATCTCTTTTGTCTGTTATTCTCAGCGTGGATTAGAGATTTTTCTCTCTAACCATATAGTTGGTTATTTACATTTACCACGGCTTATAGATATTTAAGAATAAATTGCCTTTTTTTTAAACTTTACATATTAACTAAATTATACACCACACTTTAAGGTTATTAACCGATTAATCAAAACAATAAATCGGCCAACTAATTGATTATGAAAATAATCTTTAGTTGCAGCCCTAAATATTATTAGTTAAATTGTGAAAAAAAAAAAATATATATATTTTTTTTTTGCTTCGCTAAAAATAGAAATCTAAAAATGACAACGTTGCAGTCACTGTGAGAACATGTATTCTCGTTAAGTGGCTGATCAAACAGACTAATGGCGTACCTTCTTTCAACCAACCAGCTGTATGAAAACACTGAAATGAAATGGAAAGGAAACTGATCTGCAAATCAATTATTAATGTCTCTCTTGCAATGGAAGAATAAGAATAATGTAAAGTGTACAAATCGGGTTTCAAAGGAGGCCATACTGATGCAATTTCTTTTTCATGAAGAACACAAGGAGGTTGTTTTACTTTCGAGGCTTTCCATCTGGTGACACATACAGAAAGGGGAGGTGGGCCGGTATCAGATATCTGGCCTGAGGGGATGGTGAGCAGCCAAGGATTTCTGCTGCATCCAATTACTGTCACTATCTGCTGGAGAGAAATGATTAGGTAAGAAAATCCAAAGGGAAACCCACATCTTAACCTCTATGGTGCTGGGAAGCTGAGTCAGCATGCCAGAGGTTGTACAATAACATTGCACCAATGCTGCGCCATTAACCACCCGCCAAAGGATGGATAATAGAGTCTAATGGCCATTGTAATTGTAGAAATACATGTCAAACGGTAGGTAATCATATGTACAGTATTTATAATGCAATTAATTCCTTTTAGAATACTGGCAGGTGGAGGTGTGTGGGTGTTTTTCTTCTACGTTTCTTAGGATGTGTATAAATCAAACAAAATTACCCACCATATTCCAAAATGGCACTAAACTGCTACCAAATGTCAACGCAAAAGAAACGCTTGCAAGCACAAAACATAAAAAAATTATATTTTATATAATATATTCTGCCATAGCCTAATGACCTGTTCAAAATACAGCTAGATGCCATGCCTACTCTGGAAATTTGTAAAATAAACATTCAAAAAGTATACTATGTAAAAGAAAAACAGATAAAACCTGGAAGGATATATAACAGGACCAAAACATAATAATATTAATACCAAGAACAGCTTTGAGCACCAAAAGCGGAACAAAATTCTCTCAATCAGCATTAAGGCCCCTTTCACACCGAGGGCGTTTTGCAGGCGCTATAGAGTTAGAAATAGCGCCTGCAATCTGCCCTCAAACTGCTACTCCATTGTCTGCAGTGTGAAAGAACGAGGGCTTTCACACTGGAGCGGTGCGCTGGCAGGACATCAGGAAAAGTCCTGCCAGCAGCTTCTTTGGAGCAGTGAAGGAGCGGTGTGTTTACCACTCCTCCACCGCTGCTCCCCATTGAAATCAGAGAGGCAGCACTGTAATACCGCCGGGAAAACGCCGCTATTGCGGCATATTGTGGGTGGTTTTAACCCTTTCTCGGCCGCTAGTGGGGGGTAAAAGCGCCCTGCTAGCGGCCGAAATGCGCCCAATATCCGACGGTAAAACGCTGCTAAAAATAGCGGCGTTTTACCGCCGACGCTATAGGCGGCTTGGTGTGAAAGCCATCTAAGACCCCTTTCACACTGCCAGCATTTTTCAGGCGCTACAGCCAAGGGCTTTCACACTGCAGCAGTGCGCTGGCAGGGCGTCACAAAAAGTCCTGCCAGCAGCTTCTTTGGAGCGGTGAACTCACCGCTCCTCCACCGCTGCTCCCCATTGAAATCAATGGGACAGTGCTGCGATAATGCCGGAAAAGCGCCTCTCCGGCTGCGTTTTGCAGGCGGATTTAACCCCTTTTCAGCCGATAGCGGGGGTTAAAACCGCCCGCTATCGGCCGAATAACGCCGCTAAAACAACGGCCGCGGCTTGGTGTGAAAGCCGTCTAACTATTTTTAATTCTTATGCTACTAGCCTTACTAAAAAGATAGGTAGGTATATTACATCTGCTTGTTTTAAACGTATTTCTAAAATTTCTTCAGTTGCTTCCTGGTTTCTGGCCTAGGAGTCTTCATGACATTTTTCTTCTTTCATCTCAGCTAAGCACACACCAAATTTAACACACCTGCTTCCCATTCTCACCTGAGACCTTACAACACTAACGAGTCACATGACACCGGGGAGGGAAAATGGCTAATGTGGCCCAATTTGGACATTTTCACTTAATGGGTGTACTCACTTTTGTTGCCAGCAGTTTAGACAGCATTTTTTAGGTTCAGTGATTGCGCTGATTAGACACACTTATTGTTTTTTTAGAGCCAGCAGCATGACACAGTGGTCTTTTTAGTGGTCTGTAAGGCTACTTTCACACTGGAGCGGTGGGGGGCGCTGGCGGTAAAGCGGCGCTATATTTAGCGCCACTTTACCGGCGTTTTAGCAGCGCATTTCGGCCGCTAGCGGGGTGGTTTTACCCCCCGCGAGCGGGAGCGCTGCCCCATTGTTTCCAATGGGAACGGGCGCTATAGGAGCGGTAAATATACCGCTCCTATAGCGAGCCAAAGATGCGGCTTGCAGGACATTTGCCAGCGTCCTGCAAGTGCACCGCTTCAGTGTGAAAGCCCTCGGGCTTTCACACTGAAGACACAGCAACAGCGCCTGCAAACCGCCTGCAAACCGCCCTAGTGTGAAAGGGGCCAAAGGGTGGCATTCTGACCATTAGAGTGAGAGAGACATTCTCCCACTGACCATCAATGTAAAGTGCATTTTTCCCACTGCCCCTGATGAAATGGTTTTATCTGGGGTACCCCATGACCAGAAAATTATTTGCAAGGGTTCCTCTAGGGCAGTGGTTCTCAACTCCTGTCCTCGGGACCCACTAACAGGTCAGGTCTGCAAGATAACTGAAACACATCACAGGTGATATCATTTGCTGCTCAGTGATTGCAGTATTCTAGTCTGCATCTCCCCAAGGTAATACTTAAAGCGGTGTTTCAGCAAAAAAAAATTTTTTTTAAAAGTCAGCAGATAAAAAAAAAAGTAGCTGCTGACTTTTAATAAGTACACTTACCCTCCCAGGGTGCCCGCGATGTCGGTCGTGGAGGCCGAGATGTCCCTCGGCGCTCCAGTCCCAGCGCCGCCATCCTCAGCAAGGGAAACGGGCAGCAATCGCTGCCCGTTTCCTACTGCGCATGCGCGAGTCGTCGCTCGGCCTACTGCGCATGCGCGAGTCGTCGTGCGGCGCTTTGTGAATGGGGAACGCGATGTGTTGTGGGACACACAGTTCCCATAACACACCGCGCCCCCATTCACTAGAAGACGGCGCTAGGAGCAAAAGACAGAACAGCTCCGCGGAACAGGAAGAGGCAGATTAGGACGATCTGCCTAGCAACAGCCATTTCTGGTAAGTAAAAAAAAATTATTATTTTTTTTTTTTTTTTCATTTTAAATTTTTATTAACATTTTTCTCAAGTTTTTTTTTTTTTCAGGGTGGCCCTCCACTTTAAAAGCTGGCCTGTTAGGGGGTCCGGAGGACAGGAGTTGAGAACCACTGCTCTAGGGTTATAAGGTTGAGAAAGGCTGGTCTATACTAAAAAGTAAGAAAAGTGTGGCCTATACAACATATATACAACAATGTGCATAATGTAGATCAACACAAGGTTAAGACTTTACAACACATTTCACAGAAATACTCTCTCTCCTATTATGTCCTGTATAGATGTGCCTGTGAGTTTGGACATTCTTGCAGCTAACACAAGCAAAATAGTCATCAAAGTCAAAGCATCTTATGTTAATCAACAGTTAGCTTTTACTTATGTGGTTGAATTATTCTTTAAAAAATGCTTAAACACCCCTGGCAGTGCTATAGTTTGCTCTGACCCACCATTGTCTATGTTGCTGGACAACTTCGCCTGTATGCAAATGTGAAGGAAATATGAGCAATGCCATGTGTAATGTAATCTCATTCTGTATCCAGAATACAATCATTTTGCTCTAGAGGTTAGTAAGGTAAAACTGGCAAAAGACCAACGAATATTCTTTACAATCTGAAAAAAATACAGGTCCAGAGGTATGTAAATGTATCCAGACATGTATGAGAAGTAAAATGTCCTATTTAGAAGGTATTTCAGTTTCTTTGGCTTCTCGTAAATCAGCAGACTATGAGATTTTCCCATCCTTGAGGAAATTGCAGAAACCCATTACCCACCACAAACCTTCTCAATGACTTGTGCAATGTTTAGTGAAGTATGTGTGCAATGAAATAATGGTTTCCTATTTTAAACTGACACAAGAAATTTCCTAGAAGCTGGAAAACCTCTTTAGCCAATCACCACCTCATTGAATCTGTAATGATACCCTCCTAGGCCACTTGAAAAACGCACTGTATAGCTTCAGCCTTGATATGTTCAACAACATCAACCAAATGTAAAGGAATAACACAGGGTCCAGGAACTAAGCCTCCCTTCACATTGACTGCGGTTTTGAAATCGTGTGACTTCATTTGAAATCGTGCGATTTCAACAATGCATCTCAGCGTGACTTTGGGTGCGACTTCATGCACGGATTTGCACCCGAAATTGCCAAAAGTAGTGCAGGAACTACTTTTTTAAATTGGTGTAGCACCAAAAAGTCGGCATTGCACCAATCTGAATAGTGCAATTGCCGGCAATAGGGTGCATAACAAGTCGCTCCAATGTGAACGGGGCTTAAGGGATATCAGTCATTTACAAAATTGGTGCATCCCTAGTAAAAATGAAGGCAGAACATACTTAGCAGTCAGTTTGAGAAACAAACAAGAGACATATAAACTGACCCTGGTATCGGTAAGCAGCCATGATAAACGTGGTCAGTTTACAGAGGGGGGGGCAGCACCAGGCAGGATCAACCAGGTATTTTAGATTATAGAAAGGGACAAATTACACAGCACAAGCACTGTGCTGTTATTCATACTTTCAAGGAACAGGATCAATTTTTTTTTTTTTTTTAGGGTTACAACCACTTTAAGCTTGCATTAATATCTTCAAAAACAAAATTAAAGAATGTTCCATATATTAAGAAAATGAAAGAGTCATTAAACCCACATAATTAAAAACCATCAATAAATGCTGTATTAATTACTGATCATATTCACTCGGGATTCGTTTTCTGTATGTTGCAAAAAACCTGGTTGATCCTGCTGTTCTCTATCTCCCCCCCCTGTCCATGTCCCCACTGCAGTTGGGGATGTTACAGAGTAGTGTTGGCAGCTAGTGCACATGCTCAGTTTTCAGCGTATTTCTCCTCTGAGCATTTCCTCCCCATCACATCTGAGCAGCCCATGTGACCATAGAGTCACACATGTGGGTGCATACACAGTGGTAAATGACAGCCCACTCCCTCCCTCCCTCCTCCTTCATGCCCACTAACTAGCTAAACACAATGGGGTGGGAAAAAAAAAAACACAATGGGGAGTACATCTTGACTGATGGAGGTTTCACCTCTTTCCTATTCTAAGACACAGGCTGGAGGGGCGTGACACAGCCTGTGACTGGCAGAAATCCACTCACACCATATTATTGCCAAAAAAAATAAAATTTGATTTCAAATACAGTATATATTTGTATGACATATTAACGTGATTGTAAAGCTTCGTTCTTTTTAAATAACAAACATGTTATACTTACCTGCTCTGTGCAAGGGCCCCGATCCTCTTTTTCTGGGGTCTCCCGGCCGCGCTTCTGGCTCCCCCTATTCTCGAGTGCCCCCACAGAGAGCCGCTTTCCATGGGGGCACTTGTGTGAGTGCGCTCCTGAGTCCTGCTGCTGCCTCCATTGACACAGACAGCAGGACTCGGCCCCCCGCTCTTGTGTCACTGGATTTGATTGAGAGCAGCAAGAGCCAATGGCTACCTGCTGCTATCAATCTAGCCAATGAAGACCCGAGACAGCGGCTGGAGCTGCTGGGCTCGTCGCTGGAATGATCGGGTTCAGGTAAGAAAAAGGGGGCTCTGGGGGGGCTGCAGTACAAAAGGTTTTTCACCTTAATGCAAAGAATGTATTAAAGTGAAAAACTGTGAGGGTTTACAACCCCTTTTAGGCCCCTTTCACACGAGGCGGACTCCGCTTCTCTCCGTTGATCTCCGCTGAGCCGGCGGATGACAAGTCCCTCTCTGCTCACTGAGCGGGGAGGGGCTTGCGAGCGCCGCTGGTCTCTATGGAGATATCGGATGAAAACGGACAGTGTGTCCGTTTTCATCAGATCTCACCCGATCCGATCCGCCAGCGACGGATCTGGACGTGGGGCCATACGTCTGCTTTTGGCGGATCGGACCGGGTCGGATGTCAGCGGAGATGTCTCCGCTGACATCCGACGCTCCATAGACTAACATGGAGCACCCGTTCAGATCCGCCGTCAAAACTGACAGGCGGATCTGAACGGTACGTCCATGTGAAAGGGGCATAAAAACTGCCACGTTTGCTTAAAATAATTGTTAAAATAATTGCAGTGTCATCACCTACATACAGAAAGTGAGGGGGTAATGTATATTAAACAATGTCTGTTTAGTATCACTTTAATAATATGCCACATCATTTACAAAACAAATCTTTGTATGTAAATAATTGGCCTGAATAAGATTGGTATTTTTCCCTTTTTTTCTCCACAGACTCCCAATCTGGCCATTTTCAGCCTGACTGAGTGGCGATTATTTGCCTGCCTACCTACCACCAGCAGACACCATTCACTGGTAGTGTAGGCTCATCAGGAAAATGCAAAAGAAAACTAGTCTTACCCATATAATTTTCCCTCCAAGCCAGTGGCAGTGATGTCTGCATTGCACCTTTTCTGCCACGCTCCATAGTCCTGGGTACCTACTGTACGCCCTTGATTACACAGATGGCAGTTTCTACTGTCCCTTTGGAAAGCGATCCGCAGTGGATCACCATTCAGAAGTATTTAGAACAGCAGCTTTTGGGCATTCAGGAAGTAATATTGCTGCGTACCGATTATTTTTCCAAAGGTAAAACTTGCCTTTAAATACTGCACGGCAACCATAGTCCTACTGACATGTCGACTTACATTTGCCATGAAGCAAAGCATTACGGTTGCGACATTTGTACGAACCCCTCCAGCTGTCATAGGCAGGTAGGTTTTGGGTGACCAGTAAAAATGTGAATTACCTTAACTGCTTCCGGAGCGCTTTATAGCAGTTTTACTTCCGGGTAGGGGGCGCGCATGGGCACTGCCAGCAGCTCGCTCCCACTGTCATTATACACAGTGGAAGCTGATCAGCGGATGTCGGGTACTCAATGTCCGCTGGCACCCGCCAATCATTGGGGAGAGAGAGACAGAAGTGCGCTCTGCCTATGTAAACAAGGGAGATCACTGTTCTGACTGGGGGGGGGGGGGGGAATTAGTGTTTCTGCAAAGCACCTCACACAGTACACAAACACTTGTTAGGCACACATTTAACCCTTTGATTGCCCCTGATGTGTAACCCCTTCCCAGCCAGCGTCCTTAGTACAGTAACCGTGCATATTTTTAGCATTGATCACTATATTAGTGTCACTGGTTCCCAAAACGTGTCAAGTGTGTCAGTTAGACCCGGTTCACATAGGGGCGACTTGTCAGGCGACTTAGCCGCCTGACAAGTCGCGCTCCGTTCTGTACAATGGAATCATTCTAATAGAAGCGACTCAAGTCGCTCCGACTTAAAAAAAGGTTCCTGTGCTACTTTGGGGGCGACTTGCAGAGACTTGCATTGACTTCTATACAGAAGTCATTTTGCAAGCCGCCGCTGAAGTCGTGTGCAGGTCGCCTCACAGAGTCGGCCTATAAGTCATGTTGCCCCAGTGTGAACCGGCTCTTAGTGTCAAATAATAAATAATAATATAATAAATAAATAAAAATATCCCATAGTTTGTAGACTCTATAACTCTATATCTTTTGTGCAAACCAATCAATATACGCTTGTTGGGATTTTTTTTACCAAAAATATGTAGCAGAATACATACTGGCCTAAATTGATGAAGAAATTAGATTTTTTTTTTATTAAATTAAAAAAATGTATTGGGTATGTTTTATAGCAGAAAGTAAAAAATATTGTTTTTTTTTTTTTTTCAAAATTGTCGTTTTTTTTTGTTTATAACGTAGAAAAAAAAAAAAGGTGATCAAATACCACCAAAAGAAGGCTCTATTTATGGGGAAAAGAATGACAAACTTTATTTAGGTACACTGTCGCAATACAAAAAATGGCCTGGTCATGAAGGGGGGTAATCTTCCAGAGGTCAATTGGTTAAAACTCCAGTCCTCAAGTACCCCCCAACAGGTCATGTTTTCAGGCTTTCCATTATTTTGCACAGGTGATTTGATCAGTTTCACTGCCTTAGTAATTACCACAGGGAAATCCTGAAAACATGACCTGTTGGGGGTACTTTAGACTGGAGTTGGGAAACATTGATGTACACTAGACCCAGCACTATTAAGGCACATACACACGAGATGAAAATCAGGTGAAATATACTGCTTTGGAATCGATCGTATGATAATCTGATCGTTAGTACACAGCTTTCAATAGCCGATCAGGACAGGTCGTGCGAAATTATCCAATGGGACAAGCACAAAAAATGTTCTCGTACGATACCAGATCATGCGATTTTTATTTAATCAGTACAGTTTTCATTTGAAAATACAACAAAAATACATCGCAGTACATTACATCACTTCTGAATTTTTAGTTGGTCGTACGAGAATTTTTGTAACTTTAGTAACCTCTTCATTTTCGATATGGAGATAGCATGCAAAAAAAAAAAAAAAAAAACGGATGATCATTCGTCTGAAAATCTCATTGCGTTATACTAGACTTTAGGTCTCTCTCAAATTTTAATAGCTACTGTATATTGTTTTTTTTGATTTGATGGCCAAATGTTGCGGCCATTGATCGCGTTAATCGCATTCACAAAAAACTAAAACAAAATAACGCAAATTACCTGTCAGTTTTTACCACCCATTTGTCGTCTATGTAATCGAGGCCTAATGGACTTCAATCCAAGCACACAGAAATGTCTCCCCAGCTTCATGTCGTTTTCGAACAGGGACAGAACATGGAATGTATTTCATTATACAATACTTGAGGCAAACTTATAACCAGTAAATAATACTCACTGCATAATTAAACTTTTCATTGTAGTCACGGTCGTTCGCTTTGACTCGACGTTCCTCCTCTAAAAAAGAAAAAACTTTATTAGACGTTGTCATTGAAGCTGTGAATAAACATAACTAATGGACGCACTGCACACTAACAATAGCTTCTCGGGGATATTAGGGTTGGAATGCGTTGCCATTTCAACTTTTATAACCTTATGCCAAGAGTTTGTACCTTGTGCACAATTATAAGCAGCTTTCACAGTGTGGATCCAATGTCTTTTAACTAATGTGGATTAACACAGGCTGAAAAATTACAGCTGGACAACATTCTAACATTACATAAAAGTCCCTTCTTTGGACTTTATTTGGAAACTATGCCACAGGCCTACAAATCAGCGACAGTATGTGTACTCTGCACTAGTATGTGTACTCTGCACTAGTATGTGTACTCTGCACTAGTATGTGTGCTCTGCACTAGTATGTGTGCTCTGCACTAGTATGTGTGCTCTGCACTAGTATGTGTACGCTGCACTAGTATGTGTACGCTGCACTAGTATGTGTACACTGCACTAGTATGTGTGCTCTGCACTAGTATGTGTACGCTGCACTAGTATGTGTGCTCTGCACTAGTATGTGTACGCTGCACTAGTATGTGTACGCTGCACTAGTATGTGTACGCTGCCCTAGTATGTGTGCTCTGCCCTAGTATGTGTGCTCTGCCCTAGTATGTGTGCTCTGCCCTAGTATGTGTGCTCTGCACTAGTATGTGTGCTCTGCACTAGTATGTGTACGCTGCACTAGTATGTGTACTCTGCACTAGTATGTGTACGGTGCACTAGTATGTGTGCGCTGCACTAGTATGTGTGCGCTGCACTAGTATGTGTACGCTGCACTAGTATGTGTGCGCTGCACTAGTATGTGTGCGCTGCACTAGTATGTGTGCGCTGCACTAGTATGTGTGCGCTGCACTAGTATGTGTACGCTGCACTAGTATGTGTACTCTGCACTAGTATGTGTGCGCTGCACTAGTATGTGTACGCTGCACTAGTATGTGTGCGCTGCACTAGTATGTGTGCGCTGCACTAGTATGTGTACGCTGCACTAGTATGTGTACGCTGCACTAGTATGTGTACGCTGCACTAGTATGTGTACGCTGCACTAGTATGTGTGCTCTGCACTAGTATGTGTACGCTGCACTAGTATGTGTGCTCTGCACTAGTATGTGTACGCTGCACTAGTATGTGTGCTCTGCACTAGTATGTGTACTCTGCACTAGTATGTGTACGCTGCACTAGTATGTGTACGCTGCACTAGTATGTGTACGCTGCACTAGTATGTGTACTCTGCACTAGTATGTGTACTCTGCACTAGTATGTGTACTCTGCACTAGTATGTGTACTCTGCACTAGTATGTGTACTCTGCACTAGTATGTGTACTCTGCACTAGTATGTGTACTCTGCACTAGTATGTGTACTCTGCACTAGTATGTGTACTCTGCACTAGTATGTGTACTCTGCATCAAGTCGTTTGTGGTCAGGAAACATAAGAATGTAGGAAAACATTCAAATGTGTGTGTGCACTGAGATAGGTTCACTGGAAGGAGAAGACACTGTAAAGAAAGAAAAAATCTGTAATGCCGCGAACACACGAGCGGATTTTCCGTCGGTAAAATCTTGGATGTTTTTTCTGACGGAATTCCGCTCAAGCTTGTCTTGCATACACACCGTCACACAAAAGTTCTCTGAACTTCCGACCGTCAAGAACACGGTGACGTACAACTCTACGATGAGCCGAGAAAATTAAAGTTCAATGCTTAAGAGCATGTGTCGAATTGTTTCCAAGCATGCGTAGGAATTTTACGTGTCGGAATTGGTACAGATGATAAGAACTTTCAACCAAAACTTTTTCCGACCGAAAATCTGAGAACCTGCTCTCAATCTTTTGCTGGCTGGAATTCCACCAGCAAAAGCATACACACAGTCGCATTTTCCGACCAAAAGCTCTCCTCGGACTTTTGCTGGCGGAATTTCCGATCGTGTGTAGGCGGCATTACTGTATTTCTTCATTCTAGATTGGAAGCACACTCTGTCTATGACTATAGGCATGGAAAACAGGACAATGCTGCAAGTTGAGCTCTGTATATGTTGTGTGTTTATTCTCTATTAATAATGTAAAGCCCAACTCCAGGCACAATAAAAAAATACCTTTGCAGTGGGGCCCCCCTGTACTGCAAGGGTTAACTACTCCTTAAAGCCCACCTCCACCCAACACTTAAAAATGATCCCTTGCATCCCACTGCTAGGCTTAATTGAACTCTCTTTGTAAGCTCTAACGAGCTTACGATTCCTACTGTATTCAATTGTATTGTAAATGTACTGTCTGCCCTTAAAGCGGAGCTCCGCAAGTTTGCACCTCCCCCACTCCACTGCCACATTTGGTACTTTTTTGGGGGAGGGGGGGGTACCTGGTTATGACAGATACCCGCTCCCACTTCCGGCTCCAGATCGCAGTGACTAACTGTGCCGGAAGTTCACCCACCCCCTCCATCCTTTGCAGTCTTCTGGGACACATTACAGGTTCCAGAAGACTACGGGACCAGTCACTGGGCGCAGAAACCGGCTTCACTTTCCGTTTCCCCTACTAGGAATGCCAGCGCCTACACCCGAAGCTGATTGAAATATCAGTTAAGGTGAGCACATCACTGGATCCCTGGACAGGTAAGTGTCCTTAGATTAAGGCTCCATTCACACCTAGGCGTTCCGTTTTGCAGGCTGAATCGCCACGATTCTGCCCGCGATTCGGAAACTGCGATTGTCGCTCGATGAATCGCGGTAAAATTCTGGTAAAACCGCTCAAACAAATTTGCGGGACGCCCCAAAAAAGTACAAGAACTGTTCGTCGGGCGATTTGGTGCCATTCAAAATAGCGGGGACCGCAAGGGCGTGCCGCGATTTGCAGCGCTTCCGAATCACGGGCAGAATCACAGCGAATCCGCCCGGAAAACGGAACGCCTAAAAGTCAGCAGCTACAGTATTTACATTTTTTCGGAAGGAGCCTAGAGATCCTCTTTTTTTTTTTTTTATCTCAGAGAACTTTATTGAACAGAGAAATATGACAGTATAAATTCCAGAGATTGTACACCATACATAAATTGCCAATACAACAGAATACAGACCAGGCAGCAGAAGCCGTCTCCGTAGCATAAAACAGAAAGTTTTGGTGAAACAAAAAGTAACACCCGCCAGTCCCCACAAGCATAGGTATAAGAAATAGCAGTATACATTTTATCCAATCAGTAAACGGTTCAGGACAAGCTGGACCGGGGATCGGAGCTCTTCTTTAATGTTGTAAAGTGCTGCGTAAACTGTTGGCGCTATATAAATCCTGTATAATAATTTATTACAGGTACTTATAAAGCGCTGTCAATTTACACAGCACTTTACATATATATTGTACATTCACATCAGTCCCTGCCCTCAAGGAGCTTACTCTAAGGGCCAATTAAAGCGGAAGTAAACCCATCGATTTAACAGTCTAAAAAAAAAAAAGGCATGCCGTGAATGCTAACTGCACATTGGCTGTGCTCTCAACCAAACAGTCAAACCATCCAATGGCTGGTGTCATAACGGATCACATGTGCAGCACTGTGGCAGTTGAAGATGAAACAGAGGCAAAGATGGCAGCTTCCTTGGCTGAAAACGATAGGAGGGTATACTTCCACTTTAAGACAGCAGTCAATTAACCAATCACGCAGGCACAGGAAGAACATGCAAACTCCAGGCAGCTAGTGTTGTGATTGGGATTCGAACCGGTGACTGGAACCATGTCCTGATGAGACCAAGATAAATGTATTTGGTTCAGATGGTGTCAAGCGTGTGTGGCAGCAACCAGGTGAGGAGTACAAAGACAAGTGTGTCTTGCCTACAGTCAGGCATGGTGGTGGGAGTGTCATGGTCTGGGGCTCCATGAGTGCTGTCAGCACTGGGGAGTTACAGTTCATTGAGGGAACCATGAATGCCAACATGTACTGTGACATACTGAAGCAGAGCATGATCCCCTCCCTTCGAAGACTGGGCCACAGGGCAGTATTCCAACATAACGACCCCAAACACATTTCCAAGACGACCACTGCCTTGCTAAAGAAGCTGAGGGTAAAGGTGATGGACTGGCCAAGCATGTCTCCAGACCTAAGCCCTACTGAGCATCTGTGGGGCATCCTCAAACGGAAGGTGGAGGAGCGCAAGGTCTCTAACATCCACCAGCTCCGTGATGTCGTCATGGAGGAGTGGCAACCTGTGAAGCTCTGGTGAACTTCATGCCCAAGAGGGTTAAGGCAGTGCTGTAAAATAATGGTGGCCACACAAAATATTGGGCCCAATTTGGACATTTTCACTTAGGGGTGTACTCCCATAAGCGCCGTTTCTTCCGAGCCTCGTGCCGTGAACGCCGGGAGTGACGTCATTGCGGCTCCAGCCAATCACAGCGTCGGAGCCCGCAAACCCGGAAGAAAATCTGGGAAAAAATGTCAGCCGGCTCAGCGGTGTACAGGCGCCGCTGAGAGAGCTTCATTTTAAGGTAAGTATTTCATAATGAGCTAGTATGCGATGCACACTAGCTCATTATGACTTTGTATAACAGGTTTTATTTTTTTATTTTTTTCAACAGGGTTTACAACCTCTTTAAGGGGGGGCTCCTGACTATGGTTGCACTCCTGCCTCGTGGGTTAATAGCCCTGCATTGTACATTATGAAAATGTTTATTGGTCCCCTAGACATAATGAGCATTGCAAAGGGTAGATATTGTCTAATTACTGGAGTTGAGCTTTAAACATTTCAAAATGCATCCTACATACCAGAATAGAATGTGGAGAAAACTAGTTTGGTGAAATCTGCTTTTCTAAACTGAGTTTATTGATTATTGCCAGAATTACATGAAAAGGAAAATACTGTAGGGGCATATTTCTAAAGCAGCAAATGAAACATTTACTGCAGGTGACTCAATTATTGAAAAATTAAATCACATGCATTAAAATTATAGACTGATCAGTGATCACTGGATGAATGTACAAAATCAGCAGAGGATCAAATACTATTTCCCTCACTGTAGTACAGCTTCAATGAATGGAGGTGGGGGGTGGAAAGGGCGGGCATAGTCGACAATTTTGGCGAGGGCCTGTGATAGGTTGAGTTATTAGTATTAATCCCCGCACTACTGGAAGGTCACAGCGGCAGGTGTATTCGTGAGAATGGGAAAAGGACGGACAGAAGAATTCAAGGAAGAGAGCCGCCACCAGCACAAGGGACACTCATCATTCATGTAAGTGTGGTTTCTGGTACTGAATTAAAAAAAAATATATATCACTAAACTTCAGCTTTAATATGCCTCTGCATTCAAACAGAAATCTTAAAGCCCGTTTGTCACGAAAAATCCAAAATCCTAATTACTCTCTTACTAAAGTAAGGGGCGGAAGTGGTTACAAAAAAAAAAAAAAAATGAATGCATGGAACATCATTCTGGCATATGATCACATCCAGTAATTGCTGCTATTATCTGAAAACACGTCCTAATTTAATACAAAGGTAAGAAGCATTTTCATCATCATGTAGGAAAAGAAGTACTCTAAAGGAAAAAAATCCGCTCGTGTGTACATCACCAAGTAGTTTTACAAGAACAATACACGAACAATACACACAACATGGCTGAAAACACAAATAGGTACAATTTCTCACTGATGGAAAGACTCTGGAATCCACAGAATCAAATTAAAAATTCTGGTTCTTTGAAAGTCCATCCTAATGCTGGACTCCTAATTCTATTTCACTACCTGCCTGGTAATGACTTACAGCCTTAGGACTCGTACACATCTGCAGCAGTGACTCTCTCCTCTGAAAAGCAATCTACACTCAGATTGCTTTTCAAAGGTGTTTCGCTATGTTGCCTCCTCACTGTCTGATTTAACCTGATAACTGCCGTACTACAGATCCGTAATGCATGCGATTTTGGGTTGTAGGGCGGCCGCACAAAACTGTATTATTCACCAAAAGCAACATGCTGATTCATTTTTCGCTGCGGCCATAAAACACAGCATCCTGTCAGTGGCTGTATGATCGTGTTCACACATCCCACAGTCCATAGTTCATCTCAGGGGCGAGTAAGAGAGAGCGGTCACTTTCCTACATACAGAGGGACCCTGGAGAACAAACGCAGCCACCCTCTAACAGGAAGTCACATCACAGCAGCAAATATAAAAGGAACATGAGATTTGGAGGAGGCTGGTAGAAGGGACTTTTTCAGTTAGGCTGCATTCACACCTCGGCTTTTTGACTCGCGGGCAGAATCGTGACAAATCTGCCTGCGGGTCAAAAGACGAGGTCTGAATGCAGCCTAACTGAAAAACGCCAAGGTGTGAATGATAAAATCACAGAACGTACATTTGAGATGCCAAAAATTGTGGCAAACCACATCGCATGAAGCTTTTTGCCCAAAAAAAGTTCAGGCGCTTCTTTTGGGTGATGTGTCTGCGATTGAAAATGCCAAAGTGTGAATGCAGCCTGAAGAATACTTATTTAAGGCTTAATGTACACGGGACGTTTTAAAACCTCTCCTGAACGATTTAACTTGACAGATAGTAATCCACATTTAAAAACATCCATTTTGCTGCATTTACGTATCCCATTTAGCAGCGTTTTTTTATTTTTTTTTTTTGCAAATTGTCAAAAATGAAAAACGTCTGTAAATGAAACGCGGTTAAAGTGGTGTTGCCACCAAAAAAAAGAAAAAGGGGCTTAAAATCATAAAAAAAAAAATAATTGGAAAAATTACCTCTAAACCTCTAAATGCCCTTTGCTAGGGGGTCCCTCGTAGTCTGCCACCTTCAGTGCCTGGGCACTGACATCACTTCCCCTCGGCGCCGCACAGTCATCTGGGACCTGGGATGAGTTTGGTATTACGGTGCACGGCGCCTCTCGCACATGCGCAGTGGGTGCCCGGCTGTGAAGCCACAGCCGGGTGCCCACAGTAAAGATGCCGGCGCCGTGAGCGGTTCGGGAAACAAGGGGGGGCTTTGTTCCCCCGCATCACTGGACCCTGGGACAGGTAAGTGTCCGATTATTAAAAGTCAGCAGCTGCAGTATTTGTAGCTGCTGACTTTAAAAAAAAAATTTGTGAGCCCTCCTCTTTAAACGCTAGTTACAAACACAAAACACACGGTAAAGCTGTAAAGCCCTGTACACACGATAGGATTTTCCGACAATGGGATTTTTTCAGACAGATGTTGGCTCAAACTTGTTTTGCATACACACGGTCACAAAGTTGATCGAAAATTCCGAACGTCAAGAACGTGGTGACGTACAACACGCACGACAGGCTGAGAAAAATTAGGTTCAATAGCCAGTGCTGCTCTCCTGCTTGATTCCGAGCATGCGTGGCACTTTGAGGGTCGGAATTGTGTACACACGATCAGAATTTCCGACAACGGATTTTGTTGTTGGAAAATTTGAGAACCACATCTCAAATTTTGTGTGACGGAAATTCCTAAAGAAAATGTTTGATGGAGCCTACACACGGTCGGAATTTCCGACAACAAGGTCCTATAACACATTTTCCATCGGAAAATCTTATCGTGTGTACACGGCATTACAGGTATTTGGCGTCTCAAATGCCTCTAAATATCCGTCCTGAACGCATTTTTTGGCGTTCCAAAATAATCTCAACTGCCTAGAAACTACTATAAATGACCCTGTGTACATGTACTGATAAGATAACAGAGGAGAGTTCAGGGGCAGCTGAAAAAAACGCCCAACTGCTCCTTAACGTCCGTTTACTTGAGGCCTAAATATACAATTTTTTAAAACCAGAATTTAGTCTCACCTTTAACCCCCCTTATAAGGACCTTCTACTCTCACTACAAATATTCTCCTGCACTGCACCTGCTGTATGTAATTCACTTATAATGAACCTTGCATTCCCATGTGAAGTCTGCTTCTCTGAATTCCATCCACTGCCATAATAAAAACACAAAAGGGGTTGTATACCTTCAATTACAACTTGCACCTACAGGTAAGCCTAGATTAAGGCTTACCTGTAGGTACAAGAAATATCTCCTAAACCTGCACGGTTTAGGAGATATTTGTACAGAACGTTTTACAACGTTGTTTATGGCGCATGCGCGCCGTAGACAACGGTGCATTTACAGGGTTAATCCCCATTCAGAACTACGGCTCACCGCAGTTGAAGTGTCCCGCGCGCATACGGGGAGCAACGTCTTCGCTGCTCTGCCCAATCACAGCGCCGCTGCGGCGATGTGATTGGCCGGAGCGGCGATACCCGGAAGAGAGATGGCTGCGGCTGGAGGGGGAGAAGAGGACAGCGTCGGGGGCCCCGATCTAAGGTAAGTGATGCATAATGAGCTAGTATGCTAGTCATACTAGCTCATTATGACTTTGTCTTGCAGGTAGTTTAAAAAAAAAAAAAAAAAAAAAGACAGAAAACGTACTTTGGATCATAGTTTAAGACACTTCTTATAGGCGCCAGTGACATCACTAAGCCACACCAATGCCTCCTGGGAAAGCAGAGTACTCCAAATCCAATCGGCAAAGCTCAATGATACCAATGGCACCTATGGGAAGCCGCCACAAAGCCACGGTTCAAGATACGTATTTTGTAAATTTTTCCTTCTAATGTTTTAGATGTCTTTTTTTCATGAAATGTCCACTCTAAAGTAAACCTACCAGTGCCATTAAGGTACTACATAGTTAGCTAGGCTGAAAAAGACTCAAGTCCATCCAGTTCAACCATAAAAAAAAAGAAATAATAAAAATAAAAAATATCGTACAATCCAATATACCCAATTCTATACCCACAGTTGATCCAGAGGAAGGCAAAAAACAAAAAACCCAGCAGAGCATGCTCCAATCTGCTACAGCAGGGGAAAACTATAGGCCAGCCTTTCTCAACTGGGGTTCCGCAGGTGCCGCCTGAGATCCTCAGTGGTGCTGCGGCATCTTGGTAGAGAAAGGCTGTCAGGTGACATGTATATGTGTCTATGTATGTATGTTACGTTTAATCCTGGCCCACTATTTATGTGCAATCAGAACTGCTTTTAGGGCTTGTTCGTAATAGCAACAAGAACTGCCTGAAAAACAATCCATGCTCAGATCGCTTTTTTTTTAGAGGCATTTGAAAGGAGGTGAAGAGGCAATTGGTCACCTCCCCACCACCTGTTTTAACCCCCTAAATGCAGCATCATTTTCAGCACAGCCCCATTCACCTGGGGGTATACCTCCAGTGGGGGCCACAGCATGTATACACCCACAGTTGCTGCCTCTGCAGCAAAAGGGAGAGAAGTTGGGGTGGTAAAAACAACTCAACCACATGGTTCTACCGCCCCCCAACCTGACAAATGACATTTACGAGACCAGGCAGCGCCTAAACCAGTATATCTAATAGAACAGCTTTTTTCATTTTTTTTTTTTTATTATTAAAGTTATGCTATATGAATGGGTAGATGTAACAATGATGCATAAAAGTAGATATTATCCAATTTTGACTGCAAAAATGGAAACCAACTTTAAGGCTCAATTTTTTTAAAGAATAACACTTGTATTATTTAACCCCAAAATAATTTTCAGCATTCTTGCCCAGGAAACTGGTAATTTTATGCTCCCACAGCTGTTGACAATTATGATTATAGCCTATGGACTTGTTAAGCATTATAATTATAGGTTATAGACTTTAGCATTTAGTGCTCCCTTGAGCAAATTTCATTTTCTGCATTTCAGAATTGCCACAAAAACGTTTTATTTGTTTTGTAGACTCCTAAATGGTCCTTGTTCATTGTTGAGATTATTCCTGAGACCGACACTCTCTGTAGACATGAAAATTTACAACTGTGCATTCACACTGGCACCACTCCAAAATGCAGAGATGTTGTAACTGGTATGTGACATACTTGTTCTAAACATTTTAATTTATACTTTGGTTAAAGGAGAAGTTTGGGATTTAAAAAAAAAAAAAAACATACAGAACTGACCGATCACATCAAATGACTGCTGATCGTTCAGTTCTCGATCTGCTCCAAGTGGAGAGGAATGACTGTCAGTCACTGCTCTCCACTCTGCCCTTCCAGCGCTCATTGGAGTGCTGTGCTGGGAAGGGGGCAGGAGCAGTGCCATCTCTCAGCTGCGCACTAAAAGGCGGAGACAGCTGTTAATCAGGCAGCTTGGTGGATCCCAATAATATTGTCATTGGTTTCGCCCCATCAGCTGATAGTGGTCAATAGCCTGTTATCAGCTGACTCAGGGTCACAGGAGCACAAAAGTAATGTACTCCTGTGACCCACAAGAGAAGTATGGCTTTTTTCAACTCAATATTCCTTAAAATGTATGTCCAGTCAAAACCTATTTTTCCTAACTAGAAACTCTGTTGGGTTTTAGGCCTCGTGCGCACTTGGCGTTTAGCCCCAATGCATGAGGCTCTGGTGTTTAGGTGCGAACTGAAGGCATCAGAGCACCCTCCAGGCCCAATGGCAGCAGCCGGTTGGGAATCTACTTTTAAGGCATTTGTCCCTGGGTGCATACTGCCCTAAACTTTACTAGCGCTCAGTGAACTGTGCAGCTGTAGAAGCCTTCAGCCCTTCACATAGGGTGCACACACACTGGGACTGGTTACACCAAACTGTGCCAATGTTAAATTATCCTCCCTCCCCACTAGTCTGCATTCACACTGAGCTATAAGTAAGTGTTCCTGGGCAGGTTTACAGCGATCTATGAAGACTTCTGTGTTCAAGCATGGTTTGCACTGACACTAAAGTGAACCATTTTGGACCACATCTGAACTGTGCCTGAGACCACCTTTTCCAAGTGGCCCCCGGGAACACTTAACTCTTCCCAGGCAAGGTTTGGAGTACTTACACTCAAACCGGACCAAGAGGGTGAACCATGCCTGAGCACGGTAAAAACTGCCAGTGTAAATACAGACTTATGCCCCGTACACACGGTCGGAAATTCCGACGGAAAATGTCCGATCGGACCATGTTGTCGGAAAAAAAATTGAGATCCTGCTCTCAAATTTTCCGACAAAATCCGATCAGACTTTTTCCGATCGTGTGTAGAGAATTCCGACGGACAAAGTGCCACGCATGCTCAGATCAAATTACGGGACCAAAGCTATTGGCTAATAGCCTCTACGTAGTCCCGTCGTATGCAACGAACGTCACCACGTTCAGAATGATCGGATTTTCCGACAACTTTGTCCGACCGTGTGTATGCAACACCAGTGTCAGACAAAATCCGACGGATTTTGTTGTCGGAATTTCCGACCGTGTGTACGGGGGCTTAGGCTAGGTTCACCCCCAATCACTGAGGTGCAGTGTATCAAAGCCCGCACTGTTTTTCACACATTACCATGCACCGCATCAGGCAGCCTATTCAAAATAATGGGCTGCCACGCATCTTTATGGCCCAGATATCAGACCTGCACCATGAAGGCCGGTGCTACCCATTACAGTAATGTACACAGGAACTTCCTCCCTTCATCATCTGAGGTGGTAGACACACAGTCTATGAAATGCATCCAGAAAAAGCTCCTCCTACCATTTATACATTGCTATTTTTTCTCCTCTGATATATTATAAAGATGGTTGGTGATGTAGGTGACCATCAAAACCAATAACTGGATGCAATAAGAGCCTGGTGGGTTTGAGCAAATAGAGATAAAATCATTGTAACTAACTAATATCTTGTGTTTTGTGGAAATACACCAATAAGCTTGGTACATTTTAGCAGTACATTATCGGTCTGATTGATCGGATACCATTCAATTCCTGATACAGGATTTAATTTTTGATGTTTACAATGTTGGTGCCTAACAATCATATTTAATGATACAATCTACACATATCATAGCTACACTGCAAATACACAACCCTAAATTTAAATAGCTTCTCTTCATCCAGAACACAGAGGCATGGCAATGCCACCAAAAATACGGTTGCAGTTTTTACTTTGAAATAAGGTTGACATTTGGAGTCATTTCGGTTAACAAAATGCTCACTGGATTTCTTTAAAAGTGAAATCAATGAAAAAATATAAAAAATTTGGCACCTTTCACACTGGCTTTCTGATTCGTCTCTCTCAGGCCGATCTGATCGGAAGCTCCATGAAACTTCATGAGAAGGTGGATAAGTCTGCTGATAACCTTCCATGTCCATCCAGGTCCAGAAAAAAATGTTGGACTGCATCCTTTTCTGTTTTTCAAGACGTTAACATTACAAATCGGATGTAGCCTTATGTAAACAGGCACAAGTCCATTTACATCCGGCCGCCCATAGAGCCACCATGGGTCAGCCACAGTCCGACACAAACTTGTAAATAAGGCCAAACAAACGTGAATATGTTTTATTCCTGGCCTGTACCAATAGGCCTTTTGTCCATATCCTTAGTCAGTGTAAGTCCCTACTTCCAGAGGGAGCTAAATAGAGTGCCTTTACCAGCGTATGTACATTACCCTGCCCAACCTCACCCCGTATTCTTCCCAGTGGAACCAAGTACAGACAGTCCCCAGGTTACAAGATAGGTTCTGTGGGTTTGTTTTTAAGTTAAATTTGTAAGTTGGAACAGGTACAATTTTTAAGTGTACGAGCTCCTTAGATAGGCCATTCGTAGTAAGAAGAGGCAAGTCCAATACATTTTCAAAGCTTTACCTCCATAACTTCATGGTAGGCAAATTCAGGGTATACAGCTTCTCGCCAACATGGTATCAGTCATCAGCACTTTCTCAGGTTGATAAACTGTGTAATGCGGCGCCTATATCACCATCAATGTTAAAAGTGAACCTGTCATGTGTCCACCCAATCTGTGTGTCAAAAATTATGAAATAATTTATATGCTGAACAAAATCATAAGCAGCATACAAATGTAGAACAATGAATACCACATCAAAAATCGCTGTGTAAAGCAGGGATATGCAATTAGCGGACCTCCAGCTGTTACAAAACTACAAGTCCCATCATGCCTCTGCGGCTCTGGGCTCCATGCTTGTGGCTGTCAGTCATGCTATGCCTCATGGGACTTGTAGTTCTGCAACTGCTGGCGGTCTGCTAATTGCATATTCCTGGTATAAAGCATAAAAAAAAAAATATACAAAAGAAAATGTGTTAAAAATAGTGCTCCGAATATTTTTTTATTGGGTTTTATACAAAAAGTGGTAAGCCTACAGCGAGTAAGTATTCAGTGTGCACATTGTCCACATGGCTGAATAATATGGATTACAGACAAAATAGTTAGAACAAACATGTGAGTGTACAGTAAGGCAAAAAGCATTCCAATTATGCAAACGAAAGCAAGCAAAGATTCCTGAAAATAAACCTCTGAGAATATTGCAGTTACCAGAATGCTGATACTGCTTATAAGAACTGCTTATACAGTCAGAGGAAAAGCTAGCGGTGATAGAGAAAGAGGGAGGAGAACCGTCGCCTTCCCTTCCACCAACCTAGTCCCTCCAATAACGTAGCTTGCATGTCTATCAAACAATAGGTGTGAAACGCAAATAAATCACAACATACCAATCATATTTAGGCCCCAGTGGATATGCCTTGCGCAGTGGGGGGAATCTGTCTACTGATCCTCGCTGGGATCATCAGCAGACAGATGACAGCGCTCTTTTCTTTACAGGCGGTCGGATAGAAACAGTCCCCCTGTCTGTTTCCAACCAACTGTCATCCAATATGCCAGGCAGATGGGGTACGGATCCCCCATCCATCTGTTTTAAGTGAATAGGATTGGACCGGGTGTTAATGGACACATGTCCATGGCATCTGCAGCTCCATAGAGGGCAATGGATGGTCCGATTGGGTCTGGCAAAACACTGACTGACAGACCCGATCGGTCTGCCGGTAAAGGAGGTCCAAGGACACAATAAAGAATCATCGAAAGAAGAAGAGAAGGGGAGAGAAGGAAGGGGGGATTATTTAGTGTCCAAACCATGTTCTGTACCCCCCGACCCACAGACTAATGCTAAGATGGGCATTGTGGGTAATGTAGCCAAGGGTCCCAAACTTTTTCAAATTTAGCATGCCTATCCCAAAAGAATGCCTATCCCTAAATCTATCGTAGAGGTTTTCCAGGTGATAGCTAGAGATATTATAGTAGCCAAAAATATAAAAAAAGATAAGGGTCTGTGTATGTTTGGGAATATTATCACCCGGGTCATTTATGAGAGCCATCTGAGCTTTTTTGGGAATGTTGATCAATGTCACCAAATAAATTAAACAGCGCACTCTCACGCACACAAGTCCTTAAAGTGTTACTAAACCCAGGACTAGGGCTGAAACAACTAATCGATTAATCGACAACTAAGCGATTATGAAATTAATTAATTAATACTATTTTCATAATCAATTAATCTGCCAGTAACATAATGGGGTTAAAAAAAGCTAAAATGAGCCCTTTATTGTACAAAAAGAGCAAATAATCGCTACTGTAAATATTACTTTCACAGTTCTACAGTTGTTTTTTTGTACTATAAAGGGCTAATTTTAGTTTTTTTAACCCCCATTATGTTACTAAACATCTCAGGCCTGGTTCACATCTATGTGTTTTTTGGTACTTTTTGCAGAAACGCACTACAGTTCATTTACATGGTTTCCTATGGGACACGTTCACATCTATGCTTTTTTCAGCCGCTGCTGTTTGGAAAGGGTCAGGGACGCCAAACGGTGCTTTTTTTGGTTCAATATACTTCAATGGAGAAGCTGCAGAAAAGCATGTAATGCGTTTTTGCAGCAATTTGTGTTTTTTAATCTGCCCAACAACTTATTGGCCAAAAAAAGTATATATCTCTTCTGTCTGTTATTCTCAGAGTGGATTAGATATTTTTCTCCCTAACCATATTGTTGGTTATTTATATTTCCCACTGCATAGAGATATTTAAGAATAAATTGCGTTTTTTTTAAAACTTTACATATTAACTAAATTATACACCACACTTTTTTTTTTTTTTTAAGGTTATTAACCGATTATTCAAAACAATAATCGGCCAGCTAATCGATTATGAAAATAATCGTTAGTTGCAGCCCTACCCAGGACCCTGCATTCACTACATCTGGTCTTCCACAGAACACAGAACATGGAAATGCAATTATTTTAGTAAATATAAACTGCTAAATATCTTTCCCCATCAGAAGTATATAGCAGTCTTGTGACTTCTATCAGTGTCTGGTTAAAGTTTGTAGGGTGAGTTTTCATTCTGCCATGACTGTCCTATAAGTATGTATGACCCCTGACCCTCTGTCTGGACTGTGCCGATTGGCCCTGTGTTGATCACATGCATCCTCCCAAGAAAAAAAAAAAACAACTCTCTAGCAATACACACCAAACTGAGCATGTGCAGACTGACTCCACTAACTCTGTCTGAGATGTTTTGAGGACAACGCAAGAAGGGGAGAATCTGTGCCTACAGGATCAAACAGCCTTTTTACACAATGCAGAGGACTAATCCCTTAAGTTCCACACCGAGTATAACAAGCATGCTTTTCTGCATATACAGACTGATTTTACTGTTGTGGGTTTAGTAACACTTTAAAGTATAAAGTATAAATAATAAAATAACCTCAAAAAGTCTCTAGAAAATGTAGAAACATTCCTGAGTCTGTGTCTTCCACCACCACTTGCAACCACCATCAAGTCTTCCTATGTATGGCCTCACACCACAAACAGGTGAAATTAACACTTTCCAAAAGCAAAACTGCCATCGCACAGCATGTTACACCGATCTCTTACAGCAGCTCTCTCCATCTCAGCCAGCAAAGACACAGCCTGCGGCAGCATGAAAACGTGTTCCTCGCTTGTAGCCCACAGAGGGATGGCACCATAGCAGAAACCACACTGCAATTCTCACATATGGGGAAAATAAGATAGAGCCACAGTGCAGTATATTTTATTGAGACTTTAAAACCACATAAAAACATCCAAGCACAATCTCAATAACTCCCATGAGAAGCTGCTACACGAAACCTGATGCAGCGGTGTGACATCAGTGCTATGACTTTTCCCTACGTGTTTCGTCCAATAGGACAACCCCAGAGGCGTTAGGGCGCCCAGCTTATCATATAATGGTAGCAGTTGTCAGCACTTTCTCCAGTCAGGCCATCTATGTCCTGTCCCCCAACTCTTTCCTATCCAGGACACCAAGTCTTCTCTAGCTATTCCCCAGGGAGAAAACACCAAAAACAAGGAATGCTACATTTCTGTAGTATAGAACCCACCAAGTCCTATGGGGCAGGCTCTCCGGACACCTTGCCCAAACTCCTCCCACTCGCTCACGTAACCCACTGTTTGACTATATGTAAGGCACCGCCTAGTGGCCATACAGGAGATTGTACCAACACCACTTACAAACTGAACAGGAACTGATGTCACAAAAGCCATATGCTCATGGATTCCAGCTGAACAGAACAAAATGGCACATTAAATCACATGGTGGCATTGTATAGAATACATTTAAACTTTTAATAAAAGGCAAGACATAACTAAATAAATACAACAAGAAAACAAGCAAGGTAACCAGACCATAAACTACTTTTTGGAACCACTTTAATCTTCATGGCGAATGCTGTAGAAGAGCTGGGCACCTAGGCAGCTAGAGCGTTCAGACAAGTGGATCAGTAAGTTTTACATTTCAAGAATTTATAGTGTGTAAAACATGAGAGCGGAGAATACAAGATTGGCTGTTGTTTCAGTTATCTGCACCAGCGATCATTACCTGAGCTGTCAGAAAGCTGAGATTTACAAGAACCAGGCTTAACACCTACATATTTCTATTATGATTACTATACAGGAAAGTACTAGGGTGCACATGTCAGGCTTCACCAGCTCTGTTTTCTATTAACTTCCTTTCATCTCATGGTTCATTACACCAAATGCTTAAGAAAAAACATATCCAAAAAGGCACAAAACCACGTATGTGAATAATGGAGCGGCATGCTCATCCTCCCATATGTTACAAACGAATGGTCTTGGCCCTCTCTTCACCACCATGTCTTGCCAACTTAATTAAAGATGAACTCCAGCCTTGCCTTCAGACTTGCACAGTTGTACAGGGTTCTCTTCTGTACTAAAATTATTTACTTTACTTTCACTGCATATTGTAAGCATCTCATCCTACTTAATTTCCTGGCTGGAAGACTTCTGACATCATCTAGTGCTTTTCTCCTCAGCCTTAAATTGGAGTTCCACCCTAAAGTGGAACTTCCGCTTATCGGATTCCTCCCCCCTGCACCCACTTCCGGGACGAGCATCCCCGCCCATATCCGAGGATGCCCGCCCCTATCCGAGAATGCCCCGTTGTGTCTTGGGAAACACAGTTCCCAGGACACACAGGGACCAATAGAGAAGCGCAGCGCGAAACGCGCAGGCGCAGGCGCAGTAGGGAACCGGGCAGTGAAGACGTCGCGTCTTCACTTCCTGATTCTCTGACAGAGGATGGCGGCTGCAGTATTTGTAGCTGCTGACTTAAAAGAAAAAAAAAAAAAATCGGGTGGCGCTCCGCTTTAAGCTGGTCATACACAAACATATTTGTTACCTTCAGCCCATGGGAATCTAACAGATTTCTCAATAAACAACAAGAATGGGTGAATCTCAAATCTGAAGAGTCCTTTGTGTTGGCGCTGGCTGTCATAGTGGAAATCTAAAGTCATCTGCCCCCCTTCCATACCCCGCAGCTGTAATCTTCCGGTGTTGCCGGTGACAGGCACATGTTTAGAGAGTGCCAACTAAGCCCACCCTTTCTTCTCCCTCCTCCATTTACTGAAGTTATAATATAGCTTACATGAATGAAATAGATGAATGATAGGTTCACTGCCTCCATTCATAAAGTGCTTTTCATTCATGGAAGCTATAGCACAGCTTCTATGAATGGAGGAGGGGGCGGAAAGGTCTGTTATAGTCATGACTCTTGATGAGTACCTGTCACA